>KI915059.1:850413-865179 GCA_000473445.2 Anopheles farauti | reverse complement strand
CACACACACACACACACACACACACACACACACACACACACACACACACACACACACACACACACACACACACACACACACACGCACGGACGAATAGTTTCCCCCGGTCCCAACAAGCCGCCACAGAAGTTTCAGTGTCTTCACCGTCGCTTACACCTACCTCCAGAGGACAACAGCATCCGGCAGGGCCCAACCGATAATGGCTGATAAAATTCCGGTTTTGGATGCAACCTGCAACCCGGTTGTACCGTTATGCACAGAATGCAGCTTCCTTAGAGGCACATACACACACACACACACACACACGAACACACGCACCCATACACACAGATACAGGAATGTACGTTTACGCGAACGCACCTCGAATAGAAAAATAACCTCCTCTGAAATTGTACAGCACGATTGTTCGAACGACTCCGAAAGCTTCTTGGCAGGCGAAAAGACGCGAACTAAACTTTGTCACACGTTCCCGTACACACAATTCGCGTCCGCGCACACTATCGTGAGCCAACGAGTGTGGCGGCGGTGCGATGATCGGTGTGGTGAGCGAATACGGGATGAAGACAACACATACACGGACACGATCGCCTGCCTTCAATCCAACCAGCTGTGTTGATCGCGAAACGTGAATCGCTTCTCTTTTTGCGCTGGTATGTGGCTGTATCTGTGCGTGTGTGTGCGTGTGCATGTCGCGAGCTGAAGTTTTGTTCTTTCTGTTGGAGGTACACTTGTCCACATCTCTCTGCTCGATCGTGCGTTACGTGGTGTTTCGGCATACAAGCGACATTGATAGCGGGAGAATATGATGGTTAGAAAGAGCGTTGATGAGCTGTTTGTTGATTTGTCGTCGGTTGGGAAAGGGGAAAAGCAACACCTAGCAAACAACGTAGCACAAAATTAACACCGGGCGGCTCCCCGACCATCCCGTACACGCGGTATTACAACAAACGACTTGCTTAGTTTCGGGGCCGTGTCACAAACACTCATAACCGTGCGCGTGTTATCAGGCACCATCACCGAAACTCTACACCGTGATTGATAAGCGGACGGGAGTGGACGATGGATTCTTTCCATTCCCTTCTCGCACGCGTCGGATCACGAAACTCGCACTCTTGCACACCAAATGAAGCGATCCTCACGGTTGCACTGGAAAGGCACACGATAAACAACTGAGCACAACTAAAACTCACTGATGATTCACAAAACAATCGACAAACGGGGGCGAAATGATCACGCTGCCAACAAGCGAAACACGCCGACCTGAAGCGCACCTTTCGACCGAAGCGGACTAGCGTAAATCACGACGAACGATATCAAAACGAGACGGTGTGGGATTAAGCTAAACAGCAGCTTTGTTGCGCGCTGCATTAAAACACCACTACGTGCGTGTGCCATGCGCGAAGAGCTCGCGTGTTTTATTGTATGTGTGTGCGCACACCTAAAACGGGGGGAGCTGAAGCAAGAGAGTGAGATTCAGAGAGAGAGAGCGAAGCTGTCTGTGCAGAGTGCGTGGGGCGCTTGATGTGGGGATGGGCGTTCGCAAAGAAGTGTGTTTTCTTTTCACACGCTCTTTAAACGATTTTTATGGATCACGTGCAGTTCCTGACTCTTTTAAGGCCAGAAATAATATTTAATTAAAACATATTGTAGCTATTTCATTAACATGAAACATGATACAAAGAAAAGATAATTATGCATATTGTAAAAGGTTGATAACAAGACGAATTTGGAGTTTTTTTTATTTTGGTTTTATTCATCTTTGTTGTATTATATATCATGAAAAAAAAATTAAATAACGTTGAGAATACTAGAACCTTACCGATTGTGATTCTGTTGGAACTATTAACCAAACTGTTAGAACACCGATTTAGTACAATCATCGTAGCAGATTTTAGTACATGGATCAGACGGCGTACCAAGCGGACAAATATATAAATACGAACAAATCTCTGAGCTTTCTCCTTTTTAAAAGTGATTAGCGAGAAAAAATATACATTTTTGTCGTCCTCAACAAAAAATATGAATATACTCATTTTTTATTTCATTTTTAGACGCAATCTTTTATTAAATGTATAAAAGGATCCCTGATCTGTTAAAAGGCTTATTAATGTTTCTGAAGACTGTGTCAACTGACTGAACAGTTTACGTCAAGACAATTAAATGTCCTATTGAATGTTACAATGTAAAACATGTTGTTTTGCGTTTTTATGTTTATTCATTAAACTGCGGGTTACACGAGTAAATTAATTTAAAAATAATTACCTTTTCGATTAACTGTTTTCATTTCATCATAGAACAAGCGAAAGAAAATTGGAGAAATAAAAATGTGTGCACTAAATATACTATCAAACATTATGCACATCACTACCGGTTCGGTCGAAACGCGTGGTGGTTTCCTTCATGCAACATACCAAACACTCGCCCCAACCGCATTTAAACTATAAAGCGACGATGTGTGCGTGAATACATTGTATGCGGAGCATAGTGGAAGGGCAACACATCTCTCATGCTCCCCTTACAAACCTTCACATGGAGCATAGAACAACTACTCCACAACGCGAATGAGGGAGAGGGAGGGAGAGAGAGAGAGAGAGAGAGAGAGACAGAGCAGAAGAGAACAGCAGTGACAGAAACTGGCACACCGCGGCGCGTACCGTGGTGATCTTGCCGAGTCCAAGAATGGAAATGTTCTTGTTCGCTCACACGGTTCTCCCAGGCCTTGAAACCATGGAACTTTAGATTGGATTGGACAGTTTCACGGGATTGTATACCGCAAATTTTAGCGTAAATTTTAGCTCAAACAAAGAACTTTTTGAGATTGCATATTTTGTCGTTTTAGTTAGAGTTCTTGCATCTCATGAGTGGTTTGAAAAAAATCGAAAAGCGGTGCTTAAAATACTGTAAATACTCGTTTAAGATGATCGTGATTTACATACTTTTTTCGTTTACTTTTTTAGAATTGGAAAATGATCGTATGCAACTAGAGTTAGACAAAGTTTTTGTTTTAAAGTTTTTATAGAGACTTTGGCCCTGAAGGGCTTTCTAATCTGTGAGTGAGATAAAGAACAATAAGGTAATGAACAATGCTACTGTGTGCTGATGTGTGTTTTGTAGCATTCCTATTATTCGTTTCCTATATGTTATCCTATATTCCGTTGTATTCCCTTCTTCTGTAACTCACCCTTTAAAATTACTTCAAAAGTGATTTTTAAAACTCTCCTCTGATAAATGATAATAAAAACATTAAATGTTCATTACCGTATCATCTCCAAACAACACGAACCTCTCACAGATCGTAAAATAAGCGGTCATTGTATGTAGCGGCAGAGAGAACGCTTGGTGAATGGATATCCGAAGGTAAAGGTTACATTCGATGCAATTGTCGGCCATCGGGCCCATCGTCGGCTCCATCGTCGATCCGACAGATCGTTTTGCGCCGAAGCAGATAACGCAAATGATACGCCTGGTGCATAAATGCATCTATGATGCTTATAATGATGCTAATTACACAATGTCGATCCGGGCTTCATGCCAAATCCCCTCCCTCCCCTTTTCCCATCCCTTGTATAATCCGCTCAAAAACGGGGCGTTGTTTGGGTTAGTGGGTTGCAAATGCATGCCGCACTCCATCGAACAGCGTACCTTCGATGCACTTTGCATTTCTAATTGACCCGGAGCCGTTCAATTGTCGGTGGTACATTGTTGATGGACGGGTTTCGGGCCTGGAGGGGTTGCCACGTACTGTGTACCATATCTGCTTTGTGCGACACGTGCGACGGAGGGAAGCTTCGTTCCGACCGTACGTTGGGCGCATCAGTATGATTTGTTTTTTTTTTTTTTTTTTTTTTTTTTAATACCGTTTGCCTCAAGGGCTTTACAGTAGCGTCAGGATCTAACAAAGAACTTAACGGCTAGCGGAATACTTAAATTAAACGGACGCACGTAAATTAAACGTTTTGCAAGCTGCGGGTGGTGTTCACCACATTTTGGATGCATTCTCCATCAGGGTTGGGTGCACACATTGCATTAAGGTGCATGTTGGATGTATCGCGTGCGCTCGCTCATGTCGAGTGCAAGTTTGCTGGCGAAGAAAAACAACACACGCGCAATATTGCATTTTCAATCGAGCCGCGTGATGTATCCTGAGCGGAATACAAATACGAACGATCTTAAATATATATGTCACTGGAACGGTGGCATTGGCAAGCTTTGTTAGGCTTCACCCTACGAAAAAACAAGAGATGATGTATAGGAAAATAGCGTATGAGCGTAAGAATGACAAAATAATTACATTAAAATTTAAATAAGCGTGGAAACTGGAAATGTATTGCAAATCCGTAACAATAAAAGCAGGCAAAATTATACGGTTAAAGAAATCTAACTTAAGGAAATCCCAGAGGCACCTTTTTCCGCCACTTAGATAACCTAGGTGGAAGTAGTTGAAGGAGACGAGAGGATGCCCTAAGCACAAACGAAAAGCGTTTTTTTGTCTCTAGGCATACTACTCAAACGAAGTGATATCCTGATTCGATTAAGACGCCGGCAGTGTTTTCACCTTACAAAACTGCTAGGCATCTTCATCTACAGGAAGAAGATATTCGGTGCCACGACAAAAAAGCAGCAAAAGGAGGAATTCCAGAAGAATTCAGGAAGCGACAACCAGAGGAAATGACTCGGAAACATGGGGATTGTCACCAGTTCGTTTGATTTCTTCCTAACTGATATCCTCACTAGACACGAGTGTAGCTACTTCGTAGAGAAGGACATTCTGAAAGGATTAGCGAACTGCCCAGTCTGTAGGGATTCCGGTGAGGACGTCGAACACGTCCTCTTTAGCTGTCCATACATGCTTCGAACTAGACAAGATAGAAGGATAACGACAACAGGTACAGGCATGGAACGCAGTTGGAATAGATGAGAAGGCGATCATGCAAACCCTTCAAGCAAGATCACCCTCACAACATGAGTAGACGACGGCCACAAAAAAAGCGACAAAAAAGGCTAGATGGGAGCAGAAATAACTATGGTATTCCATCTCCTCCTGGCAAGAAGTCATTAGTATTCACGTGTGAAGCATTAATGAACAATGTTCTTTTCTTTTATTTACAGGCATCATTTTGCGATTTGCGTCGCCTTTTGTGGCAGCAGACAGTTGAAATGAAACAAGTCATCAAACATCATTCTCGAAACAATTCTAAAACAACCACGTTTCTGCTGCTTTCTTTTGTACGTAGCAACTCATCATTTAAACTGCATGGCACTTGAAACACATACTTTCTGCCGGATCTTGGAATCCACAATCTTCCCAGCGAAAATGTGGTCAGGAACCTTTCCATGATCTGTATAGCAAGTTATCGATTCAGTCTGATCCCAATTTCTTGGTTAGTTCTTCGGGACTATTTCTACTTCAATCAAAATAAATGTACCTGAAGCGAACTGATTGCTCATCATTCAGATATCCCAGCAAGAACGGTGATACATTTGAAACACCTTCAGAATCATCCTGCCAGCCAACGACAACAAGTATCGTACAGTAGCGAACAACAGATGCGTAAGTTTCACTTTAAGGAACGTCCTATAGTTGAGAATGTTGACATGTTGAGAGTAGAGTCTAAAGGGAGGATCACACGATGGTATGATTCCGATTCCTTTCTCTACCGGAATAACATTTTTCTGCGTCTTCACTGTACTTGGAGTCAGCCTCAACAGAGGTGAAGTTTGGATAGAATCTGCTTTATTCAAATGTTTGATCCTGCTACACAATAGTTGTGTGGTGCGTTCAATCAATTCTTGTTATGCATTATGTTATATTTCCGGGCGTATGATTTATTCATCGGCATGATCGTTCTAATTTTATCTGGCGTACTTGGGTCTTGCGTTGGTGCGTCATGCGTCTTGCAAAAAATATAAATTTCATACATTTCATACTCAATCTGAAACAATCATCACTCTTCAGTGTGTAGGCGATGGATATCTTTCTCCTATAAAGAAGGATATCAAATTTGGGGTCAACCAAGCTTTTCCGTCTTTTACTTTCAGTGTTGTAGAAAAAAGAGAAAATCAACATTTCCGTTTTCTGTGTCGAAAACTAGATAGTTAAGTATTTTGACCACAATTCAAGATTATTTAATGTGGATTGCAAAGGTCTTTGAAGATCAACGATGTTGTTACCAGTAATAGAGATCACAACATCGTCAGCTAATTGACGTAGACTACAACCAGGGACTAAGCAAGAGTCTATGTCATTAACATAAAAATTATATAAAAGAGAACTCAAACAGGACCCTTGAGGAAGTCTAAGAGGAACACTAGTTTTAATATGGTTTTAAGTAATCATTGTTTTTATAAAAAAAAATATTCCTTTGATATTGAATCTAAATAAATGAATTATAATCAACTGACTCAAGAGGCGGAAGACCCAGAAAGGACAAAACCGGTCAAATTTGGCGCGTCGCCATTGCTCAGAAATATAAACGCCAGGAGCCGAATTTGAACTCGAAACGGCCCTGAAGTCCATAGTGAGACCCGATTATTCGAAGCATTGCGCGAGCGAGATGCAGAATTTCCGAATTTCGAACAAACGTCATTTGGATAGCTGGCGAGAATAGGCAGCTCGAATCGTGCGAGCGAGATGCGAGACAAACAGCTCGAGTCCGAATCGGTTGCACTATGGGACTTTTGACAAACGACACGGCCATGGTCATTTTTATGAAAATATATTGCACAGTGGACGACACAAATTGAGGGCAAAATTTCAAACGAAGAGCCTCTAGGTCTGTTGTGACAGCCACGATAGGTTTAAATTTAAAACAGTTGTAACTTATCGTCTGAGATCGTCATCGTTGGCTGAAATAACCCAAAATGAAGGAAAGGAAATAGAAGAACGTTAGAAACGGAATGCACGTGCATTTCGTAAACATTGAAGTAGAGTGCAGCCCGATGATAAACTCAAGTGTTTTTTTTCATGCAATTGCAATAGTATCTCAAGAGCTATAGCACGTACTGGTGCAATCGGTAATGAGCGCAAGCGGTGTTTATTCAAATAGACATCTTGAATATAGTATCAAAAATTGTTCGTATATAAGCAGCTCATCGCTTACTCCACATTCGCGGCACGGATTCTGCACTGTTGGAACACTAGCGGAAGTTTAACGAGTCGTTTCTTAATCGCCACGCAGATTGCTCAGAAATCTTAAAATTATCCGCCCGAATTTGACCGCGGCAGCCGCGTTTCGGTCCATAATCCAGCAAAATTTGCCGAAAACGCCCCTGAAAGAGATGCACAATCTCCGAATTTCGAACAAATGTCCATTTGGATCGCCGGCGAGGATAGGCAGCTCGAATTGTGCGAGCGAGATGCAAAAAGCGCGAAATTTAGCTGCTCGAATATCGGGATCACATGATTGGCTGAATTTCCGACGCCGCGGAAGCACCGCCTTTGCGTACAAAATGGCGAAAATATTTTTTAAAATTTTAAATGCTGGAAAATATTTTAAAATAGTTAATAAAACAATTAAAAATGAGTTATTTTTTCTCATATAGTGTGTAGTCGGTGAATAGAGCCAACCGCATGTTTATTGTATGGTATATTGTATTTTCTTTCATTTTCATTCATATATTTTCATATTCAATATACATGTTTACGTATAATGTTTCATCGTTGCCGGACTCATACGTTTATGTATGTTAAATTTAAATCATTATTCAGTTGGGAAAACTTTAATAAAAATCCTGGTCACATTGAGTAGATTGACAAAACACAAATACTTCAAAAACATGAAACAGATAAAATACAAACTAACTTATTCTACGCGTGCAATTTCCATACAATTCTATTAAAATTCAGCATTACCTATTTAACCTATTAACATGCCCATAGCGGTTAATTTCGCAACTGGATTGGTATTTTGCTAGTAACATTTCTGCGTAATTGATTATTCGTGACAATTCTGTTCTAGCATGTATATTTGTCGTGGAATGCCATGGAGGCAAGTTTAACATCTGCTTGATATATTTATTTTGGAAAATTTGCAACTTATTCAAATGTGTTTTGGCACTATTTGCCTGAATCGGAAATGCATATAATAGCCCTGGCCGAATAGCGCATCTTGTAAAGTATATTGCTTCAGTTTTATTTTCGTTGACTTTTAATTTCCACGTCGTACAATATGAATTGTATTGAGATATACTTGTGTTAAATAGTTTAACGATTAATTTTGGACATTTATAAGATGCACCGATGGTAAAGTCATCTGCTAATGCATATCTGTTCACAAATTTCATAGTAAACTTCCTTGATAGTACGCTTTCCTGAGGTAATCCTGCGCGAGGAGTAAAGGGAGTAGACGAGTGAATGAATAAGACAGTATCGAATTTGGAGAAAAGATGTTATTAGTTTGATAGAGTGAGAATGGAAGTTAAAAGAAATGAGCTTAAATAACAGACCATCGTGCCAGACTGTATCGAAGGCTTTTTCAAGATCAAGTAAAACTAAGCCGGTGGATTTTTTTTAGTAGTTCTGTGATCTTTTATGTTGTTCGTTAGTCTATTTAACTGATGCGTAGTAGTGAGACCTTGTTGGAATCCATACTGATAGTTAGGAATAGTGTTATGAATCTTGAGATGATATGATATTTTACCAGCAATAATCTTTTCAAATAATTTTCCTAGACAGCTGAGCAGACTTATTGGTCTATAACTTTTAGGATCACTAGGGTCTTTGTTGGGCTTGTGTAATTCGATAATTTTTGCTGTTTTCCACCGGACCGAAAAACAACATAATTTAAAGCACGCGTTTATTATAAATGTGAGTGAGATCAGGGCTCATTTTGGTAATTTTTTAATACAAACATTGTTGATAGAGTCAACCTCAACCGATTGTTTTGATTTTAACTTTGTGATAGTTTTTTCAGTTGTTTGGGTGTGAGTAGATTTATGGAGTTGTTCTGAGTATGTGCGTGAAATTTGTAGAATCTTTCGAGCATGTTATTTACTAAATTTTCCTATGGGCTCTGCTGTAAGTTATTGTGGCATTTTTGGCATTTTCGAAATCTTTTCTTGAATGGGCCTTTTATCAGCTTGACAAACTTCTATAATTTGTTTTTATTTGGAGCTGTATTAATTTTTAATAGATAATTCAATCAAGCGTCGTTCCTTGCAACCATTATTTTATTTTTAATTTATGTTGCTATTTTGATATAAGCTGCTTTTAATCTAACATTACGCCTATCTCTTTGCCATCTTTGCCTTAATATATTTCTGAATTTATTTTTTTCCAATGTAGATGAGGGGATAATTAGTTTAAATTGATCATGCTCAACAAGTGGAACAAACTTTGCCTGAGCGTGAGTTGTGAGTTTTGATAAGTATGTTATCATGGTGTCTATTTGATTTGTGTTGGTTATTTTTGTCAGATTGAGATTGTTCATTTGAACATTATATGAAATGTATTTTTAAAAGCCCGACCAGTTTGCTAGCGAATAGTTAGGGAATCTTGATCGTTCATGAGTTGTAGATTTGGATAAGGAAATTTCGAAAATTACAGGGAGGTGATCTGATGTAAAATCAGTTTCTGTACGTAGATAGGATGTATGATTTAAATTGTTGGAAAGGATTATGTCAATTGTGGATGGGCTGCGATTTCCGTCGCTAGGATATTAGGTAGGTGTGTCTGGATGATGAATAGAAAAATTATTATTTAGTAATATTTTTAAAAGAGATATGTCCATTGGGTTTCTTTTTGACAATTCCAAAGCCTATGCCTCGCATTGAAATCTCCACATAGAAAACAGCTATTTTTGATATTACAGAGGCGTTTCACATCTGATCTGAAACACTCAAGATCTCTTTTAGCTCCAGGATTGTACACCGAAATTATACTAATTTTTCTCGGCCAGAGACTATACTTATGCCTATTGCTTCTAAAACTTTTAGTTGAAAACAAGGTAGCAGGTCGTGTTTCATGTTTTTATCTGATGACTATGGCAGCACCACCTTTTGTGTTATTTATTCTATCTAGTCTGTGAATAGTATAATTGGTATGCGAGAAACGTATTTTTGTTTTAAGAAAAGTTTCGCTTATAGCAGCTATACTAATTTTTTGTTTATCCATAAAGTTGAAAAACTCGTAACGTTTATTTGCGATGCCATTTGCATTCCAATATAGGACTTTTATCGCCTCTTCATTTGCCATTGGGGAAACAATACTTTGCAGTAATCTGAACGATTACAGATATCAAATCTTTTTTGGAGCTACATTTGCTCAAATTGTTGAATACGTCTTCCACTATTTGACCTATTTCCGATAGATCAAGCGAAGGTTGAGGAATTTTATTTGCACTGGAGAATTTTGGAGAATGGAGCATGCGGAACCAAAGGCGCTCTCGATTTGTTAAGGTTGGAAAGCTGGTTTGTTCGAACGTGAACACTCTTTGGAATTTGGTCTCTGTTGCTTCGCTTGGAGGATAGCTGCACGGGTTGGACACCCCTGGAATGATGTAATAATTTTGCCGTCAGGGCTAGTGGTGGTTTGACTCAGCAGCGGACAGGCTTTGGAGGTGTGCGGAGCCAGCCACACTTAACGCACACTGGTTGGAGATGGCAGTTTGCATTGCCGTGCCCGAATTTTTGGAGAAGTGCAGAAGGTGCAGCATTTGATCGTCGAACCTCTTTTTTTTAATTTGTAGTTTCTTTATCGCCATCACATTAACTTGTTCAAGAAAACATTTAACTTGTTCCACTGGGTAATCAGGCAGACCGTGAATTACAATTTTAGAAGTTTTTTCTTCCTCTAGCAGATGCGTGTAAAATTGTGTGCTGGTGCGTTGAAATTCGTCTACTACTTTACGAAAATCAGCGGCATTAGTATTAGTATACCCTTTCTTGTTGTGTTTGTGGTGTATTGCACTACATCAGCCGTAATTTTGCAGTGTACGTCACCTACAGATGAAGCACGTCTCTTCGTTATCGCTTACCATAGCGAATGCGTTGGTTGCTAGTGGCCACGGTTGCGATGCTGCTGCTACGGTTGTGAAATTCACTTGAGGCTTTTGAAAGCCTACCCAGTCTTTTTTTGTTGGAGCCATCTCAGAAGATTGAGATGGTGACCGACTCTTGAATTCCGTCAAGTTTCGATTCGTCACTATGCTTAATTTGTATTTTTTATTCACTTTTCCCGAGATAAAATCAAGACACGACCATACGGGACGCTGGTTGATAGTGAACTCTGTCTTTAAAATAAACGAATCAAGTTCTTGGGAAAAAAAACTTAACACAGAACAATTGTATGATTTGCTACACTCAAAATATTAGATAAAAAATGCTGTTTAAAATTTTTCAACTTGTCTATGCTAAATAAGTTAGAAATAAATTTAAAACTTTCATGTTGTTTAGCATGCGTTACATCTAAAGCTTTTAAATTAAAACGATATGAAGCTGGGTAATTGATAAACCGATATAAATTCTATTCTTGTACCACCAAAAACTTCATCGCCTTCATCGTTCATCGTCTATTCTTTGCAACAGTTTTTACCAGATATTGCAAACAACCGGTATTACGACGTTGAATACATAACTTGTTTTCGTACCGTTGCTCCTAGGTCAATCTCGTATAGTCGAGATTACGAATCTAGCATCATCCGGCACAGTTCTGAATGGCCGGTTATCGCAGTGGAAATGATCTATTTGATGTCCATCTGCACTTGAGACGCATTTAAATGCATTTCATCGGTTAACGGTGTGTAGGCAACATGACTAAGAGGTAAACTTCCACTGCCAGCGGCTGGTTGTAGAAATGCTGTTGCTCGTCTCCATTCCGAATCAGAAGTCCAAAGAGTGCAGATAAATAATAATAAATAAAAATGTCATCTCGAGGCACAGGATCAATCGGAATATTTGATGCGATACGATGCTTTACATCGTCGACCATACTGAAGGTAACTGGTACGTTTTATGTGTGTGTTAGTGTGTGTGTGTGAGAAGTCTCTGAATGAAGAAGTTGAGCCCAACCAACTTCTGCCGAGAACTGCAACCCGGTAAGAAAATTGAATAGTTGAATCATTCAAAAATAAAGAAAAAAAAGCAGACGAAAGGAATGGTGGAATGGTGGAAACAAGGTGCGATGAGATTGCCGGCGTTAATCGTAAAACGTTGGCGACGAAACGTAAATATTCTTTTTTGTAAGATTGCAATCAGATGCAAGCAAAAGATAAATACTTCAACTAAATGGTAATGGATGCAAGTCTGTGCGGCGAAGGAATTGAATGATGCTTTTACTACGGGTTAAGTGAAGTTGAAAGAATCGTGAGCGAAGTGGGTGGGTGGTAGGGGTTATTATGTGTGATATGTAAAATTTGAACAGAAATGATTTATGCGTTTTTTAATTGAATGGTTGTAAAATATGTTAGAACATTAATGATAATATTCACTTGTACAAAGTAACAAAAATTCATGATTTCAATTTACACCTATAAAGATAAAGCGTAAACAATAGTTTCATAAACATATTAATAAAAGCAGCAAACAGTAAAATTTATCACCTTTTAGAATAAAATAAATCAAATGAACGAACCTTTAAAAGTGTGATAAATAAGCAGAAAATAAAACAAACTGAATTTCAAGTAAATGCAAGATGAATTAAAAGGAAAGCAGAAACAGAAGATGAAAAAAGGCATTACTCTTTCTAGATAAATGGGCCACCAGGAGAAGAAAAATAGTGCCCAAAAAGGATTCTCTCATGCGGCTTTCCTTCCATTCGAAAAGCATGGTAGAAATTTAATAACAAGAAAACCAATAAAATTTATTACCACACTAGCAATCGGACGAAAAACCTCGCCACAACGAACGAGCATGTGCATAACATGTACAAAACCGGGATCACGAATGCCAGGAAAGAAAGCGATGGTCCATTTTCCATTAAGATAAATTCCAATAATAGAGGTCATTTATATCGCACGAATTGAGTTTCTCACCGTTGTGATGTTGCCTGGGCGTTATTTCCCATGTAAGTGCGGCCATTGCGAGCCGGACAATGATGAAGCTTCTTGCTGCGCTACTCCACTAACGAAGTAAAACGTGTTTGTTTTTGACTCGCACTAGTGCCGTTTGAAGCTTGTGGTAGAAACGTACAAACCACCAAATACAATTGCCTATTACTTCCAATGTTGGATGCTACCGGTGTGTGTCTGTCTACTTCCCCTCGGTATCCAATCACTTAGTAAAAATGGAAACCGAAAGTCAGTCTGGGTGGTGGTAGATTCGTAAATCGGATTGTAAGAGTGTTGGGATGTCTATTGATAGAAAGGATGGGTCTAAATGATAATGAAAAAAATATCTTCACAGGTTTTTATCTGTAAATGTGTAATAAATCAATCATGTGAGTGATTTTATGTCTTTATTTGGAACTTATATGTATTCGTAAATATATTTTCATATTGCATTTACTTCATTCAGAAAGTACGTTTTGATAAGTCACACCAAATTGATAATAGACAGTTCTATAGAAGAGCATAGATTTTTTTTTATAAAATCAAGTAGATAATAACTTAAAATATTGCGAATTTAGATTACTGAAGCTAGAATCATTTAAAACAATATCTAAGAAAATAAATTATTGAAATTATTTTTTTAATGTTGACGAATACGATGCAAGCCTAACTAGAGATGTTAAATGTCTTACTCTCAATACTACAGGAAATCATTAATGGTAGTATTGGTATTAGCAGGATAGGTTTATTATTGAATTTATTTAAAATTGTTCATTGTACTATGAACGTACTATTGTACGTTCATTGTTTATTGTACTACTTCTTAATGGGTTCGTTCCAAGAGTTCATTTTTTATGCGTCTTAGTTAGCTTCATCGATTTGAAATTACTTAGTTCATTAACTTTTTCTTACCTAATTAAACTATTTTGTACGCTAATTTTAATTCTTATGATAAATTTATTATGTTGAATTTTGCGAGTTAAGTTGGCAGATTATTTTGATTCGTTAATGTTTGTAACATTTGGAGGTGTTTTCTACTCATAAAAAGAAAAGAGCGCAGTTCAATATTGGTAGTATGATTATATGTTTGATGGAAATCTACAGGCAAATTGCATATGGTTAAATCTTGCAATGTAATTTTTCATAATTTTTATAAAATGTATAGTATAGACAATTTAGCGTTATATTGTAGAAGATTATTTAAATATAACAAATCAGCAATATTTATATCTCAGTAGGTAACAAGCTTGTGGAAGCGAATTTGAAATGTTGAAAGTCAATGCATATCGTTAGGCGATGTTTTAAGTCTATGATCCGTTCGATTAAATGCTAAAAATTTTCAATGCAATGTTAAATTTGTTGCATTTCTATTAAATATCTTTCAAATTCAAACATTTTTTTAAGTAATGGATAAATAAAAAAATCTACTACTTTCTCAAAAATATTACAAGCAAAACAAACTAGTCAAAAGGAAGTTACACTGGAAATTTGCTTCGACGATGTTTTGTTGCCGCTTGTGTTTCTTTTAATCGTTTTGTTCGAAGAAGTTTGAATTTTATGCTGTTATTAGACGAGGAAAAATACTGTCAGATGGTTTTGGATATTTTCTGCCAAATCGCGTTTGACAGAAAATATCCAAACCACAAATCAGAATTCGACATGCTCAGTTCTGATTTTTTCAGACTGGATATTTTCTGTCAAAATGGTTGTTTTATTTTTTATTTATTTTTATTTTCTCTTTTATTAATACCGTTTGCCTCAAGGGCTTTACAGTAGCGTCAGG
>KI915059.1:596522-850107 GCA_000473445.2 Anopheles farauti | reverse complement strand
ACATTTTGCTAGCTCTCTCGATTACAGAATTGAGATGTGCCTCAAAAGACAATTTGTCATCGAGCCACACTCCAAGGTCCTTGACTGCAGTGACCCGCGGAAGGGATTTGCCAAGTAGGTTATAGTTGTATATCTGCTTGTTCGTAGAACGACCAAACGAGATAATACAACATTTGGAGACACAAAGAATGAGTCCGTTGGTGGTGGTTGGTTTGTTTACATTTCGGTTTGTTTTGGTTTTCCTGTGGTCTTGCATTCACCTACAATCTTGTCCGTACATTGTACAATCATTATTAAAAGCATTATCACACAAAATAACCGCTGCGCCCAATGTATCGTTATTACACGAGCGGGTGGATTTTTTATATCCAAAACCATCTGACAGTATTTTTCCTCGTCTAATAACTGCATTAATGTAACCAAATCTCGTCTTTTTTGCAGCCAAAGATTTACTTAACCGTACTGTGTGTATAATTTCGATCGCCCATCGTTCGGGATGTCTCGGGGACAATCTACATCTGGTAAAACATAATGTTTTATAACATCTTTTCTCTAAAGCAAACTAATGAATATTTGATAACCAACAATGCTTTAGAATAGTCAGACGAGATAGATTTTTCACAGTTTGTTACAGACTAGGCGTCTCCACCAGCAACTGTATTTTGCTAGTGCGTTTTTACTGCGCTAGTTCCTACATTAACCGAAGTATTTTTGTGTTAGCCGAATTCGAGTGATAGATTTTAGATTCAAATAGAGGGTTTGTTCCTGTTCGTTAAGTAAAATTAACGTAAGTAAGCAACTGACATGACATGATGTTGTAAACATGATGTAGCGCAGAAATTATGATGATTTTGAGTTTGTACGATATTGCGCTTGTGTGGTAGGCTTTGAGTAAGATTTAGTTTATCATGTTTCTTTATCCTTCATGTTCTTTTTGCTTACACACGCCTCTCATGAGCGATTGACTGTGATCGTGAATGCCCTGTAAAAGGAACGACCATCGAAGCATAAAGGTACCAAAAAAAAAAGACTTTATTTCGTACCTCTGGCTAAGATTGGCTTTATCGGGAGGAAACGGACATCACCCTCGACCAGATATCACCAAACGATATAATTGTCGAAATCCCCGAGAACAGCACATGCCAAGGATGATCATAATCCAATAATTTCAAGATAGACTAATCTTTCAACATTCAAAGAACTCAATTTTTCAACACGAGCAGCCTGAACCATGTTTTTGAGCTATCATTAGGAAAGGTAGGAAAAACTAATCATATTGTCAATATTGCAACGCATACGACGCTCATATGCATGCTTTTAAGCTTCACCATTATCACTTGGGTTTAGATTGTTCCATTTACAACGATTTCAACATATGATTAAATACAACAGTATCTACAATGTTCTTAACTTGTTGCTGAAGCAACGCAAAACTACAGAAATCAAAACGAGAGTGCATTCAATCATAACCGTTCTGGAAGTTGAAAAGCTATTCTGGAATCTCATTAAAATAAAACAATTTTACATAATATGGTACCTTCCCTGAGATCGAAGGTATCAGAGCAGGGATTTAACAGGATTAGAATAGTATTATAAGTGAAGGAATTGCACCGATATGTCGCCTTGGTAGCGAATGCTGTACATTTTTAGCTTTAAATATGAAACCGAGAGAAAGTATTAATTGTTTTGACAGTAAACAGTAAAATGTGATCAGAATTAGAGATCGAATATATAAGGTCGAATATAGAAGTCGTGTCGGAGTTAGAGGTTGAATTTGGGCGACAGGAAGCGATTATTTCGACGTAAGTATGAAGATGCATTCACCTACTCGCACAATTTTTACCAATAAACTGTACTTGGCAATCGTACCAACTTTACTATTGATGGTAAAATCGGTTTAAGATGAATCTTTCGAACTCGTTATTTTATTTAATGAATGAATTTAATGAATAATTTAATGAGATAATAATTTTCTCATTGATTACGTGAAAAAAGGTAAAGCATTATATCCAAACAAATCGTAAATTAATTTACTCCCGTCGAAGCTGATGTACTTCCTGCTCAGCATGCAAGCGATTCGCTTTGTAGAAAACAGTTAACATTGCTTAGGTCTAATCTGACGCTACATCTGATTTCTCTCGCAAACTCTCCAAAATCTAACTACAATTCCCCTATAGTTCTATGTTCCTTGCGACGGGGCTCGAGACATTGTTCTTTGCAAAAAAGGACACACGCAGGCGCCAATACAGTCGCACCGTTTCCATTGCTCTACAAACACTGGAGAAGAAAAAGGCACATTTACAGGCGGAAGTAAAGTGAGAGCATCCGACAAGTAGGGGAAATCGAGATTCTCTTTCACTCTAGCAATGCAGCCATTTTGGTCTGTATCATCACCGGCAGCCGCCAGTATCATATGTTGATTAAATTCCCGTCCAATTGCACTCCTTTCCGTGCATCCACCTCGCGTTTCACCCCTTGAACCGAGCGTTTGTTGTGTGAGTGAAATGTAAAAAATCGCAAAAATTATATTTTTATCGTTTTCATTCAATTGAAAGGCGTCCCCTCCGCCCGGGCACCTTGCACACAGCTACCCTTTACCGTGCGGCGTGTCCTTTTCACCGTCGTCGGAGCCCGAATGGCGGAGAAATTTGATTACCCATACATACGCAGGCTCGTGTGACGCGCGTGCCATAAGCTCACTTGCTCGCGAGCATAAGCGCAAGTGAGATGCAGGGCAGCATCCGCATGTGCGTTTTCATTCGAAAAAAGCGGGGAAGAAGATCTCCTCTCGCGGTGGGCCATGTAAAGTAATGACACGCAGTGCGAAGCGAGACAGCACGAGGGAGCGAGAACGGGACGAATCGGATAACGGCAACGGCACATCGTGGCGGGGTCGGGTCGGGTGTTGATTTCAATCGCAAACCACCACCCCATAAGCAGCAACCCTCGAGCAGCATTCGCTCAGTGTGGGTTAACGTGCGGTTCACGCTAGGAAGTCAGCGTCTCTGGAACATCAAACCAAAACAGCTCGCCTATTTCGACCCGCAGCTCTAACGGTCCCGTCAGTCAGTCGTTCAATTGTTCTCGCGCGAGTCTCATCTCGGGGACACTCGGCCAGCCTGGCGCTTGTTGCTGACGCTGCAACATTCACTTTCGAAACCAGATTGTCTTAGGTGGTCCAACGATAAATAGGAGGTGGTTGAATATTGTTGAAAGTGATCATTAATAAATTCACGTGCAATTGTGGATGAACCGGTGAACCGTTACTTACACAAAAGCAGAAGAAAAAGTGAGATCACGGCATTTTGAGCGTTTGCGGAACAAACCGAATCACCGACGGGAAATTTCGGACAAGTGCATTTGTGTGTTTATAATCGGTTGTATAAAACGTGGGAGCTGATTTCAATTGGTACAAACCGTACTTTGTACAAGTTCTGTAGCAAAACGAAAACTTAACCCAAACAAGGAATCCAATTAGTGTTCAAATAAGCAGTATACGGTGAAACTGTGCTGTATAGATAGCAGAGTGACAACAATTTTTGTGCCTCTTTAAAACAACAACACAAAAGCAATTACTTCGCCAAACTAGGCTGTACGAAAGGAGTTGGGGAAAGGCTAAGAAAATCCTTGGCCGTGCATCGGTTGATCTTTTTTCCAGGTGGTCAAGTCAACGAGGTCTCGAGACCTCGTTCCACTACGGCAAGATTTTTACGGACGGGAATAAGGTAGGTACATGGATGTGTTTGTTTTCCAGCACAAAGAATATGCTTTAGATTTTACATACATCTGGTGACAATTGTAATAATTTATTGTATTCCACGTTTTTCCCCTAACAAGCGTTTTGTGGATATTTATTTAAGATAGATCAAATCTTCTCATTTAGGTACGTGATATCTTTGAACAAAGTTCAGCGGTATCTGACGAACCTTGCACCTTGCTTTTACTCTGTTTCGCAATTGCGGCTGATGAATTCAGTAAAACTTCTATGTAAAAACCCTTCCTAATTTTAAAAATACTTTTGTCAATTTTTGTCATAAAAAATTGACACATTTATACTACATCCAACGGTTTATCGTACGATGCTATTCATATTGTTGACCAGGATTTGGCAGTGTTTCACAAAAATATAAAAAAAAATTCACATTGAAAAGATCATTCTATGTATTAAATGTTTAAATTTCACTAAATTGTGTAATTAAATACAAACAGAAAGTCACAACAAAAATTTGATGACTGAAGCATTGATTGAATGTTTTATTGAGCTGCTCATTTCGCAAAAGTTTGTTAACAAAAACGTGAACAAATACTAAACGTGAAATACAATACTAAGCAGTAAGAAAAGACTTCTCCATTATTATAAGTAAATTATTATGTCTTCCACACATGCATATACTATACAAAAGCAGAACTTATCGCACTATTTTTTTTTTATAAAATGACATTTATTTGCGTGTTGTAGATATAAAAAGAAAAAAAAGAGGACGACACTTTACAAGACTTAAATAATTACGGTTGACAAAGACAGACACGCAGGACGTCTAAGTCAATCGCAGCATCATTGTTGCCAATGATGTGGATGACGTAGTTAGCAAACATGGACAGAATTTTTCTGCGTTTGTCTGCACATAACTATTGGGACTTTGGCAATTAAAAAATCATGTTGGGCTGTCTTTATTCATTTTTTGTAATCTGAAGTAATTTGTTTTCATAAAATAAAATCATCATCAAATAAATCATCATATTAAAAATAAATAAATCATCATATTTTTAGAACAACTATGTTTAAATATTCTTAAATAACTGTATGGATTATACAAAATTGACTCACTTTATTTATTCGCTTTAAAATCAGTAACCACTGAAAGGAAGCTTAAAATAGAAGGGTAAAAAAGTAATATATAATAAATTTATACAAATATTAACATTGATATTGATTGTAATTATATTTACCAAAAACTAACTTATACATTTTGATCATAAATTTTTATTCAACACTACACGAATATGGTGGGAAAACTTTGTCGTGAATTGCCGTTACCAAAAAGAGCAGCTGGAAATAATTTCATTATGCTCGCCAATTTCAGATTCCATTGGCACAGCTCAAATTGGATAAATAGCGATGTGAAATTATTTGTAAAATCTCTGCACTTTGCGCTTCGGCAAAATCAAATATATTCAATCAAATTTCAGCTTTTCCCCGCGTATCACACGCTCGATCGTGGAATTACAGCACTCTCTCAGTCACAGCGGCATTACACAAATAATGCTTTCTGCCGTTTGATTCCATACCGCGACACAGGCCACGAAGGGAGAGGAAACGGCTTGAAAGGGGCATGGTATGCAAGTTGCCCTCGGGGATTGGTTCATTTTCCAACATTACACCAAGCCATCAGCTAAAATAACCTCCACGAATACCGCAGTGCATGGTGCAAGTGGACTTTTGACCAACGAGGTTGATACGGCAGCGCTATCGGAATGCAACGGCTATTTGCTGCCGATTGGCTGGCAAAAACCTCGGCAATACGATTACGGTTTTGGTGGGGAAACTGGTATGGCTTTTTCGGAAAAATGGCATCACCATTTTGGGCAGCTCAGGAAGCGGAAGGTAAGGCGGAAACGAGACAAGGCTGGCTCAATCTATGTTGCGCAGCCGAGAGGCCGGAAAAACCAAGAGATTAAGCCGAAAAGAGCACATTTTGTCCCGTTTCATTATGAAGCGTTGTTCATTTTCCGAACCTGTAGGAGAAGAGCGGGGGACTTTTCATCCCTAGCACCACCATTCACCCGCCTAAACCCCGCGCCCACTATAAACGTGTTTCACCTGGGCCGTGTAGCTCACCTTGCCCACCGTTGATCAACTTAAATTGCATCCCGAAATGAATAATTAATTTTTGTTAATTTAATTCGATTTAATCCACCAGCAAGCTGGTAGAATAGCTCAAATGTTTTCAGTGTTCCTCGGTTTTGGGTGAATCCGGTCGGGGTTTTTGCTGTTTGGTGAGTGTTTGGTTGCTCTTTTTGCAACTTTAATCAATGACGCGGAATGGTCTTTTTTCGTTGTTATTTGTTGATGGCGAGTGAAAATAAATCTCACCACTCGTTTTGCACGATATGACATTTCATCATCGTCGTCCCGGTGGCGAGCTGGTGGTTTTCATCAATCTCAATCAGTCATTTTAGCAGGTCATTGTGATTTATTTCATACACAAAAAAATCTGTACTTTTTATATCCAGAAATGGGACAATCGAGACGGAAATGGTGAAATTGCGTTTGTGGTTTGCACAATACATGAAGGCATCAGTGCAAACCGGGAGGATAAAACAAACCCCAAACGGATTGTTTTTCGTACCACAATGACAGCTTTGATATTATTGATTGATATTAATGAACGAGTGTTTTTGTTCACAAAGCAGCCTTTTTTGTTATAATAGAAGATGTTTTTATTTGCCTTCAAGGAACACAAATAATTATTACAAAAAACCTTTTGAGATTTCCTTTATTAATAGGGTTCGCAAACCTTGTTCGGTATGCAGATGCTCCTTAGGATAGAAGGAATCTTTTTTTCTATAAAACTAATTTTTCAAAATAATTTGCTACGTACACAAAATGTGTGATGAATTAGATCAGAGTCAAAGTGACAAAACTACATTAATGTTATGTTATATTTAGCTTTCAAGTTAAATACTTGTATGCATTTGAATGTAGAAGTGTCTTCCAAATTTTGAATTTATGTTATGTTCTGTTATGATAAATGAAGTTTATACTGCTGTTTACATGTTCTTTACTTATTTTTTATGATTATACATGATAAATAATAACGTAGTAAGTATTTAATAAGGAGCAAGATTACCTAAATTTGAAAAATCTAACAACGCAACCTTAGAAGAACAGCAATTTGAGGTTATATATTTTATTCTTTATTAAAATTTCTCATAATAAAATGATTTGTCACTTTTATTATTTAGAAAGCTATAACCCACTTTCAACTAAACATCTCAATTGAATGAACATTTTTTCACAAATTATATTACATAACATACACGTGATTACAAGTATGACAAATAAATTTATATATTCAGTTAAGTAAAAAGAAGAAGAAAATTTATATTATTTTAACTCGTCCAGAAGTTAGCCCCGAATACAGGGACTGCTTTTTCACATTGGTTCTCAAACGTGCAAATGAGCTGACTGATCTATGAAAAGCCATGCAAAAGCTAATCGTGTAGTCGCTGCTTTGGATATTAAGGATCTATTATTTAATGATCAAAAGCTTAATGGTGTTTTGAGTTCTTTATTAACGTTAGAGATGCGATCTAAGCTATAAGATTTCGTAAATGACGTCTCTACCGAAAATAATTAGATGGATACGATCATAGGTAATGCCTTATTCTGAACAAAGCGTCACAAAAGACGTCACATCTGCTTTATCCTTTTAATTGCTATGGGTTAGTATTGTCAATTTTCTTACAAGAACTCCTTGGATTGGATTCAAACCTTAAAAAATTAAGCCCATGTATTTGATTCTATTGATGTATTATTAAAATATTATAAACTGTAGCTTATTGATTCATTTTTAAAAGCCTATCAACGTCAAATATATTTTTAGAGCACCATTAAGTTAAACAAAAGCACGTTCTTGTTATGTTGAAATTTATTACTTCTTACATTTGTATTTTCACTGTACGCATTTAATTGCCTACATTAATGGATTCATCTGCACTTGTCTGCCTTGTACCAGACGACGTTTAATATTAGCAGCTATGCAAAACAGGTTCACCTCATTTCTAGTGCATTGCCTCGTTAGTTGTTATCCGGGTTCCGGGTTCAGCTAAAGTGAATTCACATCTTCAAAGCTTCCCAAACGGTTGATCCTCCCACAACAAGCCGACACACTTTCGTTTATAAGCATCTATCCGGCATATTTGAACATAGTCTATTTTTAGTAACATCAAGTGCAATAAAGGCACCACCTTGCTCTCTCAACACTCCTACGCAATTCAACTCTTATACTAATTTCCAAGAAGCTTAATGCAGGGAACTCGAGCAGCGAAATAGCCCCTTTGCGCGTAGGGTAAGCAGAGTCGATTGCGCATTTCCTAGAAAGCAAAGTCGTTGGCGTAGTTTGAGCGTTGGTGGTGAAAATTGTGCTGATTGTGGTGGACGGTGGTACTAAAAATAAAAACGGTTAACATGGGCAAACAAACGGATGAAAGACGTCAATTACTTTTCCAACCTTAAATGTTCCATGGGGTGGTTTGGGTTTTAGAAAATAACCTTGGCATTATTAAATGTATCTTTGTCTTCAATAAAATTGTTGTCAACGAAATGTTTGGCATCAGGAGCCTAACACGTATCAATACACACCTTGGTGAGGTATAAGGGAATGTCAATTACCCTTAGACGACTTAATAAAAATGTAAAGAATTCATAAAATTTAAAGAATATGCAAATAATTTATTTTTTCAAAATTCTCTCCACAAAATAATTACTCCCACGATTTTTTATTGTTTATTAGATCATGTCAAAAATACTGTTCAAGCATTACTACAATACAGTTAAAACGTGACTTACAATAACGTTTATCAAAAAACCTTTTCATTGCCATTGCTTCTATCCTCAACATATCTAGTGCACATGCACCCACAAATGTGTATGCACGATCGTTGGCGAGTAAGGCCAACGGGGTAGTGAAACAAAAACGGCGAATACTCCTGCCCTCGTGATAAGCGGAAAGACAACCAACGCCAAGCGAAGGGGCGAGATTCAGACGGATCGTCCCGCCGTGGGTTTAAAACAAAATATCAACCAACCGTTTATTAAATTAGATTTCATTGAATTAAATTAAATTAATAATTTAAATTTATCTGCATACGTATCAGCGTCATCACGCCCGTCACCATCATAATCGAGGCATATCGGTGCGGTGCGCGGTCCATCATATCGCGTCCAAAGTCGTCGTCGTCATCGTATTTGGCCCGCGCCAGCATCATTTTGCGCGTATATTGCAGCAGCCACTTGCCGGCGATCGGTGGATCGACCCGGCACCCTAGTCAGAGCTACATATGCGTGTTGCCACCAGACCCAGCATTATGCTCCTTGATGGTGGCCAAATTGTCACGCGCTTCGTTATGTGTTTACAGGGCTCGATGCACGCTCCATTCCGATGGGATTTGGAGAATTGATTGCACAAGAGTTCTATTAAATATTAAATGTATTATAAAATGTTTCTTTTTCAACTCTTTTCACAAATAACTGTGAGAAGAGCAGGACACTGTTTGCGTGTTAAATTGTTAGTAAACAAATATTTGTGGTAAATTTGGTACACGGATAGTAATATTTACGATTCCACTTTCACTTCCAATTCTACTACTTTTACTAAATAACCAAAAATGTTGTCTTTTCTATTTTAATTTGTACTACTTTCAGTGAAAGTTTCAGAATATTTCTTTATAACATATTTTTTAATTTGAGGGAAATTTTTACAAGCATGTTGACATTTTTGTTAAAACCTTAAAAGATGTTCTATACATGGCAGATCATAGATAGTAGATACAGTCTGAAAAGATAAATCGATAAATTAATTGTGTCACGGTTTAAGCTGGAATTTTTGTTTCTGGGAGTAATTTTAAACGAAATATACGAAATACAGAACATTTGTTCAGGAAAAATTTGTAATTTCTCTTTATTTAAATGAAAATGATACTTTGATTTTGTCGTGTTTAAAATAAGAAATTAATTTTCGGGCCTTTTACAAAACACATATTTTCCAAGTATTTGAATGTCAAACTCATTATGATTAGGAACAGAAAACTGAAAATAATTTATTCTGTTCACGAAATACTTCATCTGTAAAACAAGAAATTCGGAAAACATACGTACGTTAAAGCGTCTTTTCGCTCCACGACAAACGTGACCTTATAACACACATTTCCGACGCCCCAAAACGGCCGGGTGAATAAATTCCATTTCCCGGCCGTTTTAGGCATTCGTCACAAATTTGCAAAACTCAACTGCAGATCAATCAATCTGTACGCATCGGTGAACGCCCGGTGACTGCATAAAACATTCCGTTCCGTATCGTGCTCAGCTGTGATGCAATTTCACTCGTTGCCCGGTGCAATCTGTGCACAGCGTTTGTGTGTGAGAGTGTCTTTTTTCATCCGATGAATCCTTTTTTTTTGTATTCCTATTCCGTCTAAATCTATCTGATCGTGCTGTGGAGGTTCTAATGTGGCGATGTACCTTGCCGACCTGCACCTGTACGATGAATGTTTAATCGGAAGCCCTGTGAATTCGTTTCCGTGAAATGGTCGACTGCAATAGACTCTCGACCAGCAGGATGGCCGCTTGATGAATGGCTGAGCCTATGAAATGACCAGCGCCGGTTCGAGTGATACGCTACGATACTGCAAAACTTCAACGTCGATTCAAGTTGAACCCTTCCGGAGGCCAGTGTGGAGGAGATGTTGGTCGTAAAAAAGAGCGAGCAGCAATCGGATTGCCTCTGCTATGCTGTCCGTCGTTCCGGTTTTGAAGAAGTAGCCGTCGTGCCCGTCTGCGGACAATTCCGGTGCGTGGTGTGTCCAGTGTCAGCAAATTGTTTTAAATTTATGACGGATGTATTATGTGAATATGATGAGCTATAATAGAATGAAATTTGACTACTAGATGAGTAGCGGACAGTGCTGGGATCGGTGTACGGGTCGTTCCGTCCATCCATTCCGGACGACGATCTCGGGCCAAGGTCACTGCACGGTGGTGCAGTGGTTGATTTGAGGTTTTTTATTGACACAGATACCTAATAGCATGAGGTCGTTTATCAGAAAACTGAATTTACTTAACATTTGTCTAAATGCATCATATATTTTTTATAATTTTACAATACTTTTGAAACAAAGTTTGGAGTAGGGTCCTAAAATTTTGTAATACATAACCCTATTGAATCAATTGCAGTGTACCGATTTATAATGTTCAAATGATCGCATTATAATAATGACAGGCGCATCTTAATTCACAAAAGCTAAATGCTAGTTATGCTGGTCAAACATATCGTGTTGTTCAACTCAAATCGCGTTATGGAAGCTCATCTAATCCATCGAACGATTATCGAACGATGCATCCGATTTATGACGCCTCATTCCTTCAAGTGTGTATCGCCTCAAACCAGCATAAACATGGGATTCTGGAACGCCTCAATTGGTTATCCAAATCATTCCTCGATCATGACTTTGCCGACGTTCAACAGCGAGTGTTTGAGTTAGAAATGACTGTTAAATAGTATAACAGTTCGTAGGATCGAACAGCGTTCCGATCAAAAAATATAAACGCGGCCGAGCACCCGAGTTCGGCACTATTCTTGCTCACTTGATGAAACACAGTTCTGAATTCTAACAGTTTGCATATTCTGAAACTGAAGGCTATGACGAAAACGTTGGTCACCCAGCCATCATAATGCCGATTCCAACAAACAACAGTTTAGCAGTTTGCATTATTAAATTATCGCTCACTATCTGGCGCATTCTTCTAGGGGAAAAGTGCCTGTGGACTTTGCGCTTCGACCCATACGCACAGGGGCTTTCCGGAGCATAACTCGTACGCAAAACTCGGCCAAAACAGTGGTAGCAACAGAAGTCGAGGCAGCAGCAGGAACATCAACAACGACATCACCACCGCGACACTAATTGACGCCAGTGATGATGAGGCGGACGATATACATTTTCATAAATTAATATTAATTAATTCAATTTGTGTCGATTAATTTTTGTGAACCATCAGTTTTTCAAGCCGTTTCTCGTGCACGATCTATGGCGTGATAGTTTTTTTGTTCTCAATAGAATGCGTATTTACTGCTGTTTGCATTGTACGGCTGCATGGTAGTGTAGTATCGATCTTTATCTTAATGAAGGCATGATTTTATGTGATGCTAATAATTGCACAGTGACAGTGAGTAATACATTCACTTAAAAAAACAACTAAAAGAGTTTAAAAGAAAAGTGACTCATTTATTTGTCACGGAAGTTATGAGCGAGCATTTCGCCTAAACGGAATAAATTGAACCATCCTTAATTAACAAAGAGTGGTGATGATAGCTAAGTGAATGTTTAATTCTACCATTATTTGAAGCATATTTTCCAGAGAGAGCACTACTGAAAACAGCAGTAGGAAAAACTGGATGATAATACTATAATGGTCTGTTGAATCTTGAATGCTATTTTAAAAATGTATAAATCTTTTCCTTATTTGCAAGATTTATCGCGTAAAGCTCGTATATTTGTATATTCCCACTACTGAACATGTAATAAAAAAAGTTCAACTTCATGCGTAATTCGTTCATATGTTAATGAAACGTTCTGAAGAAACCTCCAGCTGTAAAAATCACTACCTGCGTTCAGCTGGAGAGTTCGAACAACACGTTAACTGAAGTGTTTAATTTCGCTCCTTCGGCTCGTGAGCTGGAAGGCGAACCTGAGATTCCTTTAGAACTCGTCATCCCTGGAGGTACAATTAGCTTATAAACGCATAAACGAAAATACGAGCAGCAAACATCGCTGTTATCAACAGCATTCGATCTCAATTCCGCTAGCCTGCTGACGCGCTTCGGATGTGAACCAAACGACATTTCGAAGCACATGTGAGCATGTGCGAATTTTATGTTTTCTTAAACTTTAATTGAATGAATTAAATCATACCTCCCAATCCTTCAATGAAAGCAATGGTAAGCAAATGCGATCTTATGCAAGATCCAAGCAAGTAAAGGATTTGGCAAGGGCAATGTTTCCGAGAGGGTTCAAAGACGTTTAAAAAAATACACGAATGGAACACGTGATATTTTGCCGAACCCGAGTGTGAATAGTCCTCAAAAGGATTGCGATACAATCTGAAAGCACAAACAATCCCGGCAAGATTTGTCGAGGCGTTTTACAAGTGGCTGCTAAATTCATTTTCCCGCCACTGTGCTTACCACACCATGTGGTAAGCGTAGCGTGCAGCAAACGGGAGGCGAACGAGCAAATGAACTGGAAGGAATTCAATTAGGGCCGCGAAGGTGGGAAAAGTGACGGCAAATGGATTGAATAAGCTGCACATTGAAGAGGTTATGTTTTTTTCTCCTCCTGTCGTGTGAATTTTATTCTAAAACGGATTTACGCACAGGAACGATTCTTATCGAATTCGTACATTCCAGGTTGATTTTTTTTCTCATTTGAGGTAACATAAGACTGATGAAAAACTTCAGTAGGAAATGTCCGTGGCTCCGTTTTTGCTTGACACGCATGCACGAGACAGCCATCCGTCTTGATTAATTCAATTCATTCACCATAGTTTTGAGATGCGTTACGATGCGAGCATGAAGCCGCCGACGAAGCACGGCCCTGTTTGCCCGCCACTGCTGCCCACCGGAGAAGCCAGCAAGCCGGGCGTGGAAATGAGTTTTTATTACAATTAATTTATGTACAAAATTATTGACAAAATCGTGCCAGCTCGTGGTTTATGGTCTAACAATTCGATCTAAATTGAGCTTAATTGAATTGAATGGTATCAGAGGCATTGAATCGAATTGACCATTCAGTGCTCGTTCGTTGCAACGCAAACGTTTCCCTAGAGCTGCTCTTTCGCACATACATACACTCGCAGCGAAGTAACAGAAGTAACAAGAGAGCAGTGCCTGGCAATGCAAATCGATCGTCCGTGATTGATGTTAATTCAGAGCAGTAGTTTGTGTATTGAGGGTGCTCGATTAGGAGCGCACAGCACGCTGGATGTGTAGAACATACAATTTTACAATTATTTGTTGCAACTGTTATTTCTATATTTGTTATACATTTGTGAATAACCATTTAATTCTCATTAAATTTAAAGTTTTTTCTAAAGTAAAGCACCGTTACACCATATTGTCGTTGTTACGTTAGCCCATGTTCGTTAACTCCAAAATTGGATTCGTTAAGGCGTAATTTTGCTGTAGCTTATGCTTGACATCTATTGCAGCAGTAAAATTTGTGAACTGTGTCATTTACATAGCAGAAATCATTCATGATGTTATCGAAGGATAGGCCATCTACCATTCGTTCCTCAAAACGTTATTGAAATGTAGTTTATTGATGTAGTTGTGTATGTAGTTTAACTATTTTATGCGGACATTTTATTCATTTTTATATGTTTTTTCTTTAAGTTGTATAAAAAGAACAACTCATATTCTGTTTTCTTTTGTGTTAATAAAAAACATAATTTGGAGAATTATGTCTTTTATATCGACTTTCAATTAATATACTTGAATATCCTCAGCTATACTTGATTTTTGTTTTCTATAAAAGAGTTTGGTTTTACTCGTATAGTTTACAATAGGGTTTTTTCGGAGATTCATATAATAATATATTTGAAATTTACATTGTACAATTGTACATAAAAGAAAAACACGTAATGTGATTCTAATGATATCATCAGACAATATATTCTTTGTGTATCAGAAAGATAAATTTTGTATGATATGATATTATAAGAAATAATTAATCATGTCCTGCAGCGATGTCTGTTATTTTTTTACATGGTTGAGGATTGTAAAATGAAAATTTAATTTTGTTTCATTTTTCAATAAATATGTGTAAGAAAGTTCAATAAAAAAACGAAATACGAAACGAACAAAAAAAATTATTTTTATTATATAAATTTCAAAATTTATAATTTTTAATAATATTAAACTTTATTTGAAAATTCGATTGCTTGCCGGTAAAATCAAATGCTGTACTTATAAATAAGCACGCACATTTTTTAGTGTTTTAAAAATGACAGGAAGTTTATTTAAAATGTTTGAATTACTGTGATTAAAACATATTGACGGTTTAAAAATTCGAAAAGCAGCTCGAACTAAAAACAATGTTCAAAACATCTGTCAATTGTATGCAGATTTTTTACCAAATGTTCTCAATTGGTTCGTCTTTGCTAAGTTGCAAATTGCTTCATAAATTGTCTACTCTCTCTCTCTCTCTCTCTCTCTCTCTCTCTCTCTCTCTCTAAACACACTCCGTATAACTGACAGGAAAAAGTGGGTGTCAAAACGATCGTCCGATCTATTGGTGCATTCTAATTTGCAGAATCATTCAGAGTTGTCAACAGTATAACGCAGCAAAACCATAAATCAAACTAAATACCTTGCTGTTGGTTGATAATCAACTTGCATACGACAACGAGAAGCCGTTCAGATTCGGTCTACGAATCACGACACTGCACATCGGAAGGAAGCTTCTGATCGTCACATGAGTTGTAGGAAAGTAAACAGGCACACCCTCCGTATGCCCTTGAACTACCTCGTCGTAAGGTACGGAAGCTGGCGCATTGTGTGATCGTGTGGCCTACAAAGCGAACGTGTAAGACTCGTTTCATAGCATTTTGTGGCTAATCTACATGCAATTATCGTATCATCCTATTCAATTTACCACTCAATTACACGCCGCTCCATCTGCGGAGTCAAAAACGAGTGCATGAGGTGAGATAGGCGGCCCTAGTGCAGGCGACCGACCGGATCTAGGCAATAGACCAGCACGACGACGACGACGCGATCGTGTGGAGGATCATGAAATTGTCATAAATAGATTAAATAATTACATCGCGAAAAATGGATTCTGCCCGCTGGTTTTGTCATTCCTGCGAAGGTGGAAGAACGGCACATGTGCTACATGTGCGGCAAGTGCAAGTGCCGGCCAGAGGATGCACCGAATTGCATCATAGCGCATCCGGTGCGGTTTGCATTTTCGCCGACGATGAACGATGCGCCATACCGGATGTGTAACGTATCTGTGTGGAAATGGAAGGGTAGTAGCTTGGACACACGCGCAATACTTGCGGTTTATGCAAAACTACAACCAGCTACCATTTGTGGAAGAAAAAAGTCCAATATACATAAAAATATCTTAAAAACATAAAAAATGATAAAAATTTACGAACCATACCGTATATTTGTTCTCTCTCCTGCACTCTGTTTTATACGTGTGTCGCTCAGCGCTTTGATCGTAGACCGCCACCTGGCAGTTGGTTGTAATCTACCAACGGTTGCCTTTTTCCACCCACTGTATCAGTTCGAATGCAACCGCAGTTTGCCACGAGACGACCGTCGGAAACGCATACAATTCCCCAGCTGGTCGGACAAAAAAGGCATGTAGCTTTCGGGGCTTGCGGTCGGCAAATAAAGGAAAAATAAAATTTACATCAATAAATGCATTTGAGCCAATCGGCACTGTTACTGATGCTAGTTTTGCCGGAGGCCAGGAGAGGGTAGCAGTTACGGTCTAAATGGGACTGCCGACGCCGCCACCACCGCTGTAGTCGGTGGAGCTAGTTGAGACAATTTAGGTCTATCACACTATCACCCGACACTAGACAGCAGAAAACGAGGAAGTATAGGACACCGGGGGATAGAAATGGGAATATAATCCGCTGCTCTTGCCCCAAATGAAACTCAAATGAAATTAATATACACATTTAATAAATATGCGAATCATAGAAATGATAGATTTGTGCATTCCAAATCGGTCCAAATGAAAATAATAAATAGTATTTGATGATTTTAATGGAAATGAAAATCATTACTAACCCATTATGAAAAATAATTATTTGAAATAGTTTAATTTATTCAGTTGAGTATAGTTCGTGATGTATTATGTTTTGCTGCAATTCATTATTAGCAATTTAGAACAGGTTTTTAAGAAACTGTAATTGCCAAGGTCACTTGCTCGTTAAGAAAAACATAAGTATATAACTTGTCAAACATAACTTGTCCGATTCAATTTACGGAGCAATGGTTATGGAAAAATGTATGGTAACTATACAACACTGTATAATTAGATAACACCAAATGAATTTGAATAATTGTCATTTGTGTAATGAAACTATCTCACTACTAGCTCTATTTCTGATTTTATTCCAATTCGTTGTTCTAATACGTAGTTTTTAAATTTTAAAGTAAAGAAATATATAACAAGTACAAAAATAGGACTTTATTTTCTCGCTCACCAATACACATTAATTCCCGATGCAAACACAAATTCAATTTCCATAAAATAGAAGGGCTCCTACAAACGGGTACGGTACGGATTGATTACATTTAGCATATCAGATGGCTGCAATTATTAATTATTTTGCGCGCATGCCAGCTGATGCAAGCACAAATTCCAACACCGTCCTACGCCTTTGCCGAACAGCGATAAATCTTCCATTGCTACACAAATGGCGTCAGTTGTATGCGAACGTGAAAGCCAAGCCAAGCAACCCTTTCCGGTAGGGGCCATTTTAACTTCTATTCTAGCGTATCGCACCCAGCGGTAGAGAAGAACAATAAATTATTCACCTAATGAAACAATATTAATAACAATTATACATAAAACACAACTCTCATCCAATAAAATGACGCCAGCAGTCCGAGGTGGTTGACGGGAAGCCTAGCCACATAAACACACAGGCATACGGTCTGGAAATATCCAATTCCGAATCGCAAAATTGTACTTCAAGAGACTGAGTGCTCCCAACCAAGTAGGAACGCATGTCCGTACTTCTAAAGACGAATGGAATCTTTCAGCCATGTTCTCTGGCGACAGAGCGAAACAGCGTCTCACTGTTGTGATGGTATTGGTAGAACTCAGATGCGGAATTCAACCCTTTGTCTACCCCGGTCTAGTATACAAGGGCGAAGTGAGAATACGAGCGAAGCCTTTCGTTAGTAATAAATTTTCCCGTTATAAATAGCATCGAGTGAAAGTTTTTTCACTCGTCTGCTTATATTTTGCTGGATGGAAAAGAATGACAATGGCGATGATGAAAATGAATAATTAGCTTTGCTGGCGTGCGGATGCGGTGGATGTGATCATCTTGGTGCTAAAGACTAATGTGGTTATCTTAGAGTCTAGCATTTAGAAATTGGATTGTGCCAAACGAATTACAATATTTTTTTATAAAAGAACATTTTTTGACGTGGCACAAATTTATAACCAAGGAAGACTTCAAGCTACCAAGGAAACAAACATTTCTAGAGTTCTTCTAAGTAGTGGGAATAACAGTATAATTAATTTTTTAAACAAGATTTGTTGCATTCGAAAACAATAGATAAATACAAATAGATTATAAAAGGAATAATTTATAATGATAAAAATTAAAGAATGTATGTACTTATTTATTAAGTTAAAATTAATCTCATATATTAGATCACCATGTACGAAGTTTCAAACAGTTTTCCTCACTACTCACGTTCTTGCAGTGTACTGCTCGGTATCAAATTGAAACAATCTAGCTACTCTTGATTTTCGAAATAGAAGCTTGATACCGGAAATGCGACACCCTGAAGTCGGTGCTCACATTGCTCACCATCACCTCATCGTTCGTCAATGTGAAAAGCACCAGATGCCCAAAGCTGTTGAGCTTTCTGGGTGTGAATTAAATGGTGTCTAATTTCGGCACCAAGTTTTTCGCCTCTCGTCTGCCCACCCCGGCGATACGGAGCAACCGGATCCGGAGAAACCATCTGCACCGGGCACAGACCTGTCGGTGGACGATAAATTTATAATCACAAATCCCACTCGCAAGCCCCATAAATAGGTGGCCTCAAATATGGATACGACCGGTGCTCCAGTACTGCCGGCGTCCGGCAGGAAGCTGTTGCTCCACGCGAGATGGCCGATTCTTCCGGTACAGACAGTGTATTGTCGGGTATGGGACCGGCCGGTTCCACCGTTTCGTGTCCAGTGTGAGCAGGTGAAATAATATAATGACAATAATTGGAATAAAAGTTTTCATTATACATATCTCCCGGTATGCCCGGGGAAGCTGGGGTGAAAATCCGCCGGGAAAACTCCTCCGGGGCATCAGGTGCGATACGGTAGTTCCGCTACCCGACCGTTTGGGGCTGCCACTGGAAGGGTTGATCCTTCGCTGGCTGTGTGCGGCGCAACACAATGCGCAGTACGCCGACTGGTGGTGTGCTCGGAACATCAGAGGTTCCATTTTGAATTCTGAGTTATGATAATTTTTAATTAATTGTCAAAAGTAATTACCCACAATTGCTTTCCCTTCGGTGGTGCGGTGTTGTTGTGCGGAATCCTTCGACGGTGGTCCCGACACGCGCTCTCGCCGGCTCCTTCCCTGCGGGTGGTGGGTGGCCTCCAGCGAACCACCCATTCCGTGTGTAATTCATTCGATTGTGTCTGCTGCAAGAGTCGGCACGACCACTAGCGGAGCGAACTCCCGAGATTACGCCATCGTTAGACGGCCATCTCTATGGCACACCGACAGGACCGCATAACGCCCGGCGTGTTTTGTGGGTTTTAATTTTTAATCAACGAATTGAAACCATAAATCAGAATCAAATTTTCACCAGCAAATGCAAATTTTCGCGCATCGCCTCTGTCTTGCGAGGAGTCAGTGGTTTTTATTTTAGTAATCAATTATTTTACGTGTACCGTTTTTTACCATCGTTTCTTTTTTCTCTTTTCGCACTGTAGCTTGGCTCCGCAACGGCGGGAAGAGGAATGTTCTGTTACCACTGTCCACCATCGCTGCACCCTGCTGGACCACATCCACCACGGTTACCGACGCTCGAGTACCCTTTCGCACCGACGCATCCGTGTAAGTATAAAATTTGTAGATTTTACTTCCCTCTAAAAAAATTTTTTTAAACGTTTAAATAACTTACGCTGCTACGAGTTACAAATAAGTTTTTCAGTGAATATAAATTCACATACAGAAATAAAAAAAAATTATATATGATTGGATTGGACTTGTTGGGTCTGCGTGAGTTGCGAGTTAAATTATTATTACTATGTGTGTTAAAGCAGAAAATTGAATAGAAATATTTTTATTGATTAGTATTCGTCTATATAAATAATGCGGCTTTTTTCAAACATCTTTGCCTTTTTCGGATGTGAAAATAATCAACAAGACACTTAATCCCAATTCAATTGTATTTTACCTGCGGTGTGAAGGATGAAAATCAAAATCTCACTAATTATTCCACTTCACCATAAGAAATCAGCAAGACATTAATTCCATACTTGTTATGAAAATTGCTACTAAATACAACAGCTTTAAATAAATACGTTTTTTTACAATAATTCAGGGCACAATAATGGCGAGTACGGCAAGAAAACTTTACAACGAAATAGAAAACATGTGTTTCCACAGAAAGTTACATTCAATAAAGAAAAAAGATGAGCTAAATATTTCCAACGCAGAAAAAATGGGTTTATTTCTATTACAATCCATAAACATAATCCATCTTTGTGATTGACGTAAATCTTGTACGCTTTCTGATTTTACTCTGGATAATAGTTATAACCACTATAAAGAAAGCTAAACAGTCCATACTAGTTCATACTGCATCATAATTCAAAAAGGCGTTCTTTTCACCAACTAGCTTAGGAGCGCGAGAATCGATTATGACTTTTCCGCTCCACTTAAATGCACCTCCCCTAGATGGAGCAGGGTTGGTTTAATCTCTGTTCTACATATAAAAGAGAGCGAAACATGATTCAAAAATTTCATAAAACAAAATCTTAAATTCCCAAAGCCACCTACGGCATGTGCGAGGGGATGTGCAAAAAGTATTGAGTTACAGTTCAACTCTGCTGGGAATTGGTTCGCTTTCTGCTTTTGAGTAAAGGATGCTGGTTAGGCATAAAAGGGCAAATGCTGAGTGAAACATAGAATCGATGCTTGCGCACGATAGGAAAGCGGTCCGGCCTGATTTTATTTTCCGCCTCTGGTGCATTTAATATCGATAATTTTTCAATTATTATCATATTACATCCATATTTATGCAGCGGGGAAAACTAGATTAAAAAATATTCCGCTCCGATGGGTATGTGTAGAAAGTTGTCTACTGAATAAAACTCCCATATTTCCTAAGCCACGTTCATTTCACTCGGCATACGCTTCCTCTAGTAGCGAAATCAATTTCAGGCAATTTCGCATTAACCTCATTACGTACGTATCTCAATTTTCGAACGCTAAAGGTCGTCGACTCTCACAATCGACTCCTGATCATCCAGGCTAGTCCAGACTTTCCACTGCATCGACCGATGGCATCCCGATCCAGCACTTTGATTCCATTACTGTCAACTCTTATCCCGGGAGTATCCAGGGTCGGATGATGCGTCGTCGAAAGGTTGCATAGTTGCGTCCGGGGTGTTGAAAGATTTTCCCGGACTGATCGATTTCCCCGGGACGCACTCCAGAATCCGGAGCGCGTCAATCCATCGGCATCGGCCTAATTTGATTTTGCTATTTCTGCCATTAATTGAAGTGGAATGACTCGACCTCGACCTCGAGCGTGGTAGCTGTCGTCCGGTTCTTGGTCTGCTGCATTTGATTCCCGGCTGGACGGAAGCGGAAGAAGAGTAGGAGGTGAAACATCTAATAACGAATAATTCGATGACGACTGACATCGGAGACACAGAAGTCAACTGCTGGCCGAAGGGACGCATATCGACCCGAATGGAAAAAGTTTGAAGAAACGACCACGCATACACCCACATAGCATCCTTTTGGGAGCAGCTTCGGTTTCGGTTCGAATCGCTCTACCCACGCAACCGTTCCGGAGATTTGTTCATCTGATCGTATCGATGATTCTATTTGTGACTTTTAATCCAAGGCACACGAAGGTGGCAACCGCCTGGGTGATTATTTCGGGAGGTACTGGAAGATTTGCCTGTATCTAATCCAATTTTTTCCCTAGGCTCCTTTCCTGCCTTCAACCAGCAAGAACCCAACTTCTAATGGGTCTGCTAAATGACGATAATTCTTTCGAAAACCGACACTTCTACCGAGTTCCCGTCGGTGTGAGTGGTGGTGATGGTGGTGGCTGTGGTAAGTCACAAAACCTCTCGAATTACCGAAAACTTCCGCAGCAACTGCGAAACATGTACCACACGCGCCACGTACCAGGGAAGACAGGGAAGAAGCAGCTCATGATGAGGACGATGATGGCGCTGCTGATGATCCAAATGAGTAAATTGAAATAACGTATCATAATGTAGCGCACGGTGTGCGTGTGCGACCACATACCTACCGTTGCACCAGTAGTCTGAGGTCATTCTCGTACGGCTCGTGCGTTCCGTACGTACGTTTTTGATAAGAGTCGGCCGGTATAAATTGAATTACTCGCATTCTGCACTCAACACAGTGCACCTCCACATCAGGAGCTGGCAGGCGGATCAGCAGGTCACATACGAAATGGGAAACATGTGCCGGCACAACTTCCCAGCACGGTCGTATCTACCGAGGAAGACGCGCGCACGCTGGTGATGAGTTTTAATTAATTTACCCTCTAATCAAATATACAAGCATAATTTGGCGTAAAAATACCGCTGGACTGCACTTTGGGGACTCTTGGGCGGGGATTGCATTTGACAGTTCGGTCCAACATAGTCACTTGGTGTGTTCTATGATCATCCCTGTGGAATAGGAAGTATCAACAGCGAAAGTCAACGCGAATGAACACGCAACTGTTTCACACAGTATAAACAAATAAATTAGAATAAATTAGAAGCTAATTACTTTGTGTGACTTTCAAAGTTAAATAAGTATACTATCCAGCGATGCTCAAGAGCGATTGAGATCAAACGATGATAAATTACTTGTTTTCGTTTCTGCTGTACTTTTTCCTTAACTTTTTAATTAAATTAGGATAATCGAAAACGTGATAATTAAAAAAATTGAGACCAAGTTTAACTTAATCTGCTAGACATGTGCTATTGTCTATTTTTATGTTAAATCATGGAAGTGTTTATTTTAAACAATCAACTTAAAATTTAAACCAGCTTTAAACTCAGCATGAGCTGGACTTCTTACAAAGTTATGATATTTAATGCACAGTATGTTTAAACGTTTTGTCAAATGAAAATATCTTCTGTCAAATGATATTACCCATACTGAAACTGTAAATTAAAAATATTTGTAATTGCTATATTGCAAACATATTTCTAATTTATCAATCAAAAAAAGTAATGACACAGATCTGGTAGCATCTGGTTTGGTTTAAAAAAAAATTGGTCTACCTAGAAAAAGTCACCGTAAAAAAGAACAACCTTGAGCACCATATGCAAATCTCGGTGCTTTTGCTTTTAGCATAATCACAGTATATCCTCGGATTGATGTCACGGTGCCTGTCGCTTATAGCTGCTTATCGAATTCCGATTGAAGCAAGATAAATCTTTTTAAAATCAAATAACAAGTGCACCATTAGCTTAGGGTAAGGATTCACGTTACGATTCACCTTATAAAAAAATTGTCCATGATGAGAAGGAAAGATACCCAAAAAATCCCGTCTGATTCCATGTCGACGACCTGTTTGTGATCGTTCGAGATAACAATCGATCAACACGATAGATGGTAAATTACATCAGACCGGTAGGGCTTAATATGGTTATGGGTAGCGATGAGAGGTTTGTTTCCCTTTTAGGGACATCCATTTTTGTGTGTAGGGATATGCTCAGGAAAGCTAGAAAGGGAATAGATTGGAATAAGAAAGGAAGAGGAGAATCAAGTGATTTGAATATTTTATACTTTGGAGTTAACGTAAAACAAGTATGAAAGATTGGGGATGTGTGATACTAGATTTTTTCAGTGAGAAATTTGTAAGAAATATTTCAACACAAAACATCCACTGCTTTATTTATAAAGTTGTCTGTTCAACCATATTGTTATAAAAACGAGTGATATGGTCTTTAAAAATCTCAATAAACAGTTACAGTATAGTTTAATGCTGACAAATTAATATTAAATAATATGTATAGTATTTCTGGTACACAGTGGAAAATCCATAGAATCCATAAAGAATATCCAGCCCCAGCCTATTGCCGGTCTACCGGCAACTGTTTTCAATATCAATTACGTCATTTGCATATTTTAAAATTTGATCAACTTACGACCGCCCGAATTATCCCCTGTCTCGGGTGGCCCAGGAAAATACCAAGTTGTCACCGAGGGGAGAGCGTCGTTTGAAGTGATATAAGCATCTGTGTCAGGGTCGGTATCTCGCGGAGTTTATCTTACCGGAGAGCCGTCATTCCAAAATTCATTCAGTGCACAAAACCGCGTCGTTTTTGACCGACCAGCACCGTCAACGTGAATGGGAAAATGGGATCAAAAATCATGCTGTTGTAATTCAATTATGAACCATTGGTAATTTACCACCGTGCCGCACTCCTTGTCACAATGAGCCGCAACCCAGGGTGCTGGTACCTTGGTTGGGGACGATCGCTGGTACGCAAAGTTTGTCCCCAGGATGGGGTATGAATTTTTGATAAGGTATGCTACCATTTCCACGACCCACCGGCACGTCTGCTTCGGTTTTCCGGGTGACGATGACTCATTGGCATAAGCTTGGTAGGATTAATTTAAAATAACTAAAATTAATCAATTGATGTAGTAACTTTACGCCGATGCGTTGGTGATTGTGCTTGTATTTTTGTTTCGGTGCATTTTTCTTTTTTTATCCATACGGGAGTTCGTGGTTGGTGCGGATTATCGGTCAATTCTGATCGGTTTGCGGAGCCGTTGCGGACTCGTTACATTTATTTTTGATAGCGCTATTTTGTTATAAAGTGGTTTTTGCACTTCCGTGCTCGTTGTTGCTCACTATGAGCGAAGTGGATGTGGATCGATGTGGGCAATCAATTAACTCGAATGTTTTTATTTATTTTTTACAATTCATCAATCAGATTGATCATTATAGGTCGACGTCGCACGTTGTGTGTATGTTTTGCTGGTGAAAAATGGAAATGTATACATTTTAATGGTTTTTGAATTGTGGGAAACAGCCACCAACCCACTAGACAAAGAACCTGTTCGATTGCATTTTTCATGAGCATAGCCTGGGGCTGGCGAACAAAAAAGAGCAACGTTTCCACCAAATGGTGCAGATGAATAAAAAAGTATGACGAAAAACTATGCAAAAAACTTGACTCACTCAAGCTTCAAAACAAACCCCATTTGGGTGGGATTTGATCGGTTAGGAAATTAAAATCCGTTGCTAAATTACTGTTTTAAAATTGTTTCCGGTTGGAAAGGCACGGAAATGAGCTTATGGCGTTGGTGTTGAGGTTGCCGGTTTTTGTATCGGTTTGCCAGTTGGTGGATTTCAACTGGATTAAGCTTTTTATTTGACGCTTTTCCTTTCTATAACAAACATGCAATTTTAGTCATTGAAATGGTGTTGAAAAAACTATGCAAAAAATGTTTATCAATTATGGTATCGATTCATATGTTTTAGAGAATTTATTTATGTATACAACATTCTAAACAACAAACATTTGGATTTGGATGGATGGATTTGAGTAAAGCTGATAAATTCAAAGCCGGTTAACTTTCTATATTATTATAGTTTTAAAAACTACAGCAATTCATTGAAAATCCAATTGTCTAAATAAAGACATCATCTCTCTATCTCACCAGCTATTCTTATAAGCTATATTAAAGAAGTTGTACATAACTTTATGTACATAACTTTATGGTTCCAGGTTTATTCAATATTTAATAAAATCGAATAGAGAATGTTAAAAAGTATAAATAAATAAATTGTAAAATGCTTGCATCGTCATATTGAATTATTTAATTTCATGTGATTTTTTGATAATTGTCTGACCGGAAATTAAAATTTTACTTATGTTCACACCGATTTTCATGAACGGTATACTTACACTGATATACTTATAATAATTTTGTTGGCTATTTTCCGTCAATCAACATAATAATATTAAAATCTTCTAATAGAATCTTATACAGAACAAGGTTTTAAAATGAAATCAAGCCCATAAAAAAGTAATTGGTCAGAATATGGAGCTAATTGATTGAAAAAATAACAACAAACTGTTGTGACCATTATAAAAATTTCATTGTAAAACTATAATCAGTATAATATAAAATATAATCACGTGAGCTGCCGCAGCATGGTTAGCAAGGAATCATCTTATTATGGTTATTCCATGGTCCTTATAAATTCTTCCGCATAAACTTCCAAGCCACCACTATACCTGCCGAATTTGGAATTTATTTCGTTGTTTCAATAATTAGGCTCGTTTCAGTGTATCATTATTATGTGTATATTTTCAACTACTAGCTATGCATTATACTTGTAAAAACTTGTAAAGTTAATAGACTGAAAATGTATTTAACCACATATTTACCTCTCAAGCATGCTGCACATATTTAGCGCAGAACATTACAATCGATGTAGAACAAACAGTATTTATTCTCAAGTAGCAAGCACCAACCGCATCACGATTGTTCACACTAAATTGGCCTTCTCAACAGCACAAACAATCATGTTTACTTTCCACAAGATTAACAAACATCAGCTATCGGTAAAATTGCCAAGTACGACACGGGTTGCTTACCGCACAGAAGGGCGTCCAACGGTGGCACGACAAATTAAGCATCGTTTTATCCGCGCCTCAACCTACCGACATTGATTTGGTTGATTTTTGATGAATTTCTATCTGAGTACGTTTTTCTAACAATTTCCCTCGCCCGTCAATCTGTTCGCTTTCGATGTCGGTTCCGTAGCTGGTTGTTTTTTACATCGCGTGCAACACCACAGGAAGTGCGCCCCTTTGTTTGATTGTTGTGCTATCGAGCGAAATCAAAAGGAAAGGGAAACCTGGATTTCCCTGTGAGGGGTTTTCGGGTGTGCTACCCTCCGATTTCGGAGCCATGAGTGTCACTCTAATCACCCTAACGATAGTGTTCTTGATGATGATGTTAATAGTGAGGAGGATACCTCCCGCGTAGAGAGGGGTGGTTAATGTTTGTTGCTTCATTTTGTGTAAGGTTAATCCTTCGCTCGTTTGGTGCTAATTATAGTAACCACCTTGCTGGTTGCAATGACGAGTGAATAGTTTTCGAAATACATTTTAAAAGTGTCGGCTTAGATTTTCAGTCCCATAATATTACAATTATTCACTCTTTTTCAATAACTTTATTCCAATTTTGAAATTTGAAGCGATTCTATTGAATGGTAATTGAAAATGGAACAGTTGCAACACCAAATTTAAACATTGTGACATTAAAAACTCCATCTAAATATTCGAAGCAATCGATTACAAATATTTTTATGAATGATCTTATTAATTGCTCAAAATTATTTCATGTTTCGATACGGGCAATGTAATAAACACTCATCATTCTTGCCCCGAAACAAGTATCCTCACCCCTAAAGTTCCATCCCAGTCCTCGCAGCAACTTTGCAAATGCTACCCCATAGACATAATAAGTGACTTCAAAACATGTTCCTGTCCTCGGAGCTCTTGAGCATAATCGCTCGCAATCGAACGATGCTCTGCAAAAAGAAAGCATACCGGGGTTCGTCTCATAAACTCTTGAAAGCTTCGGTCGCAATCGTCGGTTTGATGTCTTCTGCACGTATGTCACGTACGTGTCGCGGCAAATATGTGAAACATACAAAAAAACCCCACCGCATCCGATCGAATCGGAATCGCAACGAATTTCGTGGTTCGATAGATTGGTTAGTGTAATTCAATTGTTTCGAATCTGCGAGCCATTGGTTTCGTTACTGCTAGTGGTGTGAGTCCTCGAAAGCCGTCACACATCTTTTTATCACCAAAACCGACACGCTCTACACACCTTGGTTTGTTCGTCCTCACGCCCGCTAATTTGAGCGGAATTTATTTATTGTCTTGTTGGAATGTCTGTCATCAGCAGGGGTGTGAGTTCCAGCTGAATCTCGACCGATGATCATTGAGCTACGGTGTCGTTCGGTTTGATGCCGATTGGCAATAGGATGGAAGAAATGCAATTATTGGCTATTGGTAGGGCGCTCGCTTCATCAAACATCGTAATCATCATCATCACATTCTGCTTCGTTGTCATTATGATTATTAACTCCGCGTTGGAGCGTTCCGTTAGCCAACCGTTGGAGATATAAAAAGAAATCAATCTACATCGAGATGGTTTTCGGAGAACTATGCATTGTTTTGGTTTCCGAGAAAACGATTTGTGCATTGCAATTTTGTGGCGGCCCGCAGATGCATGTCGCAAAGCCGCTTGCAAGGAATTTTTGGTATGTTTAACAGATGTTATGTTGGCAAATAATTCACATTCTTGTACTTCAACATTCTTTGTCAAAAAGTTCATAAAATATGTTAAAGTGAAGCATATTTTAAAAAAGCTTACCATCATCGTTATCAAATTAATGGACCATTGAAGCGTTTCACTTAATGAAAAGTAACGCATCAAAAATATAATATATTTATGAAATGATCAGATAAAATAATCTCAAAATTCAGTCTAATATATGAAGCAATTTAAATAAACTTCTTTTTCACATTGCTACACATCGAAGAACAGTGTTTACAAAAATATTCTAATTACAATGTTTGCTCAAATTTTTAAAGAGGTTTTTGTAAACTAGCATATTATTAAACAAATCAATGATTGTTAAGCTAAATAAATATGAAATGAAAATTTTTTTTACAAGTTAAAATGCTAACAGTTAAAAGTCAAATAGTTGTAATCGTAAGTGATTAAAAACATACATCAATTAAATGCTTCTATCAAAAATCTGTGGAAACGCTGCATCGACTTTTCCTGTTCAAATACATAATTGCTTCATCATAAGGTCGATATCTGCCCATTCTGATGTTTGCTCTTGTCACCAGTTCCAAGAGCTTTTCGATCCTACCTACCACCAGTTCTGATTCAACGCACGATAATCCGACCGAATGTTTTAATTCCATCAGCCCATCTTATTAACGGCAAAAATTCAATTTCTCCACGCTGCCTTCAATTTCATGTCTCCCGAATTGGGTGCGAATGGCTCGGGACATAATTTGTGCACGTTTCATTGCTGATGACCGTTAATTTCGGCCACGTGCGGCCCTCGAGCCAACTGGTTGAATCAACTTGTTTTTCTTGTATTTGTTTCCAAGAGCGGTGATGCGTTCATCATCGTCTCGCCACATGTGGGTGAGTATTTTCCGTGCACCGAATCGACGGACTCTTGATCGAAAAGATCTGAGTTAAGCGTTGAGAGAGAAGGTTATAGCCGACGCGTTCGGTAGGCGCTCGGCACGGGAATTGAGGCCTGCTGCAGCTGCCGGAGTGATTTCAGTAATTTGATGTTAATTTTTCATCACGGGAAAAATCGTCATTAATACACAGGATGTTCCATCCGGGAATGGCCGGTGAGCAAAAAACCGACGGGATCAAAACTTCACACAGGACATTGGCAAACAAGTGAGACCCACCCGAAAAAACCGGACGCGTTGCGCCGCGTCCGGTTGGGACGATTGAAAATGAAACCGAACACGGACGGATGAACAAAAAAAAAAAATCACGGTTCGCGGCCGTTGGTGAAACTTCCGCCCACGGATTTGCACGGGGCCACGTGGGATCGCGAGTTACCGCGGTAGAAATGGTATCGTAATGGAAAGATAAAAATTGTGAAAAATTAATTTCCCATTTTGGTGAATAAATAATGAAATTAATTATAATTCATATAACTTGCTTTACGGCCATCCTTCGCAGGGATTAAACGCAGTCCAATCGTAGCCCGTGGGAAGGTTCGCAATCAGCCTAAAGAGCAGCTTCAATCGAGTGACGGCATTCTTTTTAATCGCTTATCAGTTCTAGCTAGCTATTAATTCAGCTCTTATTTTGACCACTAATATTTCTTCCTGAAAACGAAAAGAAACATTCGGTGTGAAAAGAATGATTGGTTCCCTTGGAAGACTTTTTATAGAATAATAATTTATTCACTTTCAATTTTGCATCTTATTTATATTATACAGATACCAGCTACTCCTACCATCCGGCCATACACGATGAAAGCTTCGTTCGGCGGAAACAAAGGCGCAATCGGACAACGTTCACGCTCCAGCAGGTCTGTGTTGAAGAGGGTTTATTTTGTGTATATCAACTTCAAGGTAATTTTATCTTGAATTTTAAAAACAGTTGGAGGAATTAGAAACAGCGTTCGCTCAAACTCACTACCCTGATGTGTTCACGAGGGAGGATCTGGCCATGAAGATTAACCTTACGGAAGCAAGAGTACAGGTAAGTTCATTATTTCGAATCAACCACAATTTGAAAAAATATCCTGTTGTACAAAAATTATCAAACATTATTATACTACTTTCGTGGAGGTACATATTTTCTCTTCAAAAACAATCGTTCAAACACTTTTACGGCAGAAAAACTACTATCCGACTTCATAAGACATGTCCAACAATTGGACAACAGGCAGTAGGCTACACAGTAGTCTGATAAAAATGTAAAATACCGATAGTGATAGGAAATAACTCAAAGATCATGGATATTTTGTGCATATTTACTCACTTTCCAACTAATTTGCTATTTTTTTTAATTGCAATATGCTTCCACCTTCATTGTCCTCTGCAATTTACTCTCGTTACAAACGATACAATTTACAATCCATGCATATGATTAGAGCATTTTTCGATAATTTGCGTGGAAGTGTTTTCAAGCTCAACGTTTTAGTGTAATTGTTTTTTGAGAAACCAACAACAAAAAAAAATTTTTCAAGAACTTCTCTCCATCGAGCAACCAATCAAAACCTAAAACCCTAATCGGTCAAAAAAAAATTCCAATCAGTAAATGAAAATTGCTCCATTTCATCTATAAGCTTAACATCAAGTTTCTTCCTTAATAACACGAAATCGAAAATTCTTCTCGATTCTTAAAAGCATAATCGTTTCAAGATTATATTTTTGAATGAATATAAAACACAACCAGCTCGCGTTAATCCTGTTCAACATGCATCCATAGACTTCGGTTTGAAATTTAATCTTAGTAAAAGCGTACTATTTTGACCCACCATTCCTCGGCAAGCACCGTATAGTATTCCCAGAGGCATGTAAGAAAAAAAAACATTCAAATTTCCAACTGACCTAGCTATAAGAGAAAGATAAAAAACTCAATCTCAATGCAATTGCCAAACTTCGTTAGTCGTACAAACTATTCCGCCACCGAAGTAGAAAGACGTCACCGTATCTTTACCATACTTTCCCCACTGCGCCAGTTGCGACACAGGACACACACGCTTCGGTAAAAATAAAAAAGACATTCCTCGGCTCCTTCAATTCCAGATCATTTTTGCTTAATCCACTCTGCCACGTGGAGAAAGCGTGCAAAAAAAAGCAAACACACGAACGAATGAAATTACCTCAAATTTGTGGCAGCTTGTTTGGTTAAGTAGAGCTTAGTCCTCAAACCGGGCGCGATGGGACGGTGGGACGTTCTACCGAAACGTCCGTACATGCATACGCTAGCAACCCGTGTAGCCTAGCTCGAAGTCTCCATGAAGATCTTCGTCTCCGTAATTCACTTTGTGCGTTTCGCTCAAGTTCATAGCCGTTGACAGCCGTTCCTCCCGGAAGGGTGTGCACACGGCAACGGACGAAGCGAACATATGATGTCAGCCACACCAGTTCGCTTCCGTATTTCCGACGGATAGTTCATATCTCTCGTGGCATTTTTGCTAACCAGTAAAAGGCGAAAGAAAAGATGCGCTTCGCTGGTGAAGTCAGACAGAAAGCGCCAAAACCCGAAGGAGTTCTGCAGCACTGGGAGCTCCGATAAAACCACTTCACTTGGTGTACCATCGGAATGAAGGACGACTGGTTATGAAAACGAAAACTCCACGAGCAAAGCGTGAAACTACGAATATGTGAATATGTGGTGCCACACTCGCTGGTTTTTGTAGCTGGACGATTTTTAGCACACCTTATCCTTACGGTGCGGATTTTGTTGACAGCTCCTGTGTACTTGACTCTGTGGCGGATGGCAACTCGTTGAAACCGGCTGGCTGCTTGTACCTCGACGGTGAATGCTGCACCTGTATGTGTGGGGATGCATGTGTGTTGGGCTAAGTCCAGTCGCATTAGAAACAATCTGTAGCCGGGAGTGTTACGAAACTCGCGCCAACACTGGGAACGATCTCTGACAGGGAACCTCCGTACACTTCGCAGCAGACGCTGGGCGCTGGACGATTCGGTAAAATTTAATATTGCCCCGTAAATCCCATAATCCGATAATGTGATGTCGATGCTGGTTGCTGAAAGGTTAGGTTAGGTTTGGGTGTTCCGGTGGTCGTTTGCTGGACTCAACATTCACTCCACGCCGTGGTTGTTCCGTTTTTTTGTACTTTATTCTACATGCACTATACACAACCAACCAGATACGCCCCCAGGGCTGGGTGAACTAACCAAGGGACCTAAACCAAATTACCATTCCCGCTGGCTTGGGGTGCTTTTTTATGTGTACCGGTCTTCATCTTCTTTGCCGTTGTTTTGCACGCTTTGTACGGCTTCGGTCTGGGTGGTGAGATTAAAGTTTATCATCCCGCATACATGCGACAAGGGTCAACGCGATTACGATGTGTTTCCCTGCGCTTACGAGGCAAGTTGATTGTGGTCGATGTTTTAGGTAGCATCCACTTTTACCGCATTAACGAGTTGAAAATTAAGGTTAAGGGTAGATTATGATACAAGGGAACACTAACTAGTTTGTTTGAGTTGTACTCTTCAAGCAGGCATAGGAGCTTGACCCATAAAAGAAGGTTGAGGTATAGTGAAACATGAATAAAGTAAATAGAAAAAAATGCACGAAAACTACTACAACGAATGGATGGATTTTCCTATATGTCTTAAAAAAAGAAATTTTTTTTATAAAGATCAATAAATTACAGTTTTCGGAAAGTGATAAGAACCACGACTCTTAATAAGTCTGAGATGCTCTGAAACAATTTGATTTAGACTTGACATAAACTTGCCTGTCATTAAACTGCTTCTTCTTTTATCGCATTTCTTACTTGCCTTACCAAGATAAAACATCCTATATCCGTAATTTTCATTATGACTGAGATTAAATTATTCCTAATAAATACATTCTGAAGTATCTTCTACGCGTTGATTACTTTGACTTGGATTGAAAAAAATGGATGCCTTTGTTATTAAGACTTTTTTCAACCTAACAATTGTACTTGATAAACTAAATTGTGATGAAAATGTACGAGAAGCCAAAAATAAAATCATGAGATTAGAAGTTGGAGTGATATCAATGGTGGTATTGGGTTTAAACTCGCCCGTAACGTTGAGGAATCGAAGCTAAAGCTAAAAGGCTAAATTTCTGACTCTAGTCAGAAAACGACTAGCTTTACGGTGGCTTTAGCAGTTCAACAAATTATCATCTACAAAGCTGTTATTCAACTGTTAATCAAAACAAAAACATCAAAGCTACTTTAAAAAATACCAAACAAACTGATGTTATTACAATTACTAACCAACCTATAAACACCACACCTCTTGAACTTGAAAAGATTGAACTTGCATCATAACAAGTTATAATAAATTGACCATTTAAAGGAGCACAAAGACGTTTAGTCTAAACAATTTTGAAAAAGTTATACAGATAGAACTGTATTTGCACGTGTATGAATTTCATTTTTTTTTGTCGTGACCTTTGATGTGACAGTTGGATGAGTTTAATGGACATTCCTTGTGTTGTATAATGCTTAATTCAATCGTTAATGTAATAAATTCATGCCTAATCTAAAATTAACTCAAATTATATTTCCTTTACTCCTCGGATAAAAATCTGAAGACAAGTTATACACCGTCTACACATTTTAAGGACACAAACATTTCTTAACAAATCATACTATGATCGCTCAAAATATTTAAAATTTATCAGACCCACGGGCTTACAAAGTCTTTTTCATCTGTTCGTACAAATTTCCGAATGAACAGCACCTAAACCTTTACCCCTCTGCAAACGATACAAAGCAAAATTTATGCATCCCTTCACAACTCAATCAAATCCTCTGTACCAGGCTTGGCTACTCGTGCGCCAAGAAATTCCAGCCATGGATTTTGAATTTTTAATCATCTGAAAGGGTCAAACGAAGTGAGCGTGAGCGTCTGTCCCCTTTCTGTTTCGCTGTGCACATGACACGGCAGAGGCTAACTTAACACCTTTACTGTATGTACAAAAAACAGCAAAGGTATCAGGGACAGAGGTTTCTACCGTGCAGGCACCACTTGAGTCTCGAGACGGAAGGCTCCATCTTATTCCTTTCTGGACAAGGGCGTTTTCATTTACGATTCATTTACGCTACCATGAGTGAGTTTTCCCTGTCGCTGTTTATTTGATTTTCCACTGCCCGTTCTAAAGCTGAATACCTGATGCTATTCCCTCCCTCTCTATCTCTGTGTCTCTTTCTCTCTTTTTCTCTCATATGCTTTTGTTCTTGCACGTTAAGCATGAGATTTTTCCTAGACCTTTTAGATTTGGCATCCTACTTTTGTCCCTCTTTTCGCGTAGTAGCCGTGTTCTGTTTCCTTCTTTCCAAAACTCCCGTTCAGTAGGATCTCTTGCACAAAAAGCACTTAAAATATCACTCCTCACAAGAAAAGCGCTCATGTTAAAGTTCAACCCCGCGCCGCCCTTGCGTATCCTACTTTCCTGCTGGGTGCACTTCATTTTCTGATTTGCACTCGGTGCTCACGCTGAAGCGACCTGCCATCTGCCACAGGGTGCGACATTCTTGCTGCTGAGTCCCCGCCCGGCATGAGAAGCAAACTTTGTGTAAATATAATTAAGCAACAATTGAAGAAACAATGGCGAGCAACACGAGCACGAGTGCCGAGGCTCTAATAGACCTCGAGGCTGCGAGGACCGGTACCCCCTAACAGTGTGCGAACGCGCGTGCTGGAAAGCGTTGAAGTAATTAAAGCTTAAGGTAAACATCAATCAGAGTTTCTGTTTCTGTTGTTGTCGGGCGCAATCTTGGCAGGAAACGGGCACGGATCGCAGTTCCATGAGGGAAACATCTTTCAGGATGCATGTGTGAGCTGTGTTATATAATTACTAATCTTAAATTAATCAGACCATGCAGCTGCGCAGAAGCTGAAGGATTTCCACTTTCACGGTTCAACAATTTCGCAGATTGTTACTAATGATGTAAATAATTGATGAGCGAGCACGGGTATTGAAAAGAGGATATCAGATTATTGTTTGCGAAGAACTTAAGATTTTCTTGTTGTATATATAACATACGTAAATACTTTATAATATGCTTGCACACAGCATGATCATTAATGTAATAATTATGGAATGACAAGCAACTAATTTTCCGCACCGTTCTTGAGTTTTCTTTATATTTTATTGGTACGTGTCATTTTTACTGTGTATAACTGCTTCAATTTTTAGTATTAACCATTTTTCTTGACTTACATTTGAATGTATTATTCTCCACGAAAAAACATAAAAAAACGAAATTCAGCTACCCAAAAATATGAAAAATTCATTCTCACCCTTCACCTACACATCGCTAGAGCCAACGGCGGCAGACAAATGCGTGCGAATGTCTCCCGAGGATACCACTTACGCTGGTGTCAAGTTACAGCAAATTGTGCACGGGGAATTAGCTTCGGTTTTTCTCCGAAAATTGGAACAATCCGTGACACCCAGTTTACTTACAGTCCCATTTTCCTTCCTGTGTCCGGTGGACATTCGGCAGGCACCTTGCAGTCGTGCAGCCGTGCACGTGTCCGAACATTGTCGCAATCCTAATTCGATTACTTACTCGAAGCGATTGTAAAGGCGTCCGGGAGCGTTTTGATCGAAGAAAAAACAGAATCCCACTAGAGAAAAAAGCGGTTAGGCAATTTCTGACGGGTTATCACAGGAGTATCAATTTGTCCTGAAGGTAAAGAGGATCTTATTTCAAAAACAGCAACATTATGGTGGGAAAACCAACACTTTCGAGGATTGGTTTTACGACGGTCTGAGAAAAATAATACAAATGGTAGCAAAATGCTTGCTAACATGATATCAATGACATCTCTAGACAATTGAAATTTCTAGCAAGAAAAATGAAAATTTTATTTGACAGCCACAAGTTTTATTGAATATTGTGGCTAAACGTGACAGCACGCACACACACACAGCATCCTTCGTTCAAGGATTGTGAATTTGACAGCTATTTGTGTCTTGAAGCTGGAAAATTTGTAATGTTTTCTGCTAACTTTTGCTTTTAAACTCAATTACTATATTCGGAAAGGTAATATATTTTCTATGGGTTTCATTCCCCGCAAACGTCGTATCATTTGTCGTCCGAATATCTGGTTTATCATCTAGTTAGCAGCAAAGTGTGACACACTTACCTACCAGCAAACATCCCTGCAATCGCACCTCGACCGGAATAATTCAATAAACATCTGCATCATCTTCATTCGTGCCATAAATGCTAGTTAAGATTACTGTTTTTACCCCCGATTGTCCTTTGAAGCGTTCTGCAAGAACTTCTCAGTGGTTGAGACATACAGACAGGCTTATAGGAGATAATTATTATGTATTACTCGATTATTATTTTCATTAGCTTCCCTGCTCGTGACCAAGCATTTGTAAAACCACGCGCTAAGGATGAAAAGTGACGCAGATAGGTAGCTCCGCAGAGGGGAAAGCAAGTATAGCAAGTCCTTACGGTGTGTGATACTGCGATCAGTGGCAGGAAACGAACGAACGCAGGCGCTTGATTGCTGATTGTAAGTAATAATAGTTATTATTTTCGATTAAGCTCGGTAATGCCCGAAACTGTCGACACTCGACAAATTACCCCAAAGCGTTTCCCCTTATGCCAGGCTAGACTCATGACGATGAGATTCAGCGATGGTACACAGCTTGGTAAGGCAGCCTGCGAAACCCCGTACAATAGGATTATCGCTTTGACGATTCCGGACCGCTGATGTTTGCGAGGGTACATCCTTGTCCTCCAACAGTGAGCACATCCGCGGATAGTCGATGGACAGGAATCGTAACGAAGGGATGGAAAAAGCCAAAGGGGTTCCGGTACGGGAAAGAGGCACATGTGTGATGTCATGATCCCGCATCCCTCGGGTTTGGCCCCGAGGATTGACGTTCCCTTTCGTTCGCGGTTTAGCATGACTAGCGGTGTTGAACAGGTTGGGGGAGAAGGGTTATACGAACGGGTCACGCCACCAGCACCGGAGCGTTTGCAACAGGGGTTGAAATCCACATAATCTGTTTATACACCTATTACAGTTCGATGCTTCCGTAAGCACTTTTCACAAAAGACGAACACAAGAACCCTCTAGTGGTATGTTTATGTGTGTGAGTGTGTTTTTTTTCTAGCGACTTACAGCGTTGAAAAATGTTTTTTTTTCTTTAGGTTAGTTCCCTGCTTGATTTTTATAGCTTACTCGTGCGATTGTGGTGCCGTGCCGCTATTGTTTATGCTGGTTTAGATTTAGGTTGGCTAGTTTTTAGCAGTCAACCGCTTCGATTTTGATGGGTTTGGGGTGGTGTTTGGAGTTGTGGTTTCGGGCGAAAATATGTTTTGTTAATCTTACGATGGATGTAGCGAGAAGCAGGTAGTAGAGTATATTTGTTGTTCTTGGATTACTGCTGGAGGTTTTCATTGTACTCAAATTTAACCACCAATGATAAAAGAACTATTGATATCAACGTACAAAACTCAATATAGTAACTTCATATCTGCTAGTGGAAGAATTTGGTTACTGGAATGATATGAAGCGACATATTTAATTTTTTTAAATTCCATAGTAAACACTCTCATGAAAATGATGTTATGAAAATGTAGGTTCGTCGAGATCTAATGTAAGACAACTCCAATATAATTTTTCATGCTTTTTGTACACTTTTTAAAAGCAAATGTATGAGTTTGTTATGTTACAAACATTTTTCTTAGTATTAAAATTTATTATCAATTCTTTTAAATTTATTTCACTAAGTGATTGAAACAAAGCTTTGAACGAACGCGTTTGAAACATTTCGATAGTAACCATATTTTCAACGTATTATAACAAATTAGGTATAAACTCGAAAAACACAATAAATAATTATAGGATACATGGATCTCTTCCACTCACTGCTTCACTGCTCAAGTTTGAATCTACAAAATAAACTTGGTGTTAGATAATGAAATTCTAACAAAACGCTTCAATAGGCGTTTAACTCCTTAAACTTATGTGAACAGGCATGTTCGTGACAGGATTTATTGATGCATGAAGAAGATAAAAATTTCACTAAAATTATCAACATAAAACGTATTTCTGTTATTCTTTGTTTTCATTGCTCAATGATGTGAGCACATAAAATTTCTAATTGATCTGTATTTTGTTAATATTTTTTCAAATAAAATAATTTCATAAGATAACATTGAAAATCTCTACAAGGCCAACCTTCATAAAGATAGAGGATAGAGGATGGCCTTAATATTTACTGTAATTGAAAACATTAACAGATACGATATTGAATTCATGATCTTTGAAAAATGATTACAATAAATATGTTCCAAAATTTTATGCGGCACATCCTACTATTAAAATATATATTTTATTTAAACAAATCTCAAAGTTGGGTATACGTATCAATATTATCAGTATTCTATAAAATTTCAATATTCAAATAACATGTTTTCAATTCTTCGGTGCTTCAAATTCATCACCAGTTGCTTTTAAATTTTATAAATGATATAGTTTGCATTTCATACATTCAGTATTTTAACACTTTCTTTTATCATTCGATAACTATGGAACTCTATTGTATTCGCATCATAGACTCAACAGATTCACCCCACGAATTCGGGTCGCTGCCCAACCATTCAAGCCAAACCAAAAAGGATAGGGTGAATGTTCCGCACAAAATGTGCAATCCTGCCTGAAGAATTAGTTGGATCAAGTGCATAATGGCGTTGGCCTTTGATCCTATCGCTGCGTGGTAAATTGCCAGCTATTTCCTTCTGTTGCTTTTTTTTTGTGCTCTCCTCTCCACAAAACTGAATTTCTCGTTTCGGAATCAAACTCAAAAAAACTACCTTTTCTATTCGCACCAGCCTACCCCGGCTCGTTAAGGGACTCGTTGATGGGTGATTGAATTAGACACTATTTATTATCGTTTGTCGATGGGATTGCTTTTTTGCCCAGGACCGCGTGGTATGACGTTGCTTGGGTGCGCATGGAAGCGCCACGGCATGAAAATCCGAAAATCCACTTCATCGACATTCCACCATGAAACTCAAAGTCTGTGGATGGTATTCGGATATAGAGCGAGGGAGAAAAAGGGAGTAAGAAAACCGCTCAACCCACATCACATTCCCGCGGAAAACGACAGAAAAATCCACTTCAAATTGTTATTGATGATCCGGGCTGGGGCTAAACGGATCCGAAGCCCCAAATCCCTTGTTTGATTATCGAGTAGCGATATTGGCGCAAACATGCACCTCGCTCGCTCCCTACAGCTTACCTTCCCTGGCCCATCACTAATCCCGGCACGACCAAGATTCATTTTTCATGGGCGAAAATAATGCGAAATTAAGTTGAAAGAAATGTAATATCTTCGGTGGCTCTCCTGCCCCGGTTGATCGAATTTTTCCTTATGCAAATCCATCCGCCCGCCCATCCATCCGTGCCGACGTTCGAGGAAATTGAAATTTTCGCCAATGGGTCGAAATACGGCGAAATAATACACTGCCACAATTAATATTGCAGCAATAAATTTGCTGCCGAAAACACAATTAACGAGCGTGCTGGAGCAAGGCATCGAGAAATTGAATTCTTAATTATAATTTCGCAAAAGTTTCCGTCGCAAACACGAAGATCCTGCCGATCGTGCGCGCACTGTTGAATGGACGGAAGCTGGATGGGAGCAGTGCCACCGCAGTCTCATAATGAAATCGTTCCATGTTTCTGGGGAATAACAATCTTCTTGCGAGTCGAAAATAGGAGTCGCGTCCCGCTTCCTCACGCGTTGTGGTGAGTGTGGTGAAATTTGGTTCACTTGGCTTTTCCACTGAACCGTGGGATGTGCTTGCTTGGATGGTGGATCATTGGTGGTGTTGACGGAGGTGGCTGCTAGTTGATAACTTTTCCGTCTAGCATCGTCTCCCCAAAACCCCTTAGCTGGCTGGCTGTTCTCTTGTGGAAGGCGAATGGAAGAGCGAAACTTCATAACTATGTTAATCCCATCCCTTTTGGCTGAAGAGAATGGGAAATTATTATCATTGCACGAATTCGCTCGTCTCGGAGGGATTGAGGCAATGTGATTCATTCCAGGAAATTATATCATACCAAATTGGACGACACACATTGGAATATTTGATATCTGAAATGACTTGAATGATTCGGTAATGTAATCAAGCATTGGAAACTTATACGTGTAACCAGTCAATTTACAAAATGTATACATCAATAGACGAATGATTGTTGTTTTTTTATTTATCTTTAAAAGCAAATTTTAAAATATTTTACTTCTACAGATTACTCTGACTTTGTACCTTTTTTTTAAAAAAGTTTTCTTTAATGTATATTTTTTATAAAGTTCAAACAAATTTTTTTTTTTTATTTTTCTTTTTTAACCCGACACAATGGCCACAATTAAAGCTGTCATTGCGGTTGATGGTTATTCTCACCCTGTTATAGTGTAGAATAGTGGTGGATGGTGATGTGGTCCATAACTTCAACGGATTGCAAAGGATTAAATAATGTAAGATGAGATTGATTCAACATTTTTTATATTTTATATTTTTTATATGTTTTATCGTAGTAAAAATCGTAAATTTTACTACGATACTATCATATTTTATTGTTTATGGCTTGTATAATAAAAATTTAATTTACCTCACATGATATCTTTCTCATCATACCAGATAACTTTAAACTATAAGGTATAATCTTTCTCAACATGCCACCTAACATTTCATAAGTACTTTTGAATGTTTCTACGTTTTTTAAAAAAGCTTAGAGCACCTAAAAATAAAACAAATATTAATCCTGTACTTGTTGCTAAATGGTAAAATACTACATAGTGACCTTTTTCCTTGTTTTAAAGAATGAGTATAATATGACGCATGATGTTATTTTAATGTTTATTTAATAATTTACTAAATATCTGTTTTTTTAGTATGAGCTATTTCAAATCATTTTAAAACAGAAAAAATCGTCCGGCACATAGATTATAGAAAAAGTTTGATAATTTGTAGCACATACATATTCGAACGAAACCTATTCACCCAGCGCCATTATGGTTCCACTGGGGAAGGAAAATTTCACTTTATTGCTCTCCATTACCAGCAAACAAGGACGAGTCAACGCATTGTACCTTGCGCAAAAGAAATGCGATTGCATAGTGCGAGCAAGATAAAGCATGCACCAACTGCACACCGAGGGAGATAAGAATAAAATATAATGTCCATCCCCCCAGCAGCAACTACTACAAAAGGATGAGTTTTGGCACTTCTTTTCGGTCGCTTTGGTGTGCCATCAGTAAACGAAAAGAAAATCTGTTCACAACCACAACCCAAGACGAATTCCTTAAGGCGCATGTGCAACGAAACAAAATGGAGAAACGCCACACCAACACAAATGGACGGTGGTTCTTTTTCATTTCAAATGAAACCTCTCGAGAAGGGAATTGTCGGATTGGGAGTCGAAAAAAAAAACGGAGCACAGAAACAAATCCACCTCGCTTCCCTACGGGTTCTGGGGAACCCGAGCGCCTGAAACGTAATTTGCTAAAACCTCTCCCGGCGTGTGCAAATCGGGACCGGAACGAGCAACGTAGATGTGTGTATAACATTTCGAATTCAATCAGCCAATTTCGTTCACTTATTGCACGTTTTGGGGCATCTCGGACTCGACATGGCGTTCGGCTTTGGCAGTCGCCCGACCAACGATCGAGCCGATACGACGGTACGGACCCACCGGAGGCGGAGTCCTTCGTAGACTTCATTTAGGACCAAAGTGAATTTGCTTCCGGGCGAAGGGATCCGTCAGGCTGTGCCGGCAGCAGAAAGTTGAGGAATTCAATTTGGTTCGTTATTTAAGCTTCTGATTTGGTAAAGAGAGCAAACGAATCAACGGGAACGCGCACACCGGAATTTGTTCTAACTTTCTAGCTACGGCTGGTAAACCGTTGCGAAACGGGAAGAAGAAGCTATTCGAAACTCGTCAGACGGTACAGCCCAATTCTGTTCGTAACAAGATATATACTTCACAAGACATGCACCGCGGAAGACCAGCACATGGAGCATCCAATTTGGCAACAAATCTAATTCCAATTCCGGCGTGTGTGCTTTTTTCCCCACTCTTGATTGCAGGTCTGGTTCCAGAACCGGAGGGCCAAATGGCGCAAAGCCGAGCGACTCAAGGAAGAGCAACGCAAACGGGGTGGCAGTGGAGCCGGCGCAGACGGAACCGACTCACAGCTGATGGGTGACAAGGTACGTACGGGAGGGTGCTACTTTTATGCTTCCGGATACGACTGCCAACGGGTCTTAAACATGAATAACGGATTGAACTAACTGAACCTTTCTTACGATTTGCCCCTCCGTAGCTCGACACGGACAGTCGCGACTCCGGAAGTCCGGATATAACCGGTGATGCGGATGATGACGATATGCGGAGCTCCAGTGTGCCTCCGATGAGCCCACGGGTTGATTCGGAACCGGAGCGACCGGGATCCTCAGCGCAGCTCAATTCGGCCCACTCAATGTCGCAATCCGCTTCGAACAGTGCCGGAACACCGTCGCCAGGCTTGAAGTGAGTTCTACGCTTTTTAGTACAACAATACGTCGATTCTTCTTACGGTGTACTGCGTGTTGCATACCTTTCTCCCGTGCAATTTTCAACGACGTTTGTATTTTGCTTTCAACTTTCAATCCCAGATACGCTCAATATTCCGTGCCCAGTCCAGCACCGTCCGCTTCGGCTGACTCTCCGATCGAAGTCGGTGGTCCCATCTCCCTCACGACAACATCGCGTACGCCATCGAACGATTCGCCTAATCAAACCGTCAACAGCAGCTCGATGGGTGGGCTGTCCACGGTGACGACGACACCTAGCTTCAGCAGTCACATCTTCGGCAATTTCACTGAAAGGTAGGAATGAATCAAACACATGCTAATATGCAGAAACATCATGGGAAAAGACTGCTGTAGTAGCGTTCATTAGGCGCTCTTCCAACTAAGCCATTTGATGATTTGATGAGTTTTAACACGAAAATCATGGGAAAATATGCTACTACACAATGAATCCCATAGCGTTTATTTGTTTACATGAACGCTTTTGTTTTGCCACCGTACAGGCTTTTGTTGTCCACCCTCCTTCGTAAAGCTTTATTTGCCTAAATGCGCCACGTGCAGTAGTATCCTCCAGTGTTGGCAGTAAATCTTCTACCACTCTAGCACGTGGGTCGAACATGCAAAACAGATCGGATAATTAAGACGTCATCACCATCTACAACGTCTACGCTTTCCGGCCGACAAACATTTTTGAGAGCAAAAATACGTTACGACACGCATAATTTAACAACAAACTCCTCAGCCCGGAGACCGACTTCTTCCGGTCGGTTCGGCCGGCTCATGCAATCGCGAACGTATACACTCACCATCGCCCCCAACGCTCCGTTCTAATGCAATTAAGGACTTTCGCGCAAACTGTGGCACGTGGCGCTGCCAAAATGCTGATGCCGTTCGGTGGCAATGAAGCAACGGCGCCGGAAGTCACCTCCTGCAAGCAAGCCCCGCAGGGTGCAGGCAAAGTAGGAGGTCTGTTCTTTTCAGTCTTCGTGCACTGGTGCATCTAACACCGAGAGAAGGGCTGGGAAAACAATAGAAAAGGATCGGTGAACTGGGCATGAGAGCATAGGCATAACATTTGCCAAATATTGTCGTTAATTGTCCTGAACCGTACCGTGCGGTTCTGGTAGTTTCGAGCGGGAGGGAGTGTTTGTTACAAGGTGCTTGACATCAGACGATTGCACCCCTGAGGATGTTGTTCCGGTGACATTTAGACGTCCCTCTGGCTTGACGGGGAGAGAACGCAAAACCAACACGGCTGAAACCCGAGGGAGCAAAGCAACCCGTCGCGATCCCGCGGTGACATTAGAGTTTTGACACATAAAAGGATCGTCTGTGATGTTGGTTCTATGCAAGTTGAACTTTGGGTTAAATCAAAGTGTTTTATTTGGTAAAAATTACACCTTTCATAAAAATATTCCTCCGTACAGCAGAGGAGCTGTAAGAAAACATAATATTATTCTGCTCAGCAACACTTAATTTCAGCAAAGACCGGAAACATAACGTTAAGATTAAGATTAAAATTACAAAACATTTCGTAAAATGTCACGAGAATCGAACAAACATCTCTTAATCGGCATTTTAAAATTATCTCACACGTTTCATACTGTGATGTAATTGCGAGCACCACATTTAATTAAAAGCAAAACAGTAGTAGTGGGAAAGTAGTTACCAAAATAAATATAGTAAATGATCAAAACAATCTCTAAGAGAAACAATCGTACAATCTTGGAATTAACGATAAGATTGACAGCATTTAAAAATCACACCTTAATTTACTACAACAGCCGGTATGATTAGTTAAATGAATTGAGTAGAATATACAACATACCTTCTCATATGTAATCAATTTCGGTCTTATCTTGCATGCTTCCGTAAATAAAATCTATAGAAGAAGAAAAAAAACACTACCCGTAAGCATACCTACCACTCCGCTTCCCCCTACCAAAACGCTCGTTCACGACCGAGGCTCGCCGCCAAAACAATTATTTACCTTTTCGAAAAAGCAATTTTCCGCAAATTTAATTTCCTCATACACCGAGCAATTAGGGCATAAAATATTGGACAAATAGGTTTAAAAACCGGGTACGCATCCAGCGGTAGTGTGTGTGTGAGAGAAAGAGAGATAAAGTGTGCGATCCCCAGTGAGGAAAGAAAACTCAAATGGAAAAGCGTGTACCGAAACACCAGCGTCGGTATGCAAGTGGAGACAGGCTTTTCCCATCGCCATAAGCTCTTTACGGCTCGACATGTGTATGTGTGGGTGTGTTTGTGTGAATGCAACCGAAACAGAAGAGAAAAATGACGGCAATCCTCGGTGGAAAACCCAATTCAGTACAAATTTTCATGCTACCACTCGAAGCAGACGGCTGGGCGCCCTAAGGGCTCGTCGACGTACTTCGTCGCTGGCTCGTCGCAGTCTCTCATGGTCGCGTATGTGTATGTGTGTTCTTGTGGCAAAAGGTAGAACACGAAAGTAAATAAATTGTACCAATATTAACTTTGCAGATCGAGTGAAACTAACCTAAAGCGGTTCCAGAATGGTGCCGCAATTTATCGCCTGGAACAATGGCGTCTTCCATTCTAGGGCTGCCGAAGAAACGATACCAAATAGAATGTTTCACATGTCGTGGTTCACCGCAAGTATGTTCCACACATTGTGAAAACATATTTGTTTATAAACAGTACAAATGTATCAAAAGATGCGATTTATCGATACCATATTCAAACTTCGCACAACATATAAACCATCCTTCCTTAGTGTCATTCAACATTTGACTTGGGTCAATCTAATATCCATATTCTAATAAAAACGGATCAAACTAATCGAAAGGGTCAAGCCCCTTTTCAGTTTGTTTGAATTTAATTTTCCAATAACGCAAATAACCGGGCCCGAGTAATGATGTTGGTTGCCATTCATTTTTTCCGTTTCATACTTCAAACTCCACCTCTAATCCTTTTTCGTGTTGCGCTCGAGAGCTTTTAAAAGTTTCGTTCTGCGTACGCTTTACCCTTTTGCAAGAGCATTGCCGTGAAGGGTCACCAGGGATAGGACCAAGGGGACAGCCGAGTCGAGCGCAATTTGATTTAAGTAGATTTTGACAAGCGTAACGTAATATTCCTTCCCTGTGGGTTCGATATTAGCGTTCGTTTCGTTTTTTTTTATTTGCGTTTATCTTTCATTCTTTGGAACTTCCCATCCGACGAACGGCGAACGACGGCCCTATTTTGGCCTGTGTCAAGAAACTTCTGCATTTTCATATTTCTCCACCCGGGTCGGAAAATATAGCATTCGGTGGCAAAATGCACAAACACAAGGCTAGACAGAGATGGTCGCGACCGAACGACCGAGTGGCTGATGGAATGGGTTTTAAAGTTTTATGAGACCCAGTCTCCAAGCTCACCACGAAGGAGCGGGGTTTACCATCGTGCATTTGCAATTGTCTTGCTATCCTTCTCATGTCGCCCGTCTCTTTATTTCAGCTCAATTCCAGCCGAATGCTAATGTCCTAAGAGGTTTGTGGTAGGTTTGAAGAGAAACGTGGTTTGCGAGACTTTTCTGTCCTCTGAGATGTGGGATTCGTTATAGCACCAGGTCGAGGATACGCTTTCGTCTTCTTACGAATTGTCATCGGGCTACCTCTTCAGAACTAGCAGCTTTCTGTATTAATCGTTGGAGTCTTGGAAACAGATTTCAGCAGAATGAATTTAAAGCACAATCAGTCGAGATTAGATTAAGGGCAAACTCTGGAGGGGTGTAGAAAATATGTGATTTATTAACCTATCGGGATTAACGTGTACGTAAAACAATTCTCGTATTCGTTTAAGGAAGTTCATTAACACAATATATGGCAACAAATATTACCATAAATAATATAAAAGAAAATAAATAAGTCAATTCAACCGTATCAAAATCTTGGATTAAATAGCTGTACGTTTGAAAAGTTTTTAATCTTCTTTTCATAGATTTTTTGAAATTGTTATAAACATATGTTGTCAAGAAAATTGTGTAAATGCTGTCTTAAGGGTTGAACTAATTATGAAGACATAAATCTTCATGTTCAGACAAGCTAAGAAAAAATAGAGTGAATTCAATATTTTAAAGCGGTTTGTTTTGATGCCTGCATATTTTGCAAGAGTCACATAACTAAAATATTATTTTCTCTTAATTTATCACCATAATTTCCGTACTTCTTGATACAATCACATTCACATAGTATAAAATGTAGATGAAACAATAGTCATTAGACAACCATAAATCAGATTCACAGAAAAAAAGCAATCACTAACGGTGTTATCACACAAATCTCATCGTAGATCAATAAAACACCTGATAGGGCAAGGAAAGGCACAGCAAACCCGAAAAGAATTGTCGCACTGCCAGGAACGGCATCATCGCAAAACGAAAGGGCGTTTTCGAGATCATTTTGGCAAACAAAACAAAAAACCCCTTTGTCCATTTGGCTAGTGGCAAACGTTGCCATTCACCCAGCACGAGACAGGAAACGGTTCACTTAGATACCGCTATTTTCCCACTCTCCCACTCAACTCGTACCAGCAGATAAATTGCATCTTCAACACAGAGGGTCGGAAACCGGAAACCGGGTTTGGGTGCTACGAAAAAGAAATACCGGAAGTGCGCAGGCATTGCACGAAGGAAAGGGACCTAATGACATCAGCAGTTTGTGCACGATGCATAGACGGACAATTGCGTGGTGTTGATTCCTTCTAATTTTCCCTTCTGGATTTCCATGGAACGACAGCATCGTTAAGCTGCCGAATCATGGTCGGATATAAAATCTTCCATCCAGCGACAAAGCAATCAGGACCTAACTGATTTTTGCTTTCGTTTATTCACTTGTTTTATGTTTGCACACAACCGTGGGGGCGTGGAAGAGGTTGTCCTTAATCGAAATTAGCATTTACTATCCCATTCGGCGCTTCAGACTGCACAAACGATTGGGAATAAAGACGAAGAAACTGCGACCCCAGTGACTCAAACCCCCGACCCAATTCCACTAATGAAGTCTCGTGTTCGTAAATTCAGACTTCCGCACATCCGGATTACTCCAGCGCACATGATTCAAACGCTCCATTTACTGCAACCCACATTGCATACATTACAGGCGTACGTTGTTCCTTTAACGCAGTGTATCTTTTTGAATTCTTTTTTTTACTAAACACATTAATCATTTTTGCTCCGTTTTTTGTCGATACACAAGTCCCAGCATTTTATTTGCCAATTTTATCGCAATCTCGGAAGGAAGAGTCGCTCGCATTGAAGTGTCGCTTTGAGTTTATGCGGAATTGCGGTTTTCGTTATATTTTACCCACAACCTAGGGTGACCTAACGCCAACGACGCGTTCAACGTTTGAGGTTCTCAAAATTACAATAACAAACGGTAGCAAAAAAACATCCCCGACGAAACGGCCCCTGCGGGGTGGTGCTTCCGGAAGAAAACAGAAACATCCCTCCGAAAATTCACGCGGTAAGTTCGCATCAAACGAAGAAAAAAAAACAAACCGTACCAGCCAGAGAAAGCAATCCCAATCTGGTAAAGTCGCCCGCTGTTTCGGAAGTCATTAAACGCACTTTGCCGGCTGCCGAAACTAACAGAAGGGTTCACACATTAGCTCCCGCCGGCGGCTGCAACACCGACGATCGGTTTTTCACCGCCTGCCTGTAATGTAATCGATGTAACGGGCTATTTATTCACATGATTAACGTTTAACCGGCCCATATCGCACGGTTAAGATGCCCGTGGCAATCATGCGCGAAGGCTTGCCGTGTGTTCGTGGTGTTCCATGGTGGATGACCGCGAGCGGTTTTGCGTGAGCCGGTTTTGATTGGTTTCTTCTTTTGATTGTGGTAGCTCATTACGCCCAGGGTTAATATGTTACCTCTTTGCGGGATGTTGTTTGGTCATATGCTTTGATTTTGTGGTCGATTGTGGGTTGATCCCGTTTAATTTTGATGTACATGTTACTCTTCAAGCCAACAACGCTTCAAGGTATCTCATTAAAAGTATCAGATTCAGCGTTTATTTCACGTTAAACACGATCTCCATCTAGTAGTACTGGGCATTCTTCATCGATTGGGAGGAAAACGCTTTGTCAACATTATTCTAGCTAAGATCAACCGGGTACATCGGAGTACCCTTTACACCAAGCCCCGTCACTGCAAACAAAGCACCGGCCGGGGCTGGCTGAGGAGACTTAAACTCCTTCGCCGCCGTCGTCACGTACAAGATGTCCAAATTGGGTCCACCGAATGCAGCCGACGTCACCTGCTCACACGGCAACTTAATCTCCAGCTCCACCTTGCCCGTCCTGTAGCGTGATCGGAACAAAAACAAACGATAAAAGACGATGTTAACATTGCCCTCGAAGCGTGGTAAACAAAACCATACATACTTCGAGTTGACCTTGTAGACGGTGGATCCACCGAAGGTGGCGACGTAAAGCGAACCGTTCGCGTCGATGGTCATACCGTCCGGTACAAACGCGGGTTTCTCACCGTTCACGCGGAAGTCAATAACAACGCGCTCGCCCGCTAAAGTCGTAATAGTTGGTGGAAAACAACGAAACAATTGGTCAGAGCCAGCCACATACACAACTTGACGTGTTTTCGAAAACCAATACAGAAACTTACACAGATCTCCGTGCTCATCCACCCGGTACTCCTTGACGTCCAGATCGCAGGAATCGATGTAGTAGAACAGGTTTTCGTCATCATTCCAGCACAAACCGTTCGAGACACCGATTTGCTTCTTCAGCGTCACAAACTCACCCCGCTTCGCATCGTACCGGTAGAACGTGCCGAGACGCATCTCGAAGATGTCTCCCTTGGCCTCCAGCCGCATGGTACCACCGTAGAAGCGACCCTTGCTGTCCACCTTCGCGTCATTGAACCGATTGTCCGCCATGTCCAGTTCAACCTCTCCGACCGTCCGCACGAAGGTCGCTTTCTCCGAGCGCCCGTCCCAGTCCACGAGAGTCACCTTCCGGTCGGTGCCGATGATGAAGTGGCGATCATTACCCTTGACCGGAATGATGAACGAAATCACCGGAAACCCATCTGCAAGAAAAAAAAACAACAAGCAACCAAATTAACGAATAGTTTAATTCTTTCTTCACTGCGCCCTTTTGGAACACTATAAGAAGGAGATTTTCGAACTTATGGAAACAGCGAAGCGATTAACATAATAGGTTTCATCCACAAAAATAATCCTTTAAGTACGGAAAAATGCCTGAATACTTACCGATAGTTGCATTGTAGGTCTTATTCTCCTTGTAATCGTAACGATGGATAGATCCACCGTAGATGTCGTTGTAGTAAAGACTCTGTCGCTCAATATCCCAGTGCGGGCCTACGGATGTAACGGAGAATCCAAAATAAACACACTTTAAACCACGTCACCAAACCACAATGAACCTTACACACCTTCACCAAGCACGGACAGTGGCGACGGGAGCTGCTCAACCTTGTACGAGGCCATCTTGTCTTCGTTCTCTTCAAATTCGCTTTCTGCTGCTCTAGCTGTACCGTGATATGCCGTCCAGCAGCGGTTGCTACGATCGACTGAAGCGCCAACCGGCATCAAGTGCATACTTTTATACGTTGACGTTACGCGTTACGTCCGTGCGTTATCTTTCGTTGTGCTTCGTTTTAGCCGTTGTGCTTCGTTTGTGCCCGACTTAGGTCGCGCTTTATCAACGTAACGCTTACCAACGCGCTCAGGAATTTTCTTCCCAACGCGGCGCTGTCTTATCACGACCGTTGCTGTCGGACGTGCCGTCACATTAGGAAACTCATTAAAGGATGCTGCCTTATCGATCGCTGGGATTCGAGAACTCAAACCACGTTTTCGGCTACGTACCGTTTGGCTCAAAGCGTCCCATAGAGATAATGATTGAGATCGGGATTGAAATTTGAACCCTGTATTGAGGGTTGTCTTTTTTCCTTCTTTCGTTCCACGGGATTATTTCTGTCAGCGTGATAGGCACTCGTTGTCTCCTGGTGTATTTTATTTTTTTCGGTGCTTTGTGTTCTACAACTGAGTTCAAATTTTTCATTCAAATCAACATCAGCACATAGAGGGATCGTGCACTGATAGCGATGCACTGGACGCCTAACTTATCACCCGGTCTGAGTTTCTTATGTCATATCGCTTCCGCCGTTGTTGCAGCATTGATGATTATTACTGTCAAAAAAACTGTTGATGGTTGTGATCCGAGGCAATTGATTCGATTTTATTGCTGCTTATTTTATGGTTCAACCAAAGAGTGCCATTTGTTGGTCAAGTTCAAGGTCTTTAGCTTCCAGAACGAGACTAATTGAGTAAGCCATCGAGGACATGAGAATTTTAAATTTTGAAACTAAATAACTACAATTACTCTAATGATAGAACATTACTGATATAAAGTGAGTAACAACAAAACTGCTGGCTTTCACGGACTAATTTGAGTCAAATAGAACTGATAACTCGCTCGGTACTGATCAGCATACACTTTTTGCTTCATGAAATCGTTCTGTTGCAAACTTGTCAGAAACATATTAGTTTAAAAGGAGCCCATTCAAATCAATTCTTAAATATTAAGGATGGTGGATTAATGCAAAACTTAATGCAATTGATAAATTTTTTGTTAATAATAAACAAAAATTCGTTACTTGTTGCCAAAAATAAATAAAGTTAAAATTATTATGGTATTATATTCAGCATTGCACAAGCTAAACGAAGTTTACGCATGTATTCCTGATCCTGACAAGATTTACAGTTCAGCGAACATCACATTAAATACTTTAAATGGTTTACTTTTTCTTTAATAAAGAATGATTTCTTTAGATCTTTCATTGTTGGCTCTTCTTAACAATTAATTTTAAGCCTCAGTACGGTACAATATTCTGACGTATACGGGACGGTAAATAAAATGTAGAGACATTAGTTATAAATTGGAATAGAATTAAAATTATGTTTAGTAACCCCATTATTTAATTCCAATTTTTTCGTGAGGCAGGAGCAGAACTACCCTGCGTGGCTTATCAAAAACATTTGAAAGAAATGCGAAACCAAACAAGGCACTATCATTTCACCATTTTTCATCATTCTTGACAGGTTCTACGCTATGCTACTACTGCGTGTTTGCACAGAAACACAACTTTTGTTAAATTTACTGGAAGTATGGCATGTAATCTAATTACTGCTTCCATCCCCATTAATCCATTAGTCGTAATAAGAGTGTCTATAATCGTTACAAACTATCCAAACACGATCATACTTAATGACCAAAAAAAGAACTTACCGAACCCAAATCACATCAGCATAACGTTTGATGTTGAACTGATAATTGATTCCCTTTTTCGAGGCCAGGCCCTGGTCGTGTGCAAAGTAATCTACGCTATGCATAAACCATACACCTCGGGTACTCATTACAAGCAAAATCATATTTACCGGCAGGCAACCCCCGAGATTCGTTTGCGAGTAAAGTGGTTTGGATTCAATTAGCCCGCCAGAGTGTGTGTGTACGTATGTATGCGAAAAAAGCCGGTTCCCGTTAGTACCAATGGATGAATATTATGTTTCCTAACAGAGGTAAAAGCGAGAAGGACGGAAAAATTAATCTTTACCGTGATTAACATCCGGTGGAGATGGGTCACGCTGAAAGTCGTCGGGTTAACTTGCTACCCCAAAATGCAATAATTGCCCTCATCGGTATGCTAATTTATGCTCTCACACATGGCCGCCCCAATGTAAGACCAGCCGACGTTATCTGATAATGTTGCTTCCCAGTACACTTATTTGATTGCCATTCGAATTTCACTCGATATTGCCGTGGTGGTGGTTTGAGTGGACCGAAAAATGTGTTTTTAAAAATATGCACACTTCAGCTTTCAAATTTCCAATGCGAGCACTGTTTGTTACTCTTAAACATCCACAAACTCGCTTGCTCTTCCTCTGGCTCTTTTTGAGTGGACTCCAACACCAACATTACCCTCACTGCATTATCCTTGCGGGTTGGTGTAAAAAATGGAAATGAATAACGAAGCCATTTTCTTTATTTTATTTGGATGCCTCGCGACGCTTCTTCTATTTTCCTCCTTGCACTTTGCGCTCCTCAGCTTACATCGTCTCTCTCATCTTCAACTTTCCACCAAACGTTTGGCCACAGCTTCCTGTCAAACTCTAACTTTTCACATGCTTTACAGGTTGGTGGGGTGGGAGGCGAGTGAGCGCGCGTTTTGATGAAATAAAATTTTATCATCATCATATTTTATGAGGTATAATTTGCATTTTTCCCGCCCCGAGCACATTTCCTTCCCTCGTTGCATGTCTCCCCGTGCCGAAGGAGGAATTATCATGTCATGACGATGCGGACCAGCTCGCTCAGCTTGCTGCCTTTCTGCACCGTTGGGAAGATGTTGTAGGGATATTACTGACATTAAGCTTCCCTTCCCGATCCAAGCATGCCGTGGCTCACGCGTGTTGAGCGTTCGTACTGGTCTCTTCTCACACTCTCGCTGTATTTACAATTCTCACTGGAATATGTTTAGATGCTTTTTGGTGCTGTTTCGCAGAACGCTCACTGTATAGCTCGTGCTAATACTCGCCAAGAACGCGCTGCTCACCCACAGGATCGTGGGGTCGCTTCCGGAGCAGTGCGCGCGAGTGTCACAAACATCACTTTCACGACGTGAATTAGTAAATTGCGAAACATTACTACCACCGCTCCAACGTGCGCTAAGGATTTTTTTCTTCAATTTTCCATTCTTTTCGGAACGTTTCGCCCCACGAATCCATCAAGCATACGCGTTGCATATCATCAAAAAAAAAAAAACAAACGCTGCGCCCGACAATCATGCATTTTTGATTGCCGAAATGAAATAAAATTCAGTTTAGTCCATTTTAATGCATTTCGGGATGGGAAGAAGGCGCGCGCAAGTCGCGCGAGAGTGTAATTTCTAGCAGCGCTTTTTCCCATTTGGTGTCTGCTAGGGGAACCGTGGGTGGGTGGTGAAATTATGACTGCAGAAGAGCTATTTCGAAGCTAAGTGGATTTTGGCCAATAAAACCTGGTAATCCAAGTTCACGACGGCGGCAAGTGGTGGTTGAATTATTTTATATTTTATTCCATCGTCCTGAAACGCCATGCGCTTAGAACGTCGACTTCTTCCGTGTGGTTTTGGGTAATGCATATTCCAGTAGCCGGCTAAGGCGGAGATGAAAATGGAATAACGCATTAAGAACCATTTCTTGCGGCATAAAACGAGTATTTTACTAGTGTGTGTCTTATTTTTATTGACGAAATACGATGTGATTATAAGCAGTACCTGATTGAAAATTTTAAAAAGAGATCATGCAAACCACTATTTAGATTCAGGGAAAAAGTTAAGCTTAATTATAAAATTTGAATTTAAGTTATGTGACATAGAAGGAGCCGTATTGTCGGAATAGGACAACTGAATGTTGGGTGCGCTTTTCTTCGCTGTGTTGTTTCCGTATCACAGACATGCGCGGTATCATATTAATTTCGCTTATGTAATTGATTATGTTAGTAGTAGAGAGAATTGTTTTTGTGATCAATTATTGTTTCATATTACAATATTATTTGATTTTTGTGACTTTCAGGCTCCTTGAAGTTAGCAAAGTACTATATGTTTTACATAATTTTATATTTGTTTCATGTATGGTGAGAATTTTTGATGCAACAAAATCCAATGGACATAAAATAGAGTCTTATATTTTATACCATTTAATTCTTTTTCAAAACCATTTTTTATTCCTCACTTTATAAAAACATTCAATAAATAAATAACACTATGAACGGTAGCTAAATCGGCAAATGTTTATGTCCTTTTTGCACAACACAATATGTTCAATTGATAATGAGTGCTAATGTACAAGACTTCAATTTCATATTGATCAATATTAATGGCGTAAAAAATAATATTTCTTTCTTAAAGGAAATATCGAAATATCGTTCCTTTTGACAAAATCTAATACAATCAGAAATCTTAACATACCATCACCATTTATTCCTCACTGCATCGCACAACTAGCTCACGAAGTGTATAAGCCAGAAAAAACACTCTAAATCAGGTCATGAATAAGAAATTTAATCATGCTTTTTTCATCAAATCGGGCGACATCCGCAGCACAAAAATCGAATTTCAAGTATACAAAAGAACAAAAAGCAGCTCTGTACTGCGCGGTGAGAACAAAAAAAACATGGAATAATACAATACGCAGTCATTGCCGGTTCGTTGTGTGTGAGTGTGATAGCGTTGCTGGGAAAGTGGGAAAACATAAATATATTAGGCACACAAACAGTGCACGGTGGCAGCCATCGCATACCAGAGGGGTGCTGGAAATCGACGAAAAAGAGTAGAGAAAACCATCCATAACAAAGTGGGCGTAGTTGTTTGTACGACCGATTGCCCGTCGCCCTCTCTCTAGGAAGGGGAAAAAAGGATTCTTGTTGTTTTCCGCCGACTGAAAAAAGGTGCTGATGCAAGAATATAACCGTGCTAACAAAACAAACACAGAATCGTTCGTAAATGGTTTAGAATCGGTACGAAAGGCTAAAATAACAAAATACGTGCTGAGAGGAAAACGCAACACACACAAACAGCAAAACATGAAAGCGAGTATTCTTTCTAGAGGTCGGCCCAACCTTTCCGTCGACTGTCTCATAAATGTTGCAGTGGTGTAGCGAAAGTGCCCAGGACCAATAAGAAGTAACAAAAAAAAAACACAGATCCGGGCGGAATAAAATTATAATCCGAATGAATACATTTTTATCATTTTGTGATTACTTTCTTCCACGTTCTGTGTTGTCTCGTGTTGCTTCTCTGTTTACCTTCTTGTGGAAAAGACAAAACGAAATGAAAACGGTTCAGGTTTCACGAACAGACGGACTGTCGTCCTCTTAAGCCCCTCCGTACAGCGTCAGAACTGTGCCTCGATTCGTATGGTGCAGACGTAAAGATACTGGTGAAGATTAAGAAGGATAAAATTAGAAGAAAAAAATAACACATCCCCACACAAACGGAACGGACGCAACCGAAACTGAACATTTTTCTCTTAAATATTGCATCAAGCATAATTTGCTAAAACGATATTCAAACGAAGTAGAAACATAACCGAGAACAGAAGAGTAATAACAACGGTGAGAAACATTAGAGATGCCAAAAGCATAAAACCAAATTGTTCCGAAACGATTTCTAACCTTCCATCTCGGGTCCATTCCATTCGTTGGGGAAATATTATAACATATTTCTGTCTTGTTTTTTTTTTCGCTTTGCGAAATAACGAAATAAAACTTGCTTTGGAGGTGATGGGTGCAAACGAAATGGCAGCGCTTATGCCAACGGAAACGGAGATCCTACGAGCTTTAGATTCTTGTACGATGGAGAGGAAGCAAATCATATAAATTATTCAAATTAGCCGTGCGCTTGCCCCAAGGCGCGTACCGGCCTAAGTCTTTTAAATTATTATCATCGTTGCGTTCATTTTCATCAAACCAAATCCGAGTATTACCTTTCATTTGCACTTCGCTGTTGTGTTCTCAACCTAATAAAATGATATTCTCCGACTTTATATTCTGCATAGTTTTTCGTGGATCAGCATTAGAATTTGCAAGTACATTAACGACACCAACTCTGTAGAATAGAAGGTATAGAATTGATTTAGTTTAAAGAAAATTTATACGTGTCTTAAAGTCTCATGGTTTACCATAATATGGTCTATACACTATAAGTCTATCGTATCAGTATCATAAACGACGAACTAAAAAACAAATTTCGGCTGGGTGCTTTAACACATTTGTAGATAAAATGCGGATTCGACAACAGTAAAAGACAGTTCCCGTAAATGCATCAAGCCTCTATGCTAATGTTATAGTCACTGTATATGTATTATAAATTTAAACTCAAATATGTGAAGCGAACTGCAGAATCATATAAATCGTGTCACGGTCCACAGCACACCGTAATCCGTATAAAAAGATGTTTCACTTGATTGATTTCAAATGATTGATGAGGTCATCTTTATGGAAAACAATCAGTGAGTCCAGAGTAATAGAAAGTATTCGAATCGTAAATAAAGAACACATCTTAAAGGCAGTTAAATGACAACCCGTAATGAATGGAGAACGCTACTCTTCAAGACGAAACACCAAAAAACAAAGACAGACCGGTTATTCCAAGTGAATACGTAAATAAAATTGTATTCACATTTGTTCAAATCAATTCGATACAAACGCTGGAGGACACTTCCTTATCTTCATGATTAAATGCCACAAACTGAAAGTGGATTGCGTGCATTTGCTTAGGGATACTTTCAACTTCACAGCTGATTGGTGGTATGCTCCATTTCAAGAGACTGCGCCGTCGCGAAGGCTCTTAAGCTCCGCTAGCTCACCACTCAATTCTGACGGGAACGATCTGGTGAATGCATTAATTAATCTTAATTATGACTAATAAAATTTGTTCATCATCCGAATTAGACGATACTGAATCGAACCCTCCCCTAACAATCCCCGTGGACTCCTTTCCGGTAATAGGTGGTTAGCCCGAACCGAGCCTGCCAGCAAGAATCATTCGGACGTAGTTCTCTAAGCAACATTCAAAACAACGATGCCTCAGGCCGGACCAGAAGATGTCCAACGATCGAACAATCAAACTAGACACGAATGACGGGTGGTGTGAATGAGCGATTCGCGATGCTGCTGGGCCGTTCGTCATGGCCGCGAAAGGGGTACCAATTGAGTGATTCGAGGGTTGACAGATCAATTAGTAAGCATGCTTTCGCATACCGGAGACCGGGGTATTAATTGGCGTTAATTAATTTATTTTCATCTGCGTTTGTTTTGCATAAGTGCTCAATTCGATTGTGTTCGGCTCGAGCAGGATCAGAATAGGTCCTGTTGTTGCTGTAGGCACGCTTATTCACACCCGAATGGTTTGGTAATTTTTGCGAACACGAACGGAACTGATGCCACTGATGAAGTAAGGACCATTCAGATCTTTAGAAAACATTTTTTAAGCAATAATTTACTACCTTCTGTGAACAGAAACTTTGGAACGTGTTTTAATATTTTCTCCTTTTTTGTCACACGAATAATTGATAGTAGAATGGAAATTTAGTTAATTTACATTATATCTCATCAGATCTCTAGTGCGTAAAAAATATCTTATTAAATAAATTTAAAAATTAATTAATATTTTTATTCAAGCACAAAATTTATTTTTTTAAACAAGTAAATCATACACACACATTTTTGCGAAAATATATGTAAGGTTACAAAGTATTGGTTGTAATAACATATTATTTCACTTTATACACGATGATTTATTCAACTTGTACAAGACAGTAAGCTAGTCACAGAGCATATGTAAGCTTTTCACATAAAATATTAAGATTTGTCGAAATAAGCAGGATGGTACCAATAGGAAAACTAATAAACTAAATTCAAACTTTGTTCTAAACTGCAATACAATCGATTGTACGCCACGGAGGATTGTACATTTTGTAGGAGGGCACAGCTTCTAAAACATTCAAAATCCAGACAGATTTATTTCATGAACTACTAGCTGGATATGTCATAAAAATAATTACTTTGCCATAGATATACAGGAAGCAAAAGTTTGCTGATTAAATGGTTCCTAACCGTTTACAAGCTTTCGTAACAATTCGCACAATCTACCTAATTGTATGATAATTTTAAGACTCCTACAGATTCATCATCTTTCAACACCTCGACCAACAAGAACGAAACATTTTCTTATCGAACGAAAAACTCTTCCTGCTAATTTTACCCTGAAACGAAAAGTCTCGAAAGGGCGAAAGGTTAAGGTTTTATTTGATTAATTATTTAACGGATTATGTGCGTTTGATGTGTTCAACAAACGCTTGCACCAACAAATACGCGCACCATCGCTTTGCCCGTACAGCGTAGGCTTAAAATTTCTAACCCAAGTAGGCAAGGCCTACTTATCCATCGCACCAAGGATCAATCTCGTGTACCACCGGTCGTCGTGCTCTTTCCGTAATGAAAATCCATGCTCACCTTGGTACCCCGGAGGCGAAGAGATGGAGAAATCCCGAACCTTCCCGTTCGATTCGTGTGAACGTGTGTACGAACAAGTAGCTGTAGCTTTATTGAATTAATAATTTTCCCTACCGGCACTATACAGCCGGGTATGCTGGGTGAGAAGGTGTGAGGTTTGAATTTCCGTTTGATTATTTACATGCCATATGGAATATGGCTTTCCTCTATCGAGATCACTGCAACGGAAACGGGAAAACCATGCACCGTGGTCTACATGAGCGAAAGAGCAAGCGAAATCTCGAGACTTTCCGACAAACCATCAAGATCGTCGTGCCGGGGATTAGAGAACCCAGACCCACCAAGACTGGGCTGCACACGCAGCAGGGTCCGTGCAGCATTTACAGCAGTTTCTGCACCGAAACGCCCCCCGTATGCTAAAATATGTTTTAGCTAATTTGATTTCCTGCCTGCTCCCACTTGCCAATGTACTCGGACGGGCAAATGGAATCCGGGAATGCGGAAAATCGGATCCAACACTTACCAACACCGAACGGCATCCAATACAAGTCCTTCCCCTGCCCCAATTTCCATGCTCCACAGGGCGCAACTTATCCCTCCTTGATTACACAAACCCATTAGGAGAGCGTCCATTTTCTTCGCCCTTGGCTCCGAAAGGACACACCGAAGTCAATCCAAGCAAGCCACAGGCGTGACCTACACACGCTTGGACACACGTACACACACGTGGAGAAAAGGATTTAAAATGCAATTAACCAAATCACCGAGAGCTGACCAGGATTACTGAAATATTGATGAGTTGGCTGGTCACTTCGGCCGTTTGCCGTTCGGTGATCGGCTTCCGAGTTGACTTGCCGAGACGGATTCCGTCAGCACCGAATGGTTCGGTAGCGTTCGATAAATCGTATTTAGCAGGTGATGAAATTAACACCCCAAAGGATAGGCAGAGGCGCCTCGGTGTGGACAGAGTGGTTGAACTTGTGTGAGTGTCTGTGTGTGTGTGTTGAGCCATTTAATTAAGGATCTCGCTTCTCCATACGATAATTTGATTCCCACTTTGTGTTTGAGCAATTAAGAGCCCTTTCTTCGAGCGTGTTTCAACACACGAGTTGGTAAAAAAACGAAAAAAATATTCCAAGAGAGTCAAATGAAAAAGGTATCTAAAGAGCATGGAACGAGCGAAAATCAAGCTAATTTCATTTTCAACACAGAAAAAATAAGGTTACTCGATGGTGTGTCTGCTTTTCTCCACTGAAACGTAATTAAAACACACTTCTCCTCCTCCGCCAGTCCACCAGGGCGGAGTTTCCGGGGTTTGCGTTTTTCCGCGCTTGTAATTAGCCACACGTAGCATGGTTCACCTCTGTGTTTGAGAAAAGAATTAGCAAATTAAACAGCGTAAATTACATCAAAAAGCTTGAGCAGCGCTTCAAAAGCACGCTCGCGGTAGCGAAACGCAGAAGCTAAAGAAAACCCCTGATCATATTCTCCGCTCGACTTGACTTTGGCCGATCCACCCATTCGCGTCGGAAGGGTACGAGTAAAATCACGAAACCAAACACTAATATTTCCACAGAAGATTAAACTCACCGAGCCAAGCCGGGTGGGGCGGCATCCGCACGTGGTTCATCCCGTGTGGTTCATTTAATTTGAATTTGAATTTCAAAAGAATATCAAACGCTCCATTTTCTCCGCTCGGCAACCGTAAACACGGTACGAAACAGGGATCGTTTGACGTTTGCCACCGGTGTATCTGTGTGTGTGTGTGAACGTACCTTAACACCACACCGAAGTTGATTACAAATTCCCCGAAACAACCTTCATTCGAGCAGTTCCCATCAGACAAATAATTTGCTTCTGGCGTGGGACGTCGACGTCCGCTGTGGAGCTAAAAGTTCGATCCGGAGAGGATTGGATTGTAACGCAGTAACGCGTTGCGAAGCTGGCGCAAGTGTACTGAGTGATGCCGCTGCCGCAGGATGCTAATTCGATAATTGGAGATAGATTAACGCTAATGAAATGTGATCAAACGAGCAAGAGGGTAAAAACTGAAGTGGCCTCGGTTCTATCCTCAGCCAGTGTTCTTATCGTGATCGATTTTTCCGTGAACTTTTAACTATAAACTCATCAACGAATTCTGGTTACTGGTTTCCTTGCAGCAATGGTGGATTTCGCCCGGTGCTGGATAATGGACAGCCGAGGACTACGCCGCCGTTGTTTTTGCCACCGCATCTAGCTTCACTCAGCTCGCAATTCAACCCACCGCTGTTTCCCAGCTTGAAAGGTTAGTTATTAACAATTATTATATTCCCAATTGGTGTTGGTTTTTTATATTAAATAAAACAAAACTTCGTATAATAAGTGTCTGATTCAGGTCATGCAAGTTGGAGATTGCAATTTCTATCCTAAAACAGCAAGTGACAAAGGCACTGACAATGCAATTATTTTATATGTTTATTGTCACAAATATAACAATTAATAAAGGTGATCAAAAATGGTTGATAAAAATTTGATATCTCATTAATGAAATTTCGCATGTCTGTCTGTTTGTGAGAACCAAAATGACACCAAGTAAAAGGGCGGTTCTGACTAACTTACCTAATTTACTTGACAAAATTTGTTTTCTCATGAAACGACAATGTACAAAACCAAATCTCCACGTTCAATTCAAAGATTGACGTAAGAATTCTATACGAAACACAACATTATCATTGTCAATTAAGTAGTAAATACAGTTTAAAAAACATAAGATTCGATTCGAACAGCTGCATCTTTGAGAAAATAAACTTGAAGCCGTGATGGATGCAATACCTAAGGAATTGGTATCACAGGAGATTTGAAATATTTTAAATAAAATTATGCGTTCAGCACTCTACTCAGTTCTACTTCCGGTTCCTAGAGTTTAACAAGAGATTTGAATAAAATGGTGGTTCGTGAATCGAGATTTATGAAATTTTAAATGAAGGATAATTCTGTATTGAGGAAGCAATCTATATAAATATACGACCTAACATATCGTTATAAGGTTAGTTTTGTATAAAATTCCGTTTCTCGAGAGCACCACATTGCAAGATTTCCACATTGAAATCAACCAACCGATCACAGAATGTCCAGTTCTATAGTAGAACGAAATTGGTTATTTTCAATTTTCGTAATTCTGGTCGTTTCACCATGTTTCATCATATTTTTCTAGCAAACGTGAAGCACTTTTTATTCCTTTTTCGAAATTTATAACAAAAAATAGTTTTAAACAAGTAAATACTCAAACACATAGTTATTCGTGTATTCGTGTAAGTTTATGTTACCAATATTGGTGATAATTTAAATGTTAAATTTAATTCTTTGATACTAAACACTTTTTTAAGCTTTCACATGGATTGCCTTCAACTTTGAGAAAAGTTACTTTGGGAAAAGATGTATCAAATTACTGAAAATAATAGAGAATTATAAGTGTTACGACTACATAACAAATTGATTTTTTGTTAAAACATGGATTTGAGATTTTTCATGATGAATTTGTACAAAAACTTTCAAATGTGTCTCACTCACTATCAAGAGCTTGAATTTGATTAATCAATTTTAATTTATGAAGCACAACAGTCTAAAAATAGTTTCGAGAAAAATGCACTCAATTGTTACACCCGCACTATTGCACATGACTTCAACAAATATTAACTTAAATTACTCACCTCTACGGTCCTTACGTAATGCTAATGAATCTTACAAAAGCTCTTAGAGATCACCCCAACCAGACGTGCTGGCGATAGATGTCGGTATGCGAGAACGTCTTACTAAAATAACCTACGCTCCACTATCATCGACCATGCAACAGACTCGAACGCAGAAAAAGGAAGACGAAAACAATTTACCCACCCATCCAAAACACCACGCGCTCGGCGATAGTGGAGATGGCGGTGCTAAAGTGATGCTAATTAATTATTCACTTGTACACAATATTGATAATTTAAACAGCATCAAATTACACTTTAACGGCACGATTACGACCGCTCCCTTCCCCAACTCCCCTTCGTCCCTTCTTCTCCTACTCCAAAACTCCATCACTGACGGTTCGCCCTAATGAAAGGAATTGCTTTTCAAGGCCTCCGGCCGGAGAATGTGGGTGTGTGTGTCAGAGAGATCCAAACATGGGGTGGAAAATTTAATAAACGAAAAGCGAAGGCAATCAGCTGCACCTGCGATCGTCTCTGCAGACTTTGGTTTGGTTTGCTTACGTTGCTGGAGGTGTCGGTTTCGTCAGTGCCAAAGAGACCTTGGAACCATTTTTCAGGGTGAAGTGTTGCAGGAAAAGCCACAAGATGACGAACACCCGGGTGTGCAACCGACAGTGCTGATAGTTCAAAGACGAACGGATGGTACGGATGCAAGCGTCTTGCGGTTACGTCGCCCATTTCGGGCATGTGTCCTCGCGCACCAAACAAGTAGTGTAGTTTTCGAGATAAGAAGATTAGTGTAGTTGGACACTTTTGGTAGATGAGCAGCGCGCTTGATTGAAGTGCATCGAAACAGCTTTCCAAGACGGAAGCAGTTCGGTTGAGCTGCTGAGGAAGGTAACTTACACCCGCCGCTCACGCCTTCTAGCGAGGATGAATTATTCATCCAGAACGCAACGTAGCACCTTCGCCTTTGCCTTTGTGGTTCGTTCAGTCGCCTAGACGCCCGTTAAAGGGTACCAACTATTTACGACTACGGGAAAGCAAGCGTCGGGAAGGAGTTGCGTACTCTAGACGAAACGTTCCCTCCGATAACCGGATGCTTTCCTCGCCGTCGAGGAGTCAAGACGGTACCCATCATTCCATCAAATTTCACCACAAGCCCTTCACCAATCCCTTATCTTCCCATCCACTCCCTTTGCACCGTTTCAACCCAAAGGAGATGATGTAAAACAATTTTCTCCGTACATTAAAATATAATTTTGATTCACCGCGGAAAAGATTTATGCGCGCGATACTTGAATTAGTCAGGTGCAGTCTCTGACGAGACGTGGTGAAGGGTGGTGAACGAAAGAAAAGATGAACGTTTTATGAGCATATGGAACGGCAGACCGAAATAGTCGGACGCTGTACAGAGATTTCATGATGAAAATGATCCATTACTCTAGCACGGGACACCCGTATACGATCCATCAATATCGGTTACGTTCACTTTATAATCATATTTCAAGGTAGTCAGGAGTATCTTACATTATTTATGAGAGTTTTTTTTACACAAAATCAAGGTTCGATTGACTTTATCACGTGGTTCCTCTGGATAAAAATACAACATTGTCAACCAACATTGCGAAGCAACGTTAATCATAATGCTTTCTAGAACTTTGTTCACAACTTTAATAAACAATTAAAAACGGAACGTATGCTTCTTTATACGGTTCAATTTTTCCAAGTATATAATATCTAACAATAGAATAAAAACAAAATCGTAAAACTCACTCATGTACAAAAGTTTTTACAAAACACTAAATTTCTGCGCGAATAATGTATTAAAAAAATTAAAAAGCACAATTGCAATTGTATATATTAAAATCAATATATACAATTGCTATCAAAAAATGAACTGAAATAATGAAGTGGATAAAAATGAATGTCCATTCAATTTAAAAAAAACTGCATTTTCTAAAAAAGAAAATAGAAAATCTTTTTTGAAGATACTTAACAGTACAGAAATGCAGTATAGAATTATTCGTATTCAAGCCAGATACTCTCTGTAATTGTTAGTTTTGACAACTTTGTGTCAAAATTGGATTAATTTGACAAATTTACACATTACTCATATCTATGTCATAATCATACACTCACAAATTGAGCTAGGTGCAATCTTTATGATTACAAACCCTAAAGGACCATTTAAAAAATGGTCAAATTTCAACATAATATAATATAGTGTTATAAAATTTAGATGGTTGTTAGACCCTCAAAATATGTCAAAATATCAAAATACGTCTTTTAAGGCACTTTTACGGTAATAGTATGTGTTTTTATTTGTATCTTTATTTCCTGTAAACATCCAATTAGCCAAACAAGATATATCAGAATATGCATAAAATAAAACTTATCTCATTGAGCCTCATAATTTTTCCTATTATATGAGCCAAAACTCAACTTTAAGCTGAACCATAACCGATACCCTAAATGTTCGCTTGCTGAAAGATTTACTTCCATAACAACTTTGTCGAACGACGATCATCTTCCGGTGATGGGGTTCTTTCACCCTTAAATCGCTGTAGTCCCTGTCAATAGCGTGGCGTACACGGCACAGCACACTCTGCTGCAAAGCCTCAACACATTCAAGGTTTTTCATTTATTTCAAACAAAAGCGGATCCGGGGCAGATGCGACGCGCTCGCCTTGGAAACATCCGCTCCACTCCGAAATCGCCTTTTAATTCGTTTACCAGCGTCAATATCAAGTTAAAACACCCGTAAAAATAAATTTAAATTTCATTACATCCCATAGCCGGTTGTAGCCAGGTTGAAGCCAAGCTAAGCAAGCAAAAACCAACGATGTAAAAAATACTCATCCAAAGGCAGGCAGGGATCCGGTTTATGTGCCAAAGTTTTACAAAATGTTCTACCACATACACACACGCTTTGTTAACTTCATACACACTCACTTGCTCCACGTTGCCAAATTGGAAACGGGGTGTTGAACTTTTTTTTAAGCCATCTCAGCGTGGTTCCGGCACTGGCAAAAAAGGAAATGCCAAAGGTACGGCAACACCTGGAGCCTCACGTTAGGTGAAGAGTAGCTCCCGCAAGGTGGTTACCATCGCCAGTTTAATTTTCGTCCAATTTTCACCCCCCATCAGTGAGTGACACCGTGTCCCCGAGAGAAGATACGAGACAGGCTGAAGCGAGAGTTAAATGGAGACGCCTGGTCAGCCTGGTGAAATCTCGTTTTGAAGTCTTTTTGGTTGTTAAACCAACCATGCTAGTAGAGACCAGTGCCACAAAAACAAAAGAACTTCTCGATTGCCTTACTTTGCTTCGCTGGTATGGAGTTTTACCGTATTAGATTAAAGTTTAATGAGATGGGAGCAACTTTCCCCGCGGGTGATTGTTTAAGTAAATTGTGTTCAATAAATTTAAGCGGATGAAGCCGATCGGTCTGGTTTACAAGGCAAGCTACAAGGCAAGATGTAGGAATAATCCGTTGACCATTCTCCCTTCTTGATCGCATTTTCTGGTAATCGACTCTTACAAATGGGTAAAAACATAATTTAAATGTACAACGTTAAAAACGTTTTTAATTACATTGCAAAAAATACGTTTTACATCAGGGATCAATGCAATTTTTAGTGTCCTACTTTCTTACTTTCTACTAAAATTTGTAGTGTCCTAATCCTAACTGACGGCCTACCAAACATATTTCATTTCGAAGGATTTTCACTTAAGCATTTTCGCGAATTGGTCATCTCGTGCAGTATGTGGAATAAACGTTGCATATCAGTAGACAATAAAGTATTCTATTTTATGAAGTAAGCTTTAACAACCACTTGATGTAAAAGAAATAATTGCAACTATGGTTAAATTACGTTTATATTACGTATATCTTCGCTCTCATAAGAATATTCAAAACATCATCTCCATTTTCTGACATTTAAAACATAATTTCATCAAACGAAGTGCTAGCGATTTATAAGAAATGGATTGTTAACAGATAATGCAAACATATGTTTAAAGTTATGTTAAGCGAATTAAAACTTATATTAAATTAAACAATCCAACTTTCTTTTCCTCCTACAGCTGCTTTTCCCGGTTTGTGCTCCTGTTGTCCGGTAAAAGCACCTACTACAACCGGATCATCCGTATCCCCGACATGTAGTTCGGCTTCCCCGTCGTCTACCGGCTCCATGCCGGGTTCAGTAGTTGGTTCGTCCTCCGCTGGTTTATCATCCGTAACCAATTCCGTCATCAACAGCGGTCTGCCCGATCCACGATCATCGTCCGTCGCAGAGCTACGTCGCAAAGCACAAGAACATTCGGCTGCTCTACTACACTCCCTGCAGGCAGCCGCTGCTGCTGGACTCGCCTTTCCCGGGTTTCATTTGCCACCGCTCACGCTGCATTCCGCTCTTAGCGGTGCTGGACGAAAACCGTCGGATTTCATCAGTGATCTATCCATGCATCATCATCATCACCATCATCATCTGGCCGCAGCTGCAGCAGCTGGGGCGCATCATCTCGGTGGACATTTGGGAAGCATGCACCACGGTCCAAGCAACAACAATAATAACAGCACAACTGCTATCAATAATAACACCACGGCCACTACAACAACAAATGGCAGTGATAGTCCTTCGGAAGGTAGACTCATGACGTTACACACAGATTCTTCTCGATCACCACGGCCCATTACTAGTGCAGGTCATGAGAAACCAGATTCGAATGAATAAATGTTAAAGCTATGTTCAATCAATAATAGCCAATGCATTATTGATTGGTAGAAAACGTTTTTGCTATCGATTCCAGAAAACTAACACGCAAATTACATATTCACATATATTGCAATATAGCCATAACAGTCTCCGAATGACAAATAACGTACGTCAAATAAATATTTTGAACTGTAAAACATTAGCTACTACTTAAACAAAGAACTTTACTCTTAACATTTTATTGATGGTGTGTAAATTAAAAATATTAACACTCAAAAATAAATCAAAAGATTTTGCAGATTTTGCTTTGAAAAGAGAGAACTAACGCAATATTTCCGCGGGAACTAACGCAGTTGAATAAAATGTCATAGGAACATACATACACTTCACAGCAATGTATATCGCACCTTGTTAACGATAGTGATTAAAAAAGTAAATAAATGCCGTAACAAGCAGCCAATTGTATAAAATGATAAATACAGTATTCATTAGCAATAATAGTAGGCGTTTAAAAATACCGAAGAAAGCGTGTACGTATGGTAAATATTTCGACATGAGTTTGTAACAATCGATTCAATGACTCCCCGCTAAGTCTCGATGATAATTAAACATACGCCTGAAGCAAGATCAAGATCCATATTTTGTAATTATGTAACAAATACAAAAACTGGCACCAGATATTTCAAATAGCAATGAGCAAACGAAATAGAAAGAAAAAAAACTTTAACGTTCAAGCAAACAGCAAGAAAGCGAGAAAACGTTAACGTTCCGAGTATGGTATTCTTATCTCCAATTCACAATTCAAAGCAAGTAAGTTAGAGTTTGATTACATTACGTACAAGAAATAAAGCTAAGCAAGTAGTTACAGGTACAGTGCATTGTACATTAGAAGGTAGACTATAACTTAGGCACACTCCATTACCATCAGCAACATGAACAGTCGAAATGTGATGTAAATTGATAACAAACATTTCTTTTTCCAGTTCGTTATGAGAATTAATTAAACAATAAAAAGGTAATTGAAATAAAACATAAAACATAAAACATCAAAATATTATTTTTTATGAATGTTCATATCACATTAATATTACATTTTGTAAAAGTGGTTATTTACACATTTGATTGTACACGTAACGATTCCTGCTGATCGGCTCAGCAAGCTTCACTTATTAGATTCGCATATAAAAGATAATCAAAAATTCAAATGTGTCAAAAAACCTACATTTTAATAGGAACATCAAAATTATTTCAGTCACCATATCAACATCTCCACAAAATTATTAGTGCGATATTTTACTATATTTACTATACATCGTATTTATATAAATATATTATACGATTTTTATTTATTTTATTACTGATAATATATAAACATAAAATAAATTTATAACTATTTAAAATGAACAAGTTCTCAAAACATAATCTTTACTGTCGATACTTACATGAATATACTCAGAATTAACACTCTTTGAATGAGCCAAGTAAAATATGTTCACTTATATCTGCAATATTTTATTATATTATAAATAAATATCTTACATTAAATCTTGCAATGTTACATCCTTCCGTACGGCATTATTGAAGCCTTCCTTATAGCGGTACCAGATGGGGCTCTTTACAATAGCATCGGTTCCACCTAAAACAGTAAGAAATTTTACACAAATCATTAGTCTTTCGTTTCTACAACCTTAAAAATTTTCTGTTACACATGAAAATGATAAATTTAAACAAGTAATAACCTGTTCAATGTTATTATACTACGTTTAAAAGAGAAAAAAGCAGCTCTAAACGAATCCTTCGGAAAAAAACATCTCGCTACGAGCAAACACACTGACCCCGCACGAGATACCTATCTATATTTTGCCTCAAACGAGAGCCAGACACATAAACAATTTGATTTGTCACACGTTCAACTTACCCTCCTTCACCGACAGTGCCGTTTCCTTCGTGCAGATACGACCGAAAAAGTCTTTCGAAACCTACGAAAAAAAAAGAATAGAAAAGGATTGAAACAAATCACACAAAGATTGTGTAGAAGGTCATTGCACACAACGACATTGAACCAAACCATATAAACACTTTATTTTAAGAAAGAGAACAAAAACCTAATAACCAAGAAGAAACCGAAAGGAGCTTCGAATTTCTCTTGGTAACATCCATTACCCAACGAAGGAACTTTGGCCAACCGGGCAGTTCGATCGACCATTCTATTTCGGTACCATTTTTTCCCCGAGAGACTTGAAGTAAGTTATCACAAATTGACATATAATTTGAACTTAAACAATATAAATGGTTCTACGTGGCATATGTGCAGACAAACGCAGAAAAATTCTGCCCATGTTTGCTAACTACGTCATCCACATCATTGGCAACAATGATGCTGCGATTGACTTAGACGTCCTGCGTGTCTGTCTTTGTCAACCCTAATTTTTTAAGTCTTGTAAAGTGTTGTCCATTTTTTTTCTTTTTTAAACCCTAAACGTGCCAATAAATGTCTTTTTATAAAAAAAAATGGTATAGCCCAATCGGGAGAAGTCATTTTCTTGCTAGGAAAGATACATTTTTTTATAGCGTTGGCTTTTTTTTCTGTAGAATAGTGTTATACCGAACAAAGACACCATTCCAAATGACAAATCTAGTTGTGATTTGACATCATGACTTTAATTGTATCAATGGATTGTTACACTACTACAGGTTTAATTAATTAAATAGTACTCTCAACCAACGCATTATCTTTAGACATCAAATAATTATGAACAGTTATTTAATGAGTCTATATATTAAATTAACTTAATAAAACATCATACTTAATGTCAGTCAGTGCATATAGGCACTGACAATACGGCTACATGTAGCCGTGAATACCGTCTGAATAAAAAAAAAAAAAAACATCATACTTCTAGTATCAAATGAGACTAAACGTCTTGAATCAAAATGCGATGAAAGTATAATGATCATTTTTTGTTTTATACTTAATAACAATTAGCTAAAAAGAATCAATCCAAATGAATTGTGGTTAAAAAGAGAGACCGATTAGATTAAAATTGCAATTATTACCTATATGGCTAATATCTATCACTATTTACAGGATAAAAAAACTAGTTCCTGAAAAAGTCATGCTTTCTTGTTTTCTACATTTTCTCGTTCTCTTTTCAAGGCATGATTTATAACTTCCACTATCAGATCACATCATTTATACAGCGCACACTAAATAAAAAGAAACCGACGCGTTAGCTACCAAAAATCCATCCGTTCTATCTACTATTATCCACTATTATTCGTTTCGTGCTACCGTTTATATTGCCATCCCATCCACATCATAGCCAAGGCGGTTACCGGGCATCTACATCGTTAAGATGCAATAAAAATAAATCAACCGAATTTCCCTTCGTTTGGGTTTCCGTTACTCGGAAAATTGTTTAACACACTGAATTACGTACGTCGAGTGCGGAATTTTCGGCTTGTGGCTTCGGTTTCGCTAGTGTTATTATGTGCTTCTTACCCTCTGCTACTTTACCTCCCCTGTCCATGATTTCCTCTCAGCCAGCACGTGCACATGTTGCGTGATTTGAGGAGCGGACCGCTTACTGCTACGATTTTTGCACAAAGCGAACCATCCGGTCGGATCCGGTTGGGTTGGTGGGGAATGAAAGAGGATCCCCAACGTGCCGGACGATGGCTTCTCATAAGGAGAAAGCCGAATAGCCCTGATAAACGGAAGTCAAACTGCACAGGGCAGGGGATGATTACTTTTATTGCCTCTTTATGGTACGCCCCGCAACTAACCAAAATGTTGGCGATGATGATGCTAATAGAGGTGGTGGTGGCAGAAGTAGTATACAGGATGATCACGATAGAAGCGTACCCCAACAGAGTAAGAAGGACAGATAAAATTGGCTTCCTCAAACTCCCCTCCTTGCACCATAACACTGATGTATCCGCTTCCAAAACGGCTAAGCGATCGATTGAGTTGATGTTTATCTTTTGATTTCACGGATCTCACAAAAATGGCCATAAAAAAGAATCCACCATCTCGCCGATGAAGATTTGTGCGAATTGTAAGGAATTGCTTTTACACAATTACCGGGTAGCGAGCAATCGCACAGTCTCACTTGAAAGTGGATTACGAAAACATTTGATATTTCTTAATATTATTCAACAATTTTATATGAAATTCTACAATTGTAACAGTAATGAAAAAAATAAAACGAAAATTGTAGTTTTACGATCTCCAGTTTACGAAAATCCGTTATAAATACGCCTCAATTGTCACTACCAGCATCGAAGCACTTCCGCCTATGTAATTACACGTATAAAGACATCCTTAACGATCCTGACACCATCCAAAAATGAGACCTGACCACTCAAACGACTCGGACACTTCCGTCACACGGCTATTCAAACACACAAACATTCTCGCACACAGACGCATTCATAACAAAAAGAAATCTCGCCCGGACGTGGACACTAGAAGATTTACGTTCTACGGACGTTGATTTTTCTATTGCATCTCGCCTTTTTTGTCTCTCTTCCTTAAACAGACTCCTTTAGTCCTTCCGCAGCAAACACGCCGCTTATGCGAAAATGGAATCAGCAACGTGAACGAAGTAAGTGCTAGGCAAACTCGCCGGGTGGCCCAGAGCCCTTGGTCTACAAGTCCATTTAGAGTGCTATGACTGTTCCGGAAAGCGGAAAAACGTTTCAACGCGGGGTGTGTGTTCGTTACATGGGGAATAATATAATATTCTCTATCTTCACGCAACAACGATTACGTTTGCGACCCGCTGGCGTCCGAAGAGGCCCCCGTTGCTACAAAGATATCCTCAATCTTATCCTTCCGTTCCCTCCCTGCTACTAAATGATCTTATTTTTATTAAGCATTCAGCAAACGTAAATGTATGCTTCGCTTGATCGTCCTGAGCTGTACGTTCGGTAAAGTCCAAGAAAACAGCACTCACCACACCAATCCTTCCGGTCCAGCCAGATTGGCCTTCCCATGAACCGAAAGCAAGAAAAAGAGCTCTACGTTCAGATTGGGTCACTGGCAAATAATAAATCCTCTAATGGCATCCGGTTCGGGTGCCACTCGGGATACGCGTGGCATGCAAACGAGCTCGAGAGGGGCTCACATGCTGTGAAGTAAATGATATTATGCATTAGTTGCTGCTGATAGCAGTTGATCAGGAAAATGCGCAAACTAAACGTACCAAATTTGGTGCAATCAATGATGGATTAATCGGAAAGCTGGATGATCAATCTGGTGTGTATCTATAGTTAGTCAAAAAACAATTGTAATCATACAGATAACGAATTTTTGTTTAAGAAAGCACAACATGAGATGACTGTGTGTTGAATATGGATTGCTTGTAAGAGCATAAGATAAAAGCAGAATAAATCAATCAAATCATCGTATTGCTTCAGCAATTTCGATTACACGCGTTAGGAAGGCATGACAGAGTGCAAAACGTTCGCAATTAACACAATAAGAATCACTTGTTTTGCTTTCCCTTATTATTTCAAAAGATGTCGTTTCGATCGGAAATATTTAATCTCTAGTAGCTTTCACACGTTATTCAAATATATCATTGATGCCATATTTATACTCTAATAAATTTAATATTAGTACAGAAAATATTATTATCAAAGCATAGATCTAGCCTATGTTCACATGACCGATCATCAAATAAATTATATACTATCATTGTGGAATATTTTTGAATAGCTTATTAAACAACAAGTAATGAAAATTATTCTCACTAGATGCTCATTTCCATATTGTTATTCATATGAACTATGAAATAATACTGAGTTCTGAACTAATACATACAAAATAAACCATAGTGATTATTAAAAAACAAACAAATACTTCTAATAATAACTTATGTATGCAGGGTACACCCGAACATTCAGCAAAAATCTTCTCAGCGCCACACGTAACGCCATGATAAATTGATAAGCCAAAAAATGGATGAAAAAAGGGTAACGCTGGTTTGCCGGAATGTATGCAATCAATCTGAATAATAAAAAATATATCTCAAATTGATCCTTGATGGCATAACTCTAAATTACCCTCGCTATCGTCGCTGTTTATTTTTTCTTTCAATTCGTAGCCAACGAGTAGTTGCGTTTTTTTCTTCAAAAGATACCAAAAGAAAAGTTCTCTATAGCGCAAAGAAGCCAAGCGATCACATGTTATCTACTTATAAGTGTGCTTATCCTTTGTGGAAGCATATACACACAAGATACAAAACCCGCCCCAAACATATCATCCAAAGACGCGAATACCCCCAAAATGCACGTAATGGAACGGAGTGAAAGGAGGTGGCAAATGTATCGAAAATTGTGTACAATTTTTCATTCCTCGCTTCCACATTTCGTCCCACCGTGCTCGGTCCCTCTTCAAAAGGCGCCATATTTCTACACGCGGATGCTGCTGGTAGCGCACATACCAGCAAAGAGGAATTGATCGATTCTGTCTCCTTCAGTGCAGCACATATCTTCTCGTGCCCGCCGCACGTATGCTGGGAGGTATTATATTGAATGCTTTATTTTATTTATTTTGCTGCATCACACCCACCACCACTATAGGTGAATGCTTCGTTTTTATTTGCTCGGACGGGGTAGGGAAAAGGCGGCAGCAAGAAGGAATATCATATCCAACCCGACGCATACCGCGTTCTTCCCCTTATCGCTGTGGTCCCATGGGTGTGGGTGTGGGTGAGCGCAAGTTTTTCGGGCACACCTTCCTGTTCTGGCATGCGCGTCGCCCTGGGAAATTGATGCGAATTTCCAAGGATAAATCGGTCACAAAGAAGGAAGGGACAAATGGCAAACCCGAAGGGAAGGAATCCACTATAAGGATTGGGTGAGAGAAAAATCACTCCCGCGTGCGTTCCCTAACTTATATTGGCAAAACTACCGAACAAGTTGCTCTCACAGGACTGAGGGGGAAGGAAATCTAACACTTTGGCCCAAAAATTCAACGACCCGAATCGATATTCGCAATATTCTCGTGTTAGCCTAACACTGGTAAGCAGCTGTTTGTGGAAAAAAAGAATCAATTTAAATTCTTCAAACAACGGACTTGTGTTACAATTATGCGATTGACGGTTACAATTATGCGATTAATATTTCAACAACTTTAAAATTAAAATGATGTTGAAATATTAACATAAGCAATGATTGTCTGGGTTTGGTTTAAAGAAAATATAATTGCGGTACAAATAAAGACATGAAAATAATATAAACAATAAAAAACATTTGCAGATTTTGTTTTACTTCGGATATTCTGGAGGAAACTAAAAATTGAAAAATACTACAACACATATGCGAGCGCAAAATGTGATAGAACAATCAATCAAAATATGGAAATATTATACGCAGCACTTGCTAACGTATACATGAAAGGGGTGTAAAATCGATGTAATCGAGTAATCGAGATATTCTATTCTTTAGCATGCACTAGCTTATGAAGTATGAAGCCGATTATTTGAACAATGTTATTTGTTCCTTTTGCATCAAATGCATTGTTATTGTGTCTGTTGTAGTAGGAAAGGTTGAAGTTTAAAGAACATAATATCTTTTTTTTTGTTACACAACACAACACTTCCGAGGGTATGTCCAAGCATTCAGGGTTTACTTGGTACGATTTACAAGCAAATAAAAAACCAGTACTGTAATATTCAAATACCTTTCGCCGTTTGATAAGGGATTCAATGAAATGCGGTTATATTTAACAGTCATTCAATTTTCAATCAGAATCTAAAATCTGCATAAAAGAGTATTGTTTGTTGGGGCGTTTTTAATGGCGTTTAATCGATACATGAAAAAGACAATGGGAAGTTAAAATTGTACAATAACATAACTTGCATAAAAGATATAAACTGAGTAAATAAAAAACAAAAACAAAATGCATTAGCGATAATGTCAAACATACGTGTACATGCCTGAATATTTTAATTTGAAAATGTTTACTCTCCGATTTATTAGTTCCACTAAAAATACATCTGAAAATATATTTGTTCTACTGTTATTTCGCACAAACGGTCATGCGATATCAAACTCATCAAATTCATGATCAATAAGGTGAAAACTGAAACCTACGCGGTCGCATCACAAAACCTCATCATCATCCTTAAACAATAATAATGAGGAATTTTCATACTCTACCAAATTGTGCAAACGGTTTGATTCCAATTTCATTGTACCTTGATGATAGAGGCATTTGCTTCCAACGCCGACGTACAGTACGGTTGATAGCGAAACGCTTTCCAACGCGACTGCCAGCATCGTACAACGATTGATTGCACTCAATTTTCAATCATCTTTTCCATATAAATTGAACCAGGTAATAGATTTTATGGCATTTTTTTCACTTTCTGTCTCTCCCTCGCTCTCACTTGCTTTTCTTTGTTTGCACCACCCGCTAAAGGAGAGGATTTTCGAGCAGTTCACGCGGGCATGTACGTCAAACGCCAACAACTGGTACAATACACACATTTGAATGATAATGCAACGCCGAAATGGAGTTTCACTTACCACTTGCTTCGTTTTCTGCACAATTTGCTTCGGCTTCAGCGTACGCAGGTGATTCGGCAGCTCGGGCGAAGACTTTTGGGCGGCTTCCCGGGCCCCCTTGGACGATGCTTTACTGGCACCCGCACTGTTTGCGGATGGAGCCGTATTCTCTTTCCAAGTTCCTTTGCCAGTTGACTTCCCGCTCGAAGAGCTGGCTACCGAACGTCCACCTCGCCCGCTGCCCTCGCCCGCCAATATTTTCGGCTGAGCTCGACGCATCTGTTCCAGTTCGACCTCGCGCGCTACGATCTGCTTACCAAAGTAGGTGGAGCTTTGAGAACCCGCAGTTCCGCTGAAGCAGCACACTTGATCGAGATCCGGATTCAGCTGGTACTGGTAGGTGCCTTCGGGCGTTTTTAGCTGTATGTAGTTCAATCCAAAGTCTGCCATCACCTCGACCGTGTGGGTGAGATCGGATTTTTCTCTGAAATGAAACACCGAAGAAAGCAATCAAAAGCTTGCCGACAATCACGATGGATGTACAGTGTTGACAATCTACTTACTTCTGAGATAGCAGCTGCAACGATACGGATCGCAGTGACGGATTGATAACGCGCTTCAGCATCGGTATAGTATCGATTAAGACGGTCGCACCATCGCCGATTCCTTTTAAATGTGCCGACAATCCTTTCCGTAGCCCCGTTAAAATTAATTTCGTGCTGGCCAGTTTTTGAGAGTGCTGCAACAAGATGTAATGAAAAATTCGAATTTCAAATATTGCATAACATTTCAACTGGATGGAGGTAACATTCAGATGAATTCATATTAATCGTAAATATAATTGCCATCGGAAGGTGCAACCCCCTTAAGTTTCGGTCTGGCAAATCACGAAAACAAATACGCAACCCATCCCGAAAATACAATCAAAAGGAGGCACAAAGCAAAATTATATAAATTTTCAAACACAATTTTGTGCTTCAGTCTTTCTCATCCACCCGTTTTTCATTAGCAGCCAAACCCGATCATACTTTGCGTTCGCTTCCAAAAGAGCCCTATATATAACCCCGAACCGAATAAAAGCGGAAATCTGTGAGAAAAATTCCATCCCTTCGGGGTTCATTTTCATGATCGTCCCAGCGCCCCATTTTTCGCCTATAAAAACAACGCACGCGAGCGGTATTTGAGAAACAAAAAATTAAAGGGTAAATGAATATTGAATAATTAATAGAATCATTTCATGAAAAACACTCGCAAAAAACAAACAGGAAAAAAAATCCTTCGCGGGAAAGGGTATGCCTCTAGTAGGAGCGTAACAAAGATTTCTTTTAAGCGCGTACCTCGATTGAGGTCGGGTCGCGTTTCAGTATGCCGTGTGTGTATACTCGCCGTACTCCAAATTCAGCCAAAAGAAACGGGCGGCCTTCGGCAAGTGCTGGCCGAGATTCAGGTTCGGTGGATTAATTTCCTTTTTCCTGGTACCCCAAACCAAAATCAACAAAGCAAACAAAATTGGCTACAGCGTAACAGCAACAAAAAAACTCCCGATGGTGACGAAGATGTGTATCAGGCTTCTCTTTTTCTTATCGTCGGTTCATTTAAAGCTTTTTGGTTCAAAAATTTGTCAACCGTGATGAAGTGCCGCAGTGCTTCAAACAGCGACACTTTTCAATACCCGAAGCAAGCACAATCTTGTCTCACTGACACCATCTCGCGTGCTGATGATGCACGTGATGCACTTTACGCCTTTGCCACTAAACGAGGGATCTCATTAGAGTAACAGGTTCTCCAAAACAGGAGACCGAAAACCACCACTGTACACACTTGCTACAAAATTGCAATAATGAAGGCTAAAAGGCGTTTGATGGATTTTGTTGGTCCCATTTTTTGAAGTCTAATGTACACCAGCGACATGATTATGAGCTCAATTAGAACCGTTGGAGATACCGACACCGGACAGGTTTCTAGTGCTTCAACGTGCCCTCGCCACATCTCGTCGGAATCATCTGCGTCTCGCGAATGCTCCCACAAAGCGTTGCACGGAAAACCGCATTATAACCGTTATTTACTTATCCACGTTCGGAGGCTTAGGTACTGGGATTCTAATTATCTCTTCAGCCTCGAGAGAAACCACGACTCAATGCTCATGCCCCTATAATACGATGGTAAGGGTAAAATGAACTGTCGCATCGCGCGCATCTACCATTACCCATGCGTTAGAAAAAATCTAAAACCCCTCCTATACTTGGAGCTATTTTCCGTGTCAACATCGTCGCTTTCAGGCTACACCTCGGAGGTTATTTTTCCTTCTGTAATCCTTCAGCTATTCCCCCGCGTACCTTGTGAACCAGAACTCTTCATCACGCCATTCACCACATAGCGAATGAGAAATAAAAACGCACCACGGATGACTTCCATGATGATGAAAAAGCATACGGGAAACCACACACCAAAGTACAAAAAGAATTATTTAAAATGGTGTAAATTATGTTTAAACTGTGTGTATTCTATTAACCAGTAGGCTACACCGAGGGTTTACCTACTTCGGAACCTTGAATGCATCCTAGCCTCTATACCATCGTTTCGCACTTGGGGAGAGTCTGTTCTTCTGCGCCCGAGGTCATATTTCCATGCAAACGTGACGATGATCTCCGTTCCCGGAATGAAATGCTCAATGGTGTACGTCGGGTGACCATAATAATGTCGATAGTAAACCCGAGATGGATGAGATTTCTACTGGTGGAGGGTGTAGTACTGAGGCTGTTATGAAACGGAACTGCTTCAATTGACACCGTGACATTATGTCGAGAACGTTTTTTTTTTTTAATTTCCGTCAGTGGTTGCTCGTTAGTGTTTGACCGTTGGGAAAGAAGGGGTCTTGAAAGGCACATTAGTTTAATAATTACATCCATAAAATGATAAAAAGTATTTTTTTAACCTTTAAAATCGAATAATCGAGGTATCATTTTTAATTTTGGATACGAAATTTACTTTTCAGACACTGTGTGTTATTAAGGAAACAATAGCTTCTATGGGACAGTGGAGAGAAATGCATTATTTACAATTTAGTTTAATTGTAATTGTAAAACCTCGTTTCTGTCGACCACAACATTTCAAATGGTATTATTAAATGTAATATTATAGAACTATACCGATGAAAAGTTTAGTTCAAGGTTTTTATATATTGAACAAATGCTGTCCTGATTCATGAACACAAAGATAGATTAAGAAAAAATAGTAGAAATACTCATGATTATGCTTAAAAAATCTATACAGCGAACATACCGTGGCTATTCTGACGCTGTAACATAGCAATACTGCCCACAGTTAGGCATACACAAGCACGAATACCTCTCATTCGCAGATTGTTGCTATACGAAATTAGAGATTCCTATTTAGATTGCATCCTTGAACGAACCGACTCTCGTATATACCACACAATGAACTCGGTTAAGCCAGCGAGTAATTGATAAACCGCCAGCACATTTTGTCGTTCATCTGCACTTCCTGTACTTCGCCTCGTTCTGTAAAGGGTCATGTGTGTAAAGCGGGAAGTTCTGTTATTTTTAACGGGAACTTTTTCAATTGCAACATCACACAAAACATGCATACAACTTGACGATGAAAAGTGTGTTTCTGCTTCCATATCAAAGGGGTACTCCAGGCCGAGAATTTTCTTTTCATTCGCTCGGAAACGTTGTAATACAAAACATAATTTTATCTTGCTCCACTATTTCATCAACCACCGCTGAAAGGTGTAGGGATACATAAAAAAACTACTTACCTCAAAACCTTTGCTGGGAAAATTGATTTTCGGCCAGGACAGAGTTGCAAACAGGTAGTGCCACATAACGAACGCGTACGCCAGGTAGGGATAGATGGCATAATTCTGCAGCTGGTTTATGGTGCGTTGCAACCGATCGTTGAAACTGAACCACTCCGTTGCCTCTGCCACACCGCACATGTCCGCGTCAGGCATCTTTTGGTGAAGGTAGTTTTCGTACACACCCTGCATTAACCGTTCATAGTCACCGGCCATCGTGACCACTTGTAGCACGTTGGACATTCGTGTCGAGGCGGACATATCAGTTAGTGTAACCATTTCCGAAACCGTTGCTGTAGGATCCTGTGTGATCGTTTTCTTTGGACGTTGTATCTGTAAATTTAAAAAATAATAAAATATCCTTAAAATGCTATCAATACTATCTTTTAGCTTATATCTTTTTCAAACTCTGTTTTTGTGTCGATCGCTCAGATGTGATCGCTCGACCAAAGAGAGCTCAAAAAGAATTGATTCTGCAAAATTCTATTCGATTTTATCGATAGTATGTATTTTTAGAACGAAAAAATTATACATATAACACTATAGCTTTGCTACTAAGGTTATGATTTTCTTATGTTATATAGCACCATATTGCGGTACAAACAAAAAAACATAAAACGTATAATATAACAAGTAAAACTAACTAATAGTAAAAAGAATAATAATCCAATAGTCAAGTTACAGTATTTGAGTATTTTAATGGAATAGAGGAAATATTACATTACCGATGGAACATCACAAGACAGGGAAATGGTCTGCATTTGTCGTAATCAAATCTACAGTATTAGATAGATATCACAACAGCAAATAAAGCATACTCAGTATCTTAGCCATATTTAGACACGATGCAAAACCTACGCAACATTCTATCCTATTCAAATTATTCTAATAGGAACATTCTACAAAATTCAGACGAAATGAGATCAAACAAAAGATATATGAATCTTTAAAAGATGAATTAACATTAGCTGAATAATATTGAACTGGAATCAAAAACTGACGAATTTACTGTTATGTTTAAAATCAAAACTAACGAACTGTTACGTAAATTAAATTTTGGGATATGGAAAAATGAAACGAATGCAATCAATGTGATCCTTCAAATAGAACACAATTATAGGGCTTATTTAAATTCTGCTTAAAAAACACTACACCTTCAAACTGATTAAAAAATATATACAAAAAATGTAGAAAGTATGTTTGTTCCCACACAATAAGCATAATTCGATAAAGAATTTTTTTTAATTGAAAGGTTTTCGATTTTTGATTTGATTGCATATTTCGAGAATTTAAATCTTTCCTGAACCAGTCCCAAAATAACTAAAGTTGAAAAAATATACCGTCCACACCGGGACACCTGGGAATTATTACCCTGTAAAGGTACAGAACTAAAGTTGTTTCCAATATCGACATGACCGTGTACCCTGATATGCACACTTAGTAAGGGTATATAATGAAAGCAAAGAAAACTTAAAATAACGAGATCGTAGCGAACAACTGAACAGAACAGAGCTGCTTTCCAAATGCCCTCGTGATCCAATACAGTGAACTAATCCATAATATAGAAGACATTTGTGATCGTGATTCGTGCAGTGATTTTAAGAAGCAACAGTGATCATATCGTTACGTGGTTACTTATCGGTTCCGCTTACGGAAACTAATTGCGTAATAAGATTCCGTTATCCAGCATGCCAATTCGGCTCCATTAGTACAAGCAAAGAGCACTGAAGTGACGAGACATAAACTCTTCAAACGAGTGGAAGATATGTTAAGCAAACAAACATCCGCCATGACAGCCAACAACGTCAGAACCAAAAGTCCCTCCACTATCCAGCAGAAAAAATTGTGCCCGGTGCCATCAGTACGTTCGAAAACTGCCGCAGTGACGAGCTTGAAACAAGTTAAACTTATATCAGAAATGTCTGATAAATCGAAACACATTCCTGCAACCAACCACATCACAGTCAAGCTATCCTCTACCACTATCCGAGCACCAGCAGTGAATGCCAGCAGTACAGTGGGGACACGGCTAATTAAACGGACGACAAACACGAAACCCACTTCGGCAACAAATCTCACCAAGATGCAGCGATCCTCCGCTAACCAGCAGACTAACACGATCTTAGCATCATCTGTACGTACGAGAACTACCACGGCGACGAGCCAGACGAAACTACGGCCCAAACCGAACACAACACCGCCCATGGATCCCATCGAAAACGCACTGTTCCAGCTGACAAATCTAGCTAAGCAAGCGAAGTGCGGTTACAAAAAGCTTGACAAAAAGATGGTCGCCCTTCCGGAGCCATGGAAAACGTATATCATAATGAATGTTAATGCGATAATCTCGGTGTTGAATCGCGAAAAACGGGATGTGTCGACGCAAACAGAACCGGATCAAAGAATTTACCGAGAGGCAGCCACCTCAACAGACGAACTCTCCACGAGCAAGGAAATGGGAACATTGACGGAAAATTTCTTCATCCACCAGCAGAAAATATCCTTAACGGAGGACGTCGCCTGGTTTTCAAAGAGAGAGGTGACTACTACGGCAGCCAATCCAGAATTCGATAGAGCATTAAATAAGCCTTCCTCCCGAGCGGGCACGACCCCAAAAAATACTAACAGTAAAAACATGGACAAGGTTCAGCCAACAAATCCACGAGAGCTGCAAATGGAGCGACCTTTGCCCAAAGGATGGGCGCTGACTAGATGGCATGAAAAGCTATTCATTGTAGCACTGAAATTACAGAACATCTTGAATGGGCCTCGCAACGTAATCGAGTTAACACGGGCAGTGTCCAATGCCTGCGATGATATTAAGATGGTAAGAGAACGGCTTCAACCGAACTGGTGGACTAATGACCTCACAACAATTCGGAACAATCGAATTGCGGCAAGCACACGACTATTGCGTTCAGCTACGGATGCAGAACGCGAGGAACACCGATCAGAGCTCATTCAAGCTAATAAGGCGCTAAAGAAGGCCATCGCAAGAAACAAGCGCAGGTTCCTAGAGCAATTGCAGGAAGATCCTGACGTTAGAATCTTCGGTCTCGACTACCGAAAGGAATTGGCTGAACTGCTGGAAGCAAGGTCACCTCAGCAAGATTCCACCCAGCAACAGACCAATACCCCAGATATGATTCCGTCCGAGAAAGAAGTCATCGAGATCGCTAGAGCCATGAAACGAGCGACTGGCAACGTTAACATTCCCAGCATCGCATGGTTCACGGCCATATATACAATTCCGAACATATTCAGGCAGACATTATCTATTATTATGTGAACACAAGACTTTTTGCGAAACAACTAACTACCATACACTCTATCCAATTATACTGTTATTATGTTTTAGTTGCCTTTAGAATAAACAGTTTAAAACTTGACTCCAATAATACAGTAAGAGTTGAAAAATTTAATGAATGGTCCGAATCATAAACTTAGTTCCATTAGCAATTCTGATCAACCGAGGATTTACGATTCACATCAATCGAATAAGAATGATTTATACGCCTAGTAGGAAAGTTGTTTTCGACGGAAAATGGATGGACACCCGATTATGCCTCACATACAAATCAGGGAGCTCCAGGACGATCTAATTTGTTTATCTACTGGAAGCAGATATTCGGTGTGACGAAGAACAATTCCAGCATTTGCCGCCAGCATTTTTTGCATTCCAGGAGCAAGAACATTTACAGGAGCGATTCCAGTAAACATCAGGAAGCGAAAACAACAGGAAACTCTACGACTTAGATAACAACATTGAACAAAATTGATTTCTTCACAGCTCAAATCCTCACCGGACACGGGTTTCAGCGCCGTTAATTCATAGAGAAAGGCATTCTGCAAGGATCGCCTGCCCAGTCTGTACGGATTGAGGGCATCGATCACGCCCTCTTCATCTGTCCACGTTTACTCCGAGATGTCTAATAGATGCAGAACAGTAGCAGCAAACGGCTCAACATGGGCAACCTTATTTGACCGAAATGAGATGCAGTTAGGAAAGCGCGTATACGATCATGTTGAACCTTCAAGCAAATAGACAACATAAGAAGCCGACGTCGACAATAACGACAAAGAAATCCAGGCAGCTGGCCAGCAATAATATTAATGAGTATCATTCTTTTTAACAGCAATCATCCTGCTTTATGGGGTGCGTCAGCTTTTATCTACTCAACGAAAGTAGCAAAACCACGTACTATACTGGTTGAGTGGAGATCCCACGGTAGGTTGTTAGTGAATGTCCCCTAAGTTCGCAGTCACTCTCTGTGGCAGTGGATTTTTGAATTCCACACTGCCTTACCCATGGAGGCAGCTGTCAGTTAGGGTGCTTGGTAACGAGTTTACTCATCCGAAAAAATTTGCTTGATTCCACGACCAGTGCTATGAAATGTCAATTTCGACGATCTGCTAGCACTACAACTGGCTAATGTATGGTCAATTATCTAAAGTATATCAATATATAAAGACCGTGTATCTTGTGTTCTATTCTAAAACCAATCGATATCTTGTTGCTTGAGGCATAACATTTATTTAAAATATATATACTTTGTCGTTTCTTTACCATTTTTACATGCTAATAATAACATTCATAAGCACCGACTAGCAGGTATTAAAACTTTTTGAAAATAATGTATGATTTCCAAATATTGTTAATGTTGGTTGGTGCATTCACCCTAGACACCTTACTCGAAAAAATATCAAATCGATACCATAATCAAACGTAAACAAGAACATCTTTCACTTTTACCCCAGCAGAATTCGTGTCTAACAGTTCCTGCATGACAATGGGGAATGGCATTTGTGAAATCAATTATAATGTCATAAAATCAACCAAAACCATCATTAGACATAACCAATGACATTTGTCATATTTTTTCCGTGGGAAATCAGTGTTGTTTCAGGGGTAAATGCCCATTCGATTGATGTACTACACTCTACGTGAATGGTACTTGTTGTGCTTCTTAAGTAGGGCATGAGTTCTATTGACATATGCTTCGGTTAATGACCCGTAATCACGTCAAGCAACAGTCGATTGTTTTCCTATCGCACTGTCTGTCAGCTGTTTTCAAACAGTTGGCGTTGCACATGTCCACCCGGAAAGCAAACATTCCATAGCAACGAGTGGCGACCTGGCAACGATGACGACCATATATCGTCATAACCATGCATAACACAATTGAAACCCCTAACCTTGGCTACCGATAAAACATTTGCTTCAGTATCGAAAGTTCCGTAGCTCCGTGAAGAACTATCCGTGGGTGATTCAATTCAGTCAGGTACATTTGGTCTAGAGTTCATGGAGTAAGTCTGTGCATAATGTCCGCTCTTACTACCATCATCGCAAGAGCGCGGCTGCTGGAGCCAAATGGAGCGCTTTCACCACTGCTGCAGGAAATTATTCGTAATTGCGAGCGGCGCAACATTCGATACGATAGACCGCTGGTCCATTTCATCATGAACCTGCTTAGTCTCGATCCTAAGTTCGAACTGTTCATGGAAACGGTCAGTGCAGATCGTAAAAACCATGACGATTTCGTTGAAGCGTGCTGTGCGTTGCTCGCAGACGACCGTTCGCCAACACTGCTTACGCTCCGGATGCAGGCTTTTTTTCTCGATAACTTTTTTGATAAGGACGAAATCATTGAGAAGCATGCGCGCAACCTACAGGCAAAAACGTTTGCTCTGACTAAAGAAATCATAGACAACGATGTCATCACGAAGGACGAGCAGGACGAAGTGTTTAATAAGGTGATCCAGGACATAGTGATAAACATGGGTCTTGGCAATCCGGAGTGTAGCGATGTGTTGGCCGAAACGATGCGTGCGCTCAACTCGGTCATGTCGCGTAGCGATAAGGCAAAGTTTGTTACACTCGAACGTAAAGATCGACTAATGGCATTAAAGGATATACGCGAGATAGTGGCTGGTATTCGTATCTTCAACAAACACTCCGGAAACACGGCAAACGGAATGGCTGATTGTAAGTAAAAAAGGAACGTAACAGGATATTGAACCCGCCTGAACACGGCTTATATTTCAGTGCCTAAAATACTCGACCAGTCGCACGAATCGACCAAATCGATACTCCAAATTACGCTCTGTGAAATCATGGACAAGGTGAACTTGCTCACGAGTGCACTGAACGCTGCCATAGCGTACGATTTACGAAATCGATCCATCATAACACTGCTGCCGGAAAACATAACCGCCGACGATGTTGAAACCCTCAAGGACCTGCTCATCATGTACCGCCAGCATGAGGTGTACACGCGAAAGCTCATTGACGAGCTGGCGAACATCAAGCTTAACATCGATAGTTGTAAGCAAGAGTACGAAGCCAAGCTGTTGCGCATCCACGAAGCCGTACAGTATCGTACCGCTATTCCAACAGATCGTGTCTTTGTATGTTGTAATCAACTTCCATATCCAGCACGAACGACTTTCATGAACAGCAATTCATTCTCTTTGCAGCCGAAGTTTTCCGAGCTCACACGCGTGTGGTTGCAGTTTCAGAATTTCATTTTCCTACTTTCGGAAATGAATCAAATCAGCAACACACTGACCAACCTTACGGAGCGATGTGTTACCTTCGACGATCTGGCTTACCGGTTGCTGGGTGAAAGCCAAATACAAACCGATGTCGATCGGTTGAATAAAGTTAGCGCAAAGCGACTTACACTGTCGGATCCGAAGCATTGTGAAATTGTTCCTTACGAGGATAGCATGCAGGTAATGTAAAACGGCTATAGACTGGCTAGTTACCGTTAGTCCGTTAGTTACTCCTGATAGTTAGTTGAAAACTTTGTTTTAGGTTAATTATTATTTTTGATAAAAGTCATGTTTGATGTTGTGTGTAAATGAAGATTAAACTAAATTTCTTGAATGTTTAAAACCGTGGGCTGACACGATCGGGAGATACGACTATTTGATAGTGTTTCATTAGTGAAACCATTACTCCGCGATTCATTTGATTTATACTCAACACTTGCTACTCAATTTCAGATTCAATTGCTCAAGTTTTGTCTATGGCATTTGGCTGAAGGAAAAGGATTACTAATGCCTGGTAGCATCGAGCTGGGAGTTTGTCGTGTGCAGAAAGAACACTATTTGTTCAACATCCCCGAGCCGGTGACATTTTTTGATGAAGATCCAAACAAGTATGAGGATAAAAACCGGCGCAAAAGCTTACTTCTTCATTAATACCTCCAATCTCTCTTTTTATCCTATACCAAATGCAGATACTTCTTCAAAATAGTCGAAACAGCACGAAAGAAGGTCCAGCTTGTCTGCTTGTTAAACGTGTATGATAAAGTACAGTCCGCGTACAGTGCACCACGTAGCGAGGGGTTTCAGATGAAACTAACAACCACCTGCGATCAGGAGGTGCAGACGGATCTGCATCCCATTCCATCCAACATCGATCGCGAATATCGTTGGAACGTTTGGGACTACCGCCGCGAAGCCATCCGATTGGCGAACATTCGCACCAAACGCACCACATCCGTCCAAACGCTCGAATCAAGCCGTGCCATCCCGAAGGCAACGCAAATATATGTCGCCAAACCGCAGACGACGCAGACACGTGTCAGTCGCAGCACGGAAATGGAACAGCGGCGCAATGGCTTGGGATTGAAGGTGATCGAGCCGTCGGCACCATCGCCCCTGAAGGTTTACGCACTTACGTTGGCCCAAACTAGCCGTTCCGCTTTTAGTCGCAATGGAGAGCGATCAAATTAGAGGGCCCATCGGTATGGTGAAATAGTCTCAGCATGTAGCACGTGTAGAAGCATTCAAATGCATTTCCCTTTTCGGCTAAACTATAATGTATTAATTGTTTACCTGAAAGATCGATGACCATATGCTGAACAGACTTTTCTGACGATCTTTCTGACCAATGTTACACTTGAGCACATCCGTCAGCCGGATCGGTTTCTTCGCGCAGGCAAAGAACTGCAGCATCGACAGACATGCGCGCACATCATTTCCAGTTTTTTCGGCCAACGCTAACATCGAGGTAAGATCCGTCGTAATTCTTTCGTTTCTTGCAATCACAAGTAACCTAAAAGCAAGAGAGGTATTTATTATAACATGTAATTAAAAACAGTTAAGAAACGAAGATGAAACTTTTCTAGCAGATGCTGTACCACGTAACCTTACCTTTCCGCAAGCCGAACGCATTCCGTCGGTGGGAAGTTCACCACAAAAGCCACCTGTCGCAGTTGACGCAAAGCCGGTGCGTACATATCGTTGCAGATGCAGATGATCGGTCGCTTCAGTACAAACTTCTCGCGACCTGCTTTCCCAGCAACTTTCTTCGCAGCACCACCGCTCTTCTGTGCACTGCCACCAGCAATAAAACGAAGTAAAAATTCAATCGCTGCAATCGGTGCCCCATCGATTTCATCCAGCACGATGCAGTTCGGTCGTTTTTCTTCGTTCAATACCGACTTCATCTGGGTTCCGTTCTCCAGCACCAACCGAAACGCATCCGGCGTACGATCGTCTGATGCGTTCACTTCTCGGACGGTATAGCCAGCGTGTCGAGCAATGGTGTGGGCTAGTGTTGTCTTTCCGAGACCTGGCGGACCAGAGAGCAGCGCTATCTTCTGCGCGGGACACCCATTCTCATCCAGCTCGGTGTTCAGGGTGGATCGCGTTTTGCGCGCACCCTTTACCCATCCACCATTCGATTCAAAGCGGCCCGTTCGTTTATTAAAGTTACTGAGCTGGGTTTTGGTATCTTTAATTTTCTTTACTGGTTCACGATTGAACACTACCTTATCCCAAAGCTTAAGCCATTGCAGCAAAGATCGGTTGGTGGACTCGTCGGAGAGTAGATCGATGTAACGCTGGGGACGATACTTTTCCACCCACAAGACGTTGCTTTCGGTCGGTATGACTATCTCTTCTACCTCGGCCTGTGAAGCTACGATGGCGTTTGTTGGTTCGATAAGACGTTTTGCGACCTTAAACGACCCACGATATCAATATAACGAAACTGATAAACAATTTACAAATGATGGCTTACTATTTCATTCGCCTCTCGCCAAATGCGTTCCTTCTCTGCTCCTAGCAGCCCATTGTAACCGCCCCTGGCACAATTTATTTCCTCAATTTGCTGCTTTTCGAAATCCTCCGAATGGAAGCGAACGTAAACGCACGTTTTATCATCTCTTTTGATTGTCATCGATGGCCACCTACGAAAAAGAATTACAATCGTTTAATACTACACAGTTTTACAATAAAAAAAAATCACAACGCACTTCGGTGGTTCGAGTGAAATGTTATCCATCTTAAACCGATGCAAAGCTTCGGCTCGCGATAACATCGATGGTTTCAATGGATTGGCAACTGCATTGTATCGCTGCCGAGCTTCGAGTATTCGCTCGATCAACTCCATGTCCTGCTCCTCTTCAGTTTTAGTTTTCTTCTGCGAGCTGTACAGATAGTGTTCCTCTTCTTCGATGTCATCAATATTACCAAATAGTGCTGCGAGACTGCGTTTGCGAGGATTAGCGTCCATTTGTTGCAGTGTTTGCAATGCGTTCGAGGAACCAGTCGCGCCAGGGAAGGGTGTTGAAGCAGCTCGACCATATCGGTTTGTTCCTCCATTCACAGACGAACCCGGTGTGTCGAACAAACGTTTGTGAACTGTACTACTGCCACGGGTAATAACGGACAGTGCGGGGCTAGCGAGTGGACTCTCGATTATCGTTTCTAGTTGCCCTGGTGTACCAAAGTTTGATAACGCAGTTGAAGGCCTAGAGTTGCTGTGACCATTTTCACCAGAAGGTGTTTTAGGTACCACCGGAGCATCATTCCGCGATACGGAGGTAGGTATCTCGTCTACTTCGTCCATCGCATCGAGATCGTCGCCGTACAACAGCTCGAACTCTTCTTCCTCCGTAGGGTAGCAATCCATTTTAAAGCACTAAATGTACAATGTATGATTAACACACGCGTAAAGAACAGAAAACGCAAATTTCTGTTGAACAATGTGAAACGCAAACGTTATATTTCCTTCCGCGACGGTATCGTAAACAAAAACATAACGTTTTTGACGTTTCATTTTGGCGCCACCAAGTTTGTTTTATACACCATACCAATTCACCACTGAAACCATTTTTCACCACTGTCAAAATCGAAAATCTAATTCGAAAGAACAAATCGAGGAATCAAGGTTACAAGTCGTTTCTCGATACATTAACAACGATAAATTGATACACCATAGTTTATGATGAGACAATTTTTCAGGATAAGTGAAACTTATTCAGGACTTAAGTGAAACTAAATAAAATGTATTTTAAAAAACAATATGATATAAAATTATGAAGTAAAAGTAACTATAAGAATAATGCTGACTGTAAATAATGTAAGTTTTATAATACCTTGCCACCGAAAATTGTGAAAAAATTCTTACGGTGCTTATCTATAACTTCTTAACAGCAATCGTTGTACAGTATCGAGAAAAATATCAAAGGAATACATCATTATGTCGGTGGGGAATGAACATCATAATGAAAGTTCTGCAAACATCCGCATACAGCATTGCAGCGCATATAAACGCCACCTACAGGGAACACAGGGTACTAGTGTGTTTAAATAAAGAATATATTTGCACGTTAAGATTAACTATTTCCTATTACTTTATTTTCCAGTTCATACCGGTTAGTTATATAGTGAACTTTCTTTCCAATATTGTTTTTATTTTCAATATACAAACTGTGCGACGGCTAAATGCATATGGTTAGTGGAACAGTAAACTGACTTTCACTTTTTGTTCTCAAGGCAAATCCTGAATTTCTTCCTTTAGATTATAAATTTTTAAGTTATTTTTTTTTATTCACAATTAGTTGAAATTTATGTATGATTTCAACAGACAAAGATGGTGCAGTTGTTGAAAAAATATGTGGAAAACATTTTTACAATTCATTTGCTGCAGATATTAACTCTATAGCTAAGATTTATTGGGAAAACGTTTGATTTCAACCAGATTTATTGTTCTTTCCTTTCTTGTAAAGCATTCAATACGTGAGTTTAAGTATGCTCCACACTCTACGGTAACAAAAGATCATCATCACCACTCCCATTATATTTACTGAAATCTACATGGTCATATTTTATTTTTAACTTTTATTGATTAACACGAGATTTTGGAATTCAATAAAGTTCATAGATTAAAACATTTCCCAATCACTCTTAAATTATGCTTTTCTGTCATAGTTCATTCTACAATAATTGGATCTAGAATAGCTGTGATTATTCTTTCTGTAAAATAATATATAATAATATGTAATATATTATGTATTATGTAATATGTGATATATTTTTGTTCAAGTGATCAACTGCAATAGTACACGCAATGATATGCTCAAGCTTTGATACATTTTTTTATTATCTATTAGTAGATTTCTAAATTTTGTTTTCTGTACAAAAGTGAATGCATCGCATACGGCTATTCCCGAGCGCGAACTTAACCACCAACACTCTAGTACAATTGCTAAACCTAGTTGCTAAACGTTTACAGGCACAGGGGTACGATTGCATGCAGCATTGCATTAACTATACTCAGTACTGTTCAGTGAAACTCCAACGAATTGCAACTGAATTGCTGCCGGTTCTTCTACCTATAGGAACACATGGGCCACGAGGAGGTAGAGTTCTACTGGAGCTCAGGAACAACTAAACCTACGCCTTCCCTTTCATTCAAACGAAGAAGATCGCAATGGCACAGAAAAAAAACACCGAGTGCATCATCAGCAACACACGGTGCAAGGAAAGGCTTACACTCATAAATCGACACTATTAAGAAAAGAAAATCGGGTTTCTCTCACACTTACACATTTCCAACTAATCCTAGTAAATATTACAATCTCGTTACGAGACAATTCCCTGGTTGGGAATTTCCAACGCCGCATTTATGTCAATTCGTTTCATTGTAGTGTAATGCGATACGTCTCGTAGATTGGTGTAACCAAGTAACAAACCAACGGAAACGATGTACAATCCTAAGAGCACACTTATTGCACACACTCACACACCTTATTAAAGCCTTGTCCGGACGATTATAAAGCGTCACACTTCTTAAGATAACTCCTTTCGAAAATTTTCTTGAAGCGCTTGTTAGACCACTCACACAAATTCATCACGATTTTCGAGCATATACTGCAGACACAAAACCAGCACTTCACAGGTTATTCTCGATAGCCTCACATTATCGTCCGCTTTTCGTTATCGAAAATGACCACCGAAAATTGATTTTCCTTTCCTGTTTCTTTCGCTACCATTCCAGCATTGCGTTCGAGCACACTTTCACACGTTTGCATTTCCTGTCCGGAGAGAATTTGTCCCGCATTTGGAAGCGGCTGTGGAAGTGTGTTACCAACAGTGCTAAATGTTTGTTCACCTTTTCACCCAACAAAAAAAAAAACGGCTCGTAAAAAAATCCTCGACACTCGACCACACTTCAGCACCTCGTAAAGAACAGTTTTCACGACCATGTTGCGATCGGAGCATGGTGATCGAATTGCTTTCAAACAAATGGCTTCTCGTTTTTTTTCTGAAATGCAATTTTCTGCCAGAAAGAAATAAAAAAGAACGAAGAAATGCGACTCTTACTCACATAGCCGAAATTGCACCCAACTGCGCTGTCGGGAAGCATAAATCGTACGCAGCATAAGTGGGGAAGAAATCCAATCAAAAATCGATTGCATTTTTCGGTACAACCAGCAGCATCAACAGTGGACACGCACTCTCGCACGTCCACTAAACCCGTCGAACCAGTGGTCGAAAACCACAACAAGTCTTACATCACTTGTGTGCTGAAAAATATATTTCAAAAATAAAAGATCGACGATGTTGACGCCAGGCAGTGCCCAAGACACTTCGTAGGAGAGAAAATTGCACCAAAAGACTAAATTATTATCACTTGTTTTCTTTTCACCGTGGCGATGCGATACATGGGAATACACAAAACAGGACCGAACGGGCAACAGGCTCGTTTTGCATTTCGGCTGTTTCGGTCGCGATCTTCCTGAGGGCATCATATTTTGGCGAACCATTAACCAAAGCGACCGAACCGCAGCAGCAGCAGCAGCATCGGTTTTACAAGCACGCAGCACCAAAAGCCAACAACTGCATTTTTATGTTACCCCCACGGCACTAACGATCGCCACAGAAATATGCATCGTTTCGCTTGCTTTCTTTAGGTTGCGGCGAGGTTCGCGAAGATTAACCCTTAGGTGATGGTTTCCTGGGGCTCTTAGTAAACATTGAGTTTTTGGGGAAAATAAAATAAGTTCATCAAATACGAGGTTTAAGCATTCCCATCGCGCCCAACAGACCTAATGACTAGGCGAAAAAAAACAAAAAAATGTAGAATTTTGATCGTTTGGATCTTTTGATTGTGCTCGTTGTGGAAGGATATTTTCGTGTTGAGCTCCTGATTACATCGTCTTCGTCTTCGTCATGAAAATTTCGAAATGTATCGCATTTCACTTATTAACACATTCATCGCGTAATGTATAAGCTACCTCGTTTTCATGCTTAGTATTGGGTTTTATAAAAAGTGTTTGTGTTTTTTGTTTGTGTTGTAAGGAGCAAAAAAGACGGTAATGCATTTTGTCAACGATCTTCACAGATATTAAAGCATGTAGAAGATGGGAAAAAAATCTAAAACTGATTCAATAGCTCTACGAGCTTATCGTGATAGAGAAATGAATTAAATGTGGAATTTATTCATGTTGATTATTTTATGTTGTAAACGGAGCTCGATTTAATCTACGCCAAAGAATTAGCGAGGACACAAACCGTCATTCGATTTGAGATGACATTTGATTCTAGTAGTCGTAATAAAAATGATATCGTAATAAAAATATTCGAATCTCTGTCCAGAATTAAGCTGCAGAATCGGATCGGTAATCCATAAGTGTTTTTTAAGTAAATATGCTTGCGGGAAATCTTTTCATACGACCCAATATTAACTAAACGTACTGTCCGGTGTTCTTCCGTCTATCTGGTGTTGTACATTTAGATCTAATCTATTTGTGCGAAGCTTTACAGTAGGTGCAGGATTTGAAATAATTTAATAATTTAATAGTAATATCACAACTTTACCATGCCCCTTTCCCTTCTTCTCCGTTTCCTGCTGGGTAGCGGCTGGTTGGTGGTCCATTACGAACCCTTTTCATTCGTCTCACTCTTCACCTCATAGAACTGTCTCGTTCCCGGTGAGACTAATAGTTTGTGTTGACATTTTGTAGCTGCGCGGTTTCCGGTTGATGTGCGAGTGGGACGGGTACTTTCGCGTGTGCCGTACGGATGGTAGCTTTCCGATCGACACCGATACCAGCGAATTCTGCGGACAGACGGTCTGATACGAAGCGGTCGAGTAGGTTGACGGTGCCGCCGCAAATCCGCCCAACTTTGGACCGACCGGTTGCTTATAAACCGATCCGCCGGACAGTTTGCTCGCTCCAGCACGTCCGCCTGCTCCGATACCTCCACCGATGCCTCCACTTCCACCACGATCACGTCCCCGACATAGCCCGACGATCCGTGGACCAACGGCCCACGCCGAGGCGAGCACTCCGACGAGCAGTTCGATGAAGGCACGCAACAGAAACGGCCACAACGGAGCGCGAGCGGGCAGTATCGATTCCTGCGACGGGTGCGGCAGATGGAGCCAGTTCTCCCGACACGCGTACTCGTAGAACATCAGCATCAGCAGTGCCGCGCTCGGGACGGCGTAGATGAACAGGAACTTGCCCATACCGTGGATGTGCACGGGAAGGTTGTGCACAAGGGGTGGTGCGGCCGAACGCTTCCGGAGGTAGGCGGTAAACAGATAGCCGGAACCGATGACCCAGCTCGTGAGCAGGGGCACGATCACGAACGTCAGCAGCGCTTTGTCGGATTGGTTTCCGATGAAACAGGATCCTGCAAGGGAGGGAAAAACCCGAACGGGGAATTAGTTATTTTTGCATCCGAAGCATAGGAAAATAAATTAAAATGTGGTCCAGCACCCGTCATCACCTGGACTAATTAAGTGCCGGTGGATTTAAACAATCCACCGGTCGCTCTCCTAGCTCTTTTCTTAATTCTTCAAGACTGAAGATTTATGTATCTTAAATGGAGTAAAATTTATTTCGGGTGTTTTACTCCCGCTAAGAGAAAACTCCCTGTGGAGACGCATTTTTTCCCTCACCCTTACGGTTCCGTTTACGGAAATAGTCGAAATGTCTAGATTAGCAATCTGGGCGCAAGAGGGAGAGAGAGAGCGGAAAAAGTACCGCTGAAGTGGAGTAGCAGTAACAGCATGTGTGGAATCGGAAAAACGCATTACCACCTCCCTCCATGCCCCATGCTCTTGCTGCAGCAGCATCACGAATTAATTATCCAAACAAAATCAAACAATAAATTACGGAATAATAAATAAACATCAGCTCGCGGTAGGATTCAGGCCGCCGCGTTGTGGCGGAAGCGCGCATTTTAGTTGCGTACAGTTTTCCTCATCTTCAAGGCGAATTTTCTTCGCAGAACATCATTCCTTAGGCCGCATGCGCAATTGATAAATCGAGAACCTCGGCAATTGTATCGTATTTCAGACAGATTTTACAATTTTACACTACACATAGGCTATAATAACAGTTTCTAAATCTATAAAAATTAAAAAAAAGTTTAAAAATCTATGAAATACTAAGGTATCCATTTGAGCACTGGTGGAATTATTGATAGCATAAGCATAAGAATCACGAAACAAATCGATAGTTGTTTTATTTTGCGAAAAAAGTAATTTATGGATTTTTACAGCTGAATTAGGTCGAAACATAACTAACTATTGATCTCAAATAATCTGAAATAATCTTATGAGGAATTTTTAATCGATTTTTACACTGTGTCTTCGTTTAAAGAAAAGCTTCCTTTCCCTTTCAAGCTCCCTTCTATTGTATGTTTCAAGTTTTCGCGAAATAAAAAAGGCGTTATTGTTCTTTAAAACAATTCGTTTGATTTGTCTACATATTAGTAATATCAAGTCAAAATAATGTACGGAGTTTTCTGCAATGATCAAGAGTTTCGATTTTTTGGCAGTAATTCAAGTGTAATAAAAATTTCTCTATATAAAGCATGCATTTATCAGCGTATCTATCCTCCTTCCGACGAATAATGCCAAACAAATCCTCTCGAAATAAGTGCACGCAGAGAATAAAATCATCTGTCAGCTTTACCGATCACGCTCTCTCTCTCTCTCTCTCTCTCTCTCTCTCTCTCTCTCTCTCTCTTTAGCTATCTCGCGGCGTAGCGGCTGATCAAGACACGTCCGATGCTCGTTAACTACATCAGAACGGCCGAGGACGGGAGGGAAGGAACGCGTAGAAGGTGAAAATTCCTGCACAACGCAACGTACTGGAAAGTTGGAAATCGTTCTTTCACACATCGACGTAATCGATGGATTGTGCGGTTCGCCCCGGGGCAACAAACACACCGCGCAAACGCACGTGCAGCGCCCGGTCGGCTCCGATGGCCATCGATCTCGATCAACCTAAACCCCGCAGGAATCCCGGACGCACTTGATGGGCACCGACCTTTACAGCACCCGCATCGCATCGGCCCTTCATTTCCCTTCCAATGTTTATTGTAATTTATTTTAAAAGAACAAACATTCTCGACAGCACGGGAAAGTTTTTCCGCCCGTTTGAAGTGGAGCATCCCGGGTTCCAATCAAGATGTTATCAGAGATGTGCAGAGCTACGTGCGTTTCGCTTCCCGCCAGACAGGCAGGTGCATTCTGTCGTGTTCGGTTTTGGGGCGTGCTGGTGGAGGGTGAGGAAATGTTATGTTAATTCCAGCACGCAGACTAATGGATTTTTTGTTTTTTTCCGTGATCGCGATCGCACGATCGATGAACGATGCGAGCCGGGCTTTTGCGTTGCCGATCGAGATCGATCTTTACTCGAATCGGTGCCCGAAATGGATTGCATCTTTAGGTTGAACCAATAATTTATCACGTGTTACTGATTTTCCTTTTCAACTGTTGGAATCGAATCGTTCGTTAGCAAATTTACTATGCTTCGAATCGTACGTCTTTATCTTTTATAAACCTAAAGGGAAAACACACTTAAAATCTCCAATGTAACAAGGGTGAACCATTCAAATTTACCAACAACAAAAAAACACCAACTCAACTTCAATTGAAGCGAAGTGCAAATGCAATTTCCTTCTTGAAAATCATCGTGCACAGTAATAAAAAAAGGTGAAAAGGGTCAATATTGAACGGCCAGTTAACCTTTTCCACCGGGAATCCGGTCAAAGGGGTCGGTAATCGGGTCCAGACCGCGTTTGAATGGCACGAAAGTGCGTGCCAAAGCTAGCACTAACACAACATCTCACCATCGATCGGCCCGTGGTCAAATAATATGCGAAAGTGCACGGGAGGTAACGGAGCGACGCAACACGAAGGAATCGTAAATCTTAACGCAGTTTCGACAACAACAACCCGAAACGTGCGAGTGGGGAACGGGCGAAAGGCGGCAGGAAGGAAACATTTGAATGCACTTTAACGCGAGTTGACGCGCGTATGCAAAAAAGGGCACCACCTGGAATGCACTTTCGCGAGTGTGCACCGTTCACCGGTCTTCTTCGGTGGTGGGAGGGGAAAGAGGGAAGGCGGAACAATGGGAAGGAAATGGAAACTGTGTTGTACGGCTTTCAGGAGAAGCATCCAGAGAGTGGAAGGAGGAACAGAAAGAGTGCGAAAAGAAGCAGTGTGTGCAATATTGGTTGCTTCGTTTTTTTTACATTTTTATGTACTCCTTTTTTGCAGCATCAACGCTGTACAATCCGACTGCGTTGTATTAGGGCAGGTGCGAAATCGGAGACTGATGTTGAGTTTATTGCCAATGCGCGCCAAAAGTACCATGAAATGGTGATTTTTGTTGTTATATTCACCACAAAACCCTTCCAATATTATAGACTGGAAAACAGTTTTAATGGACCATTGAGCAATGAACGAAAATTGTCTTTCTGAATGCACTAATATCTTGGATATCTCTAATACCTAGGAATAGTATCTTGGATCGTGCATTTTTCGTTCAACCAAGAGGAGAAATATTACAATTTTCTAAACGCAGTACGGACTGGTATTGGACGCAGATTTGTACAATTTTATTCGCTTTCTATAATGCTTTTTAGCTTGTTAAGAATTTGATAGTGTAGTGGGATTACATAAAATAAAAGAAAGTTGCAAATAACTTAAAGTGCATTGGGTTGGCTCAGCATCGAAGCGTTCATTTCTGTTTGAAATTTTAAATTTGCAATGAACATTTAGATTAAGTTGGTTGAAATCCCTCAATCTTAGAGTAAAACTATTCAGTGTCTAGGTGTTCAGAAATAAATAACTATTATAGTCATTTGTACTCATGCCATTATGCCATACTCAACAAGCAGACATATTTTCGATTTAAAGTTCTTAGATTCTAAATCTTGCAATACTGCAATAGATAACACATCCAATTGCTCTATAAAGTATCTTTAATTTGTTAATGCATAAATTTAAATTAAAAAAAAAACATATATACCTTCGTCGTAAACGTTTCGCAAATAACAGGACGCTTTAATTTTCAGATCGTGGTCTCTTCCCACGCAAAACACACGCCTCCAATCAATTCGTGCATTTATTTATTGACCTTCCGAATTCGATCGGCAGGGATTTTTCTACCTTTGGGACAGGAATTCTCTCTGTGGCTTCCTGTTGAATATTCAACAGATTGTATTGTTTTGTTTTGTTCTCTCTCTTTCTCCTTATCGAGGGTTGGTTTCTCTTTCCAATACCGAATACAGCTCGAAAGCAAGGGTTTCGATTTGTACGAGAGTAAAACCACAGCACTCGAGATTTCTCGATCACAAGAACCGTTCCGTTGCAGCTGCCCGTGTTTCACCATCACCCATCGAATGTTTGCAATTTAAATAAATTACTAGCAAAATGCGAGCCTCTTTTCAGCCGCAACAGTAGCCAAGCGGTGGCGAAGCTGCAAAGCCTGTAGTCGACAAAAAATCCGACCATCAATTCCACCTTTAATTGCATCCATTCCCAACGCCACACAACGCTGCTGGTCCGGTGCAAGGATGTTGGCAGGATGGTTGATTCGAACGAAAGAGCAACAAATACGAGCCCGCGTTTCCTTGGAGGTTATGTTTGCATTCGTTTTCTGGGCCCACTGCACAGCTACGGTGCGTTATTCCTTTCCGCAAAGAGCGTGGTGCTCCAAAAAAGGAGCACGGGAAGCGAATGGGAAACTGCTTGAACGTAAAGACAATAGCTACAGCTACGTACATGCGGTATCGGTCAACTGGAGACCGGGACCATTCGGGTTCCATTCTTTCCGTGAAGATATTCGACCTCGATCGACACTCCTTTACTACACGGCTGAGCCTGAGAGGTGGGGAGAGAAGCGAAAAATGCGAGCATAACTTCCAAGCGCACCGGGCTCGTTTGTCGCTGGCCGGAGAATGTCCTCCCAGCTCGAAAGGATCCCGTTTGAATGGAACCATTGTTCCGCGATCTTTTCGTTCTCTTTTACTCTCGCAATGTTTCAGAACGTAGAAGCTGCATGTGTAAGGAGATCGCGCATGATTTATGCGCCTCGTTCACATAATTTGTGGCTTTGTTTTATGCTCGCAGCACTTGATCGCTAGGGATTGACGGGGATGCCTGCTGTTTAACCCTTCGGAGTACACCCTTTAAAATCATCGCTTGTTAAAAATAGTTATCAAGAAAATGTTTTTAATTCATAAATATATGAAATGTTTCCTTAAGATAATGCTAACATCATGTTTCATTGTGTTGTTACCTTGCTTCATATTATTATAATTTTTAAAACAAAGTAACCAGTTATCCCAATGTTGTGTCTCTGTAATAATCATCGATCGATCGTTACTCGATCTTCATCCAGTCTCTGATTGCACAAAACCAAACACAATACCCAACTTCCTGGGCGTGGGAAGACATTCTCACGGCCACTAACAAGCAACCGCCAACCGTACGTGCATGCAGATCGATCCATTTGCAGACATCCTTTGTACGGCAACCATTGTTTAGCGAACTTTCGGTCCCAGCAGCAACGGCTTTACCAGCCCGTTTTTCACACCATTTTGTGACGATCTTTTGTCGGTGCGCGTACATCAAACACTGCCGAAAATCGTGTTAATCCTTTTCAGCCCGATGCAGACGCTCGCGTTTTTATTAAATGGATAACAATAGCGACGCAAAGAGGCAGCACCATGTGCGCTGTTTATTTCTAACTTATTATTTTATGAAGAGAAATTTCCGCTACAGAAAAAGGATGGCAATAACGTTCGTTCATTTTTATGTTAACCTTTAGAAAGCTTTAATACGACATTGGAACAATAATAAACTAAAAGAGATCGAACCCGACGCCAGCGCAGGATGATGCAATGCACCGAAAACAAAAAGTGCATGCACCGTCAGCTCCGGATATGCAATTCGAGTGCTCTAACGAGTTGCAAATGGAGCAGCAGCGTGTGAAATTTCACGGTTTTAGACGTGTAACAGGATACAGGAGCCTTGACGTGATTACAACACAAAGAGCCTTTGAGACGAACATTGTGCCGTTTATTGTGCATCGATGTAATGAAGGAAATATAGCGCTGAGCGAGTGGGAGAGGATCATGATAAATGCAAGACTCTTAAGAAACGAAATAAAACTGTTAAAACAGCTATTGGCACAAAAAAACTAAATTTCTAACAACAGTTTTGGTAGCTGGATTTGATCTTACAATTTAAACGGTTTCTAAATTATGTCTAAACCTTATCCAAATTAAGTCAAAGTTTTTAGAAAAATCTTCAAAATCATCTTATAAAAGGGTCACATACTTAGCGTTTCTCGATTGCTTAGTTTCTCCCTTATTTCCGAATTCTTTGACAGGAACACACGTCCCTTTGAACGATACAAAACAAACTGCGTCGATATGTTCATTGATTTGAAAATGAAATCGATATTTGTTACAAGATTAGATAAAGTATAATATTCTCATGAATTAAAAATAAGAAAACAACATTCAAAATTTCCAAAAACATTTTACTTGATTGTAGACCTTATGCCTGTTTCGGAATGAAAAGAAAATTAGCTACAATCTGAAATCGTCCACTAGAGTTACCTTGTAAAATGCTCGTTTAGTAGATAGGAAAAAAAAGGCTCGTTTCCTCAATTTACTATCAAAATAAACCCATATCCGGTCTATGCAGCTGCAGAGCTAGCGCGGTAAGCTAATCCAAATTCTAACGATAATAAATCAATCGATTCATGTTGCTACTCCAACGACCTTTTTCTTTTCTTCAACGACTATTACAACTTCATTCCGCTACTGGCGCGGCTCCATCGAGCAAGACGTACGGGTACACATATCTTATCAGGTCAAAAAAGGAATGTTAAATTGTCGATGATTTACAACCATCCAATTATAGTGTGTCCGTGAACAAATATTAATCGCTGGCATTGGATTGATAAAAGTATCCGAATGCTGTTATCGATCGCACTCCTCGCCTCGCTTCAAGGCTTCAGGAGTGAATACTATAGTAAAGTCTTACATTTAAAAAAATGTAAACTCAGCCGCAAAGTTGAGGGTACTAATCGATCCTGGTAATCAGCTTATTAGTTACGTTTAATTCGCTGCTTAACGGGTCCGACCGCTCACGCAGAGCGTGTGCTGATATTAATCGCAAGTGTTGGAAAGATTAATTTGTAAATTTCATACAAAAAGCACCGCAATCGGTCGCATCATCGGCACCTTAAAGCTCTTCCCGCTGTTCAATTGAGAGTGGGTGATCGATTTGAAATTGCGTTCCTTTATCGCAGCGAGTAGAGTTTGTTTGTTCGCACAGCTAACAAACTATCCAACTTCAACGAACCCGCCCGAAATTGATCGTACCGCCGGAGCCGGGCTTGTTATATCGGGTACGGTGTTCCGTTTGTTTTGCACTGGTTAATTAAAATCACAAGCCACAAGCCGCCACAACTTCAAACACATGAGGTGCACCGCTACATATGGGTACGGTCGGGAGAAAACGATAACAGCATAAAAAACAATCAAACTCAATGCGAAAAATAATACACCCCGCCCAAAACCCCCATACCGACAAGCTTCCGTTTTCAAATTCCGGCTTGGTGTTGGTTTGGATGTGAGTAAAGCGAGAAGGTGATGGAGGTGAGGGTAAGCAATCAATCAATGCGAGTATGCCCAGTGACGGTCGAAGATTGCATGCAGTACACAACGCGGTACATGAAACATCGACCGCGTGATCAATCTATTTCGTGGCTGGCAGCTGCTGCTGTTCCTCATCATTCGTTTCTATCTGTCGCGGCTAACAAGGTGACGAGGTGGAGATGCAGGAGGAGCCCTGCCCATAGTACCCCACCCCATCGATGTGGACCAGTTCTAGTTCGAGAAGTTGGTATGTGAGCCTCAAACCAAGTGACGGTGGCAGCGAGTGGAAGATGACTCAAAATCACGCCGTAGTAGTAAATTCTGGGCTGTCTCGTTTTCTTATCAGTAAAGGGATAGGAAGCATCCCCTGCGGTAATGTTACTGTCACAGGGCCAATGAAATAAGATAGAACGGGCCAAACCGGTTTCTTATGATCGATTACATTTCAAACGACACAGCTACTAGAAAGAAACTGAAGACATCGCGATACGTCGGGAAAATCATCAACGAAACGCTTTTCAGGTATGCCTCCAAGAAAGTTAAAATTTGTAATATAAATTAAATTTACAAAATGAAGAAATACAATTTATTAAACTATCATTTATGATTAGGATTGAATGTGAAAAATGGAATTAAATTAACACGTGAAAACAGTATTTATTTTTTAAGTCTTTTCCTCAACAGCATGGGTGGCGTAAAGAACAGCTACTTCATTACGCCCACGAAATGTATACTACCAGTGTTGCCGTGAGGCCAATCCTACCGATCATAAGTCATCAACCATCGTCTATAATTAGAAGATTTATATGTCACGGTAGAAATAATGAGCATAACTAACGAGAACACCAACTTACTACTCGTACTGAACCAGAAAAGAGTTCGTGCATGAAAGAAAGTCTCGCCCGTGGTTGCTTTGAGTGTCGGTTGCGTTCGTTGCTTTGATTAGATGTAATCAAAACGGAAACATAAAGAGTGAAGTGCTCTGACAAATGTCAAAATGACACTTTTACTCCTGTAGCACAGCAAGGCGCGAGTTTTGAGTGATTTTCCGCTTTCAACAGTTTAATTGACGTGTGTTGACGAACGTTCATACCAATTATTCACATCGGTGTGTGCTAAAGGTACAAATCAAATCCTTCCATTTCGACCATTATGTTTTAAACATTTTTTATTATAAATGCCTTTCAAAACAAACTGTTTAAATTTAAGCACACACCATTCTATAGAATAACAGCAGAGCTAAATCAACCAAGAAGATTTTTAATGAACATTCCAAACAAGCACCAGCGTGCCGCGATTTAAGCACAAATGTCACCTTGCTTTGCATTAAATTATGGTTTGAAGCGACATCAAGCCGAAGCTAATTTATATTCAAGTGCGTTGCAACATGCATTCATCTTCGTGGTAAGGTGCAGCCTTCTTTCAAGTGCAGCGAACACTGTGTCGATCTCCATGATGCGCTTTTTTACTTTGGTTTTGAAGCCTGTTTGAGGAATTTTTGCAATATTTTTTATCACACGAGGAATATTTTTTTTTCTACAGGATCGTTTACAGACGGTACATGACCATCCTATGAAATGTTTATGTTTAAGGATATATTTAAAGGTATTTTATGCTGTTACTCAACGCGTATGGTGCATTTAAATGATAATCTAGCAAGTTGTACGAAAATAATTGGAAATGATCATTCACCACACTGCTTTTTGCATTTCCTTCTATTCATGTATTTTAATATAAAATCATTTTCAATATAATTATTTAGTGAATTATAAATCAATCAAAACATAACAAGAATTGGGTTATGAAAAGATAGAATTGGAATTACTTATTGGAAAGATGGAATTGGAATAGAATGAAATTAATACAGAAAACATATTGCGTTGAACAGATTGTGCATCAAAACCGTTCAAAATATCAAGTGCTTTATGAATAAATTTGTAAATTCTATTTTGCAGAAAATGGTCAAGAAATCTAATAGAATATGCATGTTTTGAGTATATGTAGTTGTACAAAATTCATACAATGGTCCCCGAAGCGAGTTCGGGCGTACTGTTCGCACCCGAGAAGGGGAAACTTGAAACCATATACCTCCTTCGATCTCGCGACCGTGGCCTGCTTGCTCGAGCGGGTGATAGTAAATCTCCCACTCCCCCTGCAGGCAACTGTGTAGCCCCATTTATGGACGCAGGTTCGGTTGCTGTCGACACTGCGTGTCACCGTCACCGTCGCCGTGATTTTATGTTGCACTACCGTTCTTGCGCTGCTCCACAAACTGCTAACAAGCCCGCAACGAACACCGTTTTTGTTTCGTTTTGTTTTTCGCATCTCACCACTGCTCCATTTCCTCGCTCCGGTTTACTCGCTTACCGCACTATAAATGGAAACGAATTCCATCACGACGCGCCATAAGAAACGGCTGGCAACAAGAAACTCAGGACGAAAGGATAATGGTTTACCGAATGATCGATCGTTAGCGATTCAATATCTTCGCAACGGAACCGCAGCTGCAAACAGTCATTGTGTTCGGTGTGCCATGTTGGTAAACCGAAACGCATACGTGATAAGGGAAGGAAAGGTTCCCCGAACGGTGTACAGCCAGTCCCAGAAAAGGGTGAAATATGCTTCACGTACGAAGGCCAGAGATCGCGAAACGCGCATCATTCATGAGCGAGAGCGTGCAATTGCATCTGGAGGAACGTAAGCGAGGAGAGGAGAAGGTGTGTGAGAGAGAGAGAGAGAGCAGGGCAGAGTGTTGATCGAGTGCAGTCACCGCGAAGGTGTTGAGCCGATGCATTTTCTCGTGCACACACACACACACTCGCAGCCTCACATACAGAGCGTTGCACACATTCATAATAACGTTAATTCGCTCCTCGTTCCCGGATTGATTTATTTCCTATTATTACGGCTTCTTCCCTTTGCGTGCCAGTTGCATGTGCATTGTACAGGGACGCAGGCCCCGAGTAGAATATTTCCTTCTTCTGCGAGGAAAAGCGCACGAGGGCCTGGGTGTGCAGCGAAACATAAATAATGCACTCGGACAGCATCGTAGGGGTATGAAGGCAGCGAAAGCGCGATCAACGTTCTGCGCGAAGGATGCTACGATGCATCCGAACAGAAGCGTGGAAATCCGCAATTCGTTTTGCCACCTACCTCCCAACGGTGCGGGCACAACTTGGTGCAACGGGCAGGCGCTGTCGTACGGAACAAACTCGATGAACCGGTTTCAATCGTCACCCCCAGTTAGCCTTCTCCACTGGATCCTCAGGGCGCATCCGTTGCAATGTAGCGAAGATGAGTGATTTTTGCATTGCCCGTTGTTGGCGTAGCAAGGTATGTGGAGAGTTTATTTTTTTTTCTTCAACTCTTGTTTCATTAACTACAAGACACACATGGTGGAGCGGCACAATCAGCGATCAGTTTCGATGATCGATGAAGTGTTTCACCGTGCAATTGTACACTCTCTCAGTGGAGAAACCGGGTTTGTGTTGTGGTGAAATTGTTAATTAATTTCTTTTTCGCATTTCTATATTATTATCAAAACACCTGCGATCAATCATTCAAGCAGGATTTCGGAATGTTGCGTTCATGTTTAATATAACTGAATTTTTTGTAATACAATAATTCAATATAGTTTTAAATTGCTCTGAATAAAAATATCTCTCCTGTTAAGGAAATATTATATCGTTGTTTAGAAAATTTTATTAAGCAAATATTTTATTGTTATCTTCTTTAAGAACATTTTAAATATTGTTAAATGAACCCATTATATGAATAAACATCGGACTAAGGAATAGATTCTATGTATAGTATCGATGATCAAATTTCTATAGAGATCATTACTCAAAAACCAATGATTATTTATGTACATATTTAAATTGAAATGTTTTTTTTATATCTTCAGTCATTTGTAGTAACTTGACAAGTTACATTGATTTTGTATAATTATTAATAAGTTACCAAAACTTAAATTAATTTTCTTCAGAATATTCATCGTCCAATCCTTCCTACACGTGGTTCCATGAGCGTCCAATCATAAATCTCTTTCTTTATCCCATATAAATGCGGTTAGATGTGAGAAGATAAAGGTAAATATCATAACGCTGTAAATATCATTGTGCGGCACACTTTGATGGAGCGTTTCTGCTGTTTACAAACTGAGAAGCAAATGCAAATGAGCTGTCTGCACTTTCTTCTTAGCAGCAATCAGCCTCTTATCACCAAACGAGCTAGATCCATGCGCTTGGATGATAACATTTAAGGAATGTTGTTTTAATCCGTCCGCCTTACAACGGTTTGCTTTGACGACGGTGGCTATTGTCCGGAGAAACACTTCTTTTCAAATTAAACATTGAAGCAAATCCAAGATGCAGACGAAAAAATATCTAAAACTAAACATCTGCCTGACACAAATTAACTTCATGATATGGCGTTTAATCCCTCCCACCACCATTTACAAACATTCATATGCTCCTGAACCCCGAATAGGAGAAAACCAAACGCTTTCCTGTCGCAGCTGTACACAGAGGGCAAATGGAACCAGAAGAAAAAATGCGTCTACCGGTGCTCATATTACGCTTCCAGTGCTTTGAACTGACAGTCAAAAACTGGGCTGACACTATACACATTTCACCGATAAACGATAACCGAGCGGAACTGTCAAAAAACCTTGCTGCCATGATAGAAGTTCGGGAAGACCCGTCGAGTTGGGTGGAACTCTGACAAACCGCACAAACCGATCGGTGGCAGATAAGCAGGGCGACATCTTCATTGAATGACACCGGACAGGGTAAAGGGAAGCTTTGGGTCGTTTTTTTTATCAAAAAAACAACATTGTGCATTGTAGCCTGTCAGTGAAGAAGGTTCCACAGTGATAATGCGAATGGTTACCGCAAGATCTACCTTCTTCAGCGCCCTTCCCGGATCTCCTGATCTTCTGTGTCGCTGCTTGGATAAGTCCCACCGCAGCCGGCTGGTGAGCGATAAGCGATCTCTTGTTAATATTTTATTTATTCGAGGTTTTTCGGTCCACCGTTTCGGTCAATATTTGCTTGCTGATAAAACTACACAACACGCGGTTCACGTTTATGCGTTCAATAGAAAGGTGGGATGTATGGAGTAAAAAAAACTAGAATTATTTCTCGATGGTAGGAAACCCAGTTGACGCTTTTCTCCGCGTCGGCGACCATCTTTCAACATCAGGCGAGGTGTCATAAACGGAGGCTAACGTCGACTACCAGAAGAAAACAACCAGTAACTATTTTACAAGCATACACGCGCACACACGGCCGGCGGCCCAAGATCACCCGTACAGGAAGTGGTAACTCGTTAAGCAAAATCATAAAACCACAACAAAAACAAACACGGCCTGCTGCTGAGCTGCTGAGTTGAAGGTACAAAACGAATTACTTACCGAAAAGTTCATCTGCGTCGACGAGCCGTGCCACCAGCACGATGACGGTGAGCAGGGCCGGAATGCCCCACGCGGCCAGCTGGAACAGTGTGTCGTGCGATGAGTTTGGCTTTTCGGCATGTAGATCGGACGGAGAACTGAGGTCGGTGCCCAGCAACCGACGGACCGATTTACTCCAGCGCATACATAGTATCGCCCACCTGCAAGCGGGAGAAGAAAGAAATACGTGAGGAAACAGATCATGAATGAGAAGGATAATGCATTTGATATCGAATGTGGCAGAAGATGAGGGATAACGATCGTCGAAAGATATTTCCAAGACGGTACAGTAATGGTTGAAGAATGCTTGAACATCGCAGCTTGTTTGACAATTTACTAGTTTACAATACAGAATATTTTACACGTCTCAGAAAATAATCCGATCCGATGGGTCTTTAATAACTTTAAGACTGTTCAGGATGATTGTAAAGATTCGTTTGGAGAGGATAAAAATTCGAATACAATAATATTAATATACAAATTGTAGCAGTTACAAAACAAAAACATAAACCAACTTTCTTGGAACTGAAATTACATAAAATTGTGAACTACATTAACTGCTAGATGCAAATGAAGGAAATCGCAATAATTTCATTTACTGAAGGCCACACTTGTATCTGATTGGATTAACAGCAAACAACAAACTTTTCATAGCAAACCCTAACCAACAACAATATCAACGACACAAAACCAACTGCAGTTATATCAGTGAATGAAAAAAGCGTGAAACATCCATTTATTCAATCAAATCAAACTCCGGTAGCCGTTCGAATCCTTTCGCCCGTGGCCAACCCCTACACCAAGCACGGAAGCAAACGTAAACCGTGCCAGGTGCGGAGAAATACAGCAGAAGGAAAGGAAAAAATCTAATTAGTTAAGTCTATTTTTACATGAAACATTTACCGTACCCGATTAGATAAACGGTTTGTACGCGCGCGCGACCGATCGTCAGCCATTTCGGGGGCATGGCTTCGGGAGGGGGAGGGGGGTAGAGTAAGCTGCTGCAGAGCAACAACATCAACATCACCACCAACATCAAACCCCAGCCAGGGAGAAACGGAGAAGCTTCGGTCGATTTAATTCAGCTCCATTTATACGTGCTTTTTTTGTCTCGACTGGTCTCGCCCATCTCATTCCGGTTGCTTGAAGCCGTTTGTCATTCGGCTTCGCGACGCCACCGTTCGCTTCCTCCTGTGTGGAAATTGGGCGAGGTGTAGCAGCGGGTGGAGAAGAGTCCAAAAAAGACACGATACACATAAACTACGCCAACCAGCTTGCCGTGGTTAGTGCGGGTTTTTCGAGCTGCGGCAGACGTGCGCCCGTTCGGCGGGAGGATTTAATTAAAATATGCCAGATAAAATGGTGCGATTAACGACACGGCCGCAACGGATTATGACAGGCCGCGTGTGCGTGTGTGTGCCAGTATAGTGAAGGTATTTTTGTAGCATCTTTTGTAGGTTTGTTATGATTGTGGTGGGTGTTGGTGTGAGTCCAGATGGCACAGAGTGATTATTTCCAAATAAATACAATAAATCGCTATCATTATATCAGCTTTTTGGCAGTAAGTTAAAATATGCTAGGGAAATAAATAAAAGATGGTACTTTTTCTAATCATTTTTAACAGGATATTATATTGCTCTTTGACCTAAAATCGGTAACAAAATCAAGCAGTAGCTAGTAGTTTTATGTTCTACTTTTAATAAATTTGACCTTTCACTGAAATCATAATACGGAAGGAGCTTCTCCCCGAAGGAGCTCTCTCTGAAACTAGAAGTTTTCTCTTCCATTTTAAACACAAGCAGAAGAAAGTTGCTATTCCACATTTAAAAAATTGTTATCACCCAAAGCAACGAACTTCCAGCAATAAATCAAAAACTGATTAAACTTTGCCCTGTGTCCTCAATCTCCTACCAGGGCTGCCAACTTCGAACTCGGAAAATACATTTTTTACGTCTTCCTTAGCTTTCCCTGTCTGAAGAAATATTACCTCTCTTTTCTCGTTCCGCGGCTTGATTGGTTTGCTTATAAATTATTACCCATACATACGTTCAACACACATGCCCCCTCTCGCCTGGAGGTCATTATTTATTGCCTGATTAATTTTCAACATCACCGCGCAAACCCGAACCTCCCGACCAGAGCGGTCAGTTAAACAAATCATTGACCTGGCCGCGGCAGCGCAGTTTTGTTTTAACGATGTGTCAATCGTGCGTTTTGTCCGGTCTTTTCATCGAACGCCGCAAGATGGATGAGTGCGATCTCAGCTACGTTTTAATTAAAATGGCCGACAAACGAATGTAAAGATTAAAACAGCGCGCAAACGGTCGCATAAACAAACTGCCACTATCAAATAATTACATCGCGTTTGTAAGTTGGGCTCGATTTATTTACGAGTGATACGATCTCGAATGGAAGATTGAACTACTCGAAACTCGCATAGCAGCACGGATCATAACGGAGCAGATTTACAGTGATCATATTCAAACGTGTTGAAACTACCATTTGTTGCCAAAATGGCAAACTAAACCGGGTATAATGAAGTCTCACAATTAAAATTTCATGACATGACCTCTTTCAAGTGAAAAAAACTCTTCGTTCGTTTTACCTACATTACATACACTGCTATCACCACTCTGAAGACTTCGTCGTGGGTTTCCTATGCAAAGTATTCATTGGAGAAACCAAAAGACACAGATATCAAATCCGCTTGAACCACAATAGAAAAAAAATCCGTCTACACAAAAAACCGATCAAAACCCATTTCAACTCAAACTTTGACAGTTTCCTTGAGCACCCTGAGATGGTGGGGAACAGATCCCGAAAATGATTAGAAACGATCCAAGCACACCAAGGCGAAATGCAGACTCCGATCTCCCGATCACATAGCCAAACGCCGGTATCAGATTGAAATGATAAATTGTGCTTAAGTCGTGTTGATTGCAGCTAGTGATAAAGATAGCAAACGGGTACTGGACGAGAGAGAAGAAGAGACAGAGAGACGGAGAGCGAGCACGCAATAAAAGACTCCATCTTTGGAACTTCGTTTGTCAAAGTTGAAAGCAATGATTAATACTCTCAGTTTCCCAACCGAAACGAAAAGATCGTGTGTTCTGCGTGATGTGAGAATCAAAAGCAGCAGCAGCAGCAGCAGCGGAAGAAGAACTCAGGCGAATCCACCGTGCTCCAAAAGAACGATTAAGAGAATGACGTGTGCGCGCGCACACCTTTTCGAGGGGAACTCTCCTTCACCGATCAAAGCAAAGATCTGCTTTACGAGGGTCAATTAACCTTCTCCGCGCTGGACCATTGCGTGGACAGAGCCCTTTTTTTGCTACTTCGTTCGAGATCCTCGAAGTTGTCCGTGAAGTTTTCAAGCGGCGAAACACTCGAGATGGTCAATTTTTCTCCTCATATTTAACGCGTCCCGTGATGACGAGACATCATTTATCAACCAGGCTGATTGGTTTGATTGGTGTGTCTTCTGATGTGTTTGTGTGTTCGTGTGAGTGCGACAACAGAAAAGCTGCAGTAACGGGTTAGAAACTTCAAACAAGCTGCCCTATACAACATCAAAGTGTCGTGTCCTCCTCCTGCTCGCAGTTCCGTGGGTGCCTATTTACACTGATCGATTGTCTGGTTAGTTTGGTGAGACACACTCGTTTGTCCTATCGGCGTCCCCAGTCGACTCCACTACTGGACAACAGCTGCGCTGCCAACACCTCACGCTCGTCCATGCAGCACTATCTTAATGTCTGATTGCGACAGTGAAACCCGGGTCACCATAAGCTAGTTCTGGACATGATCTAGCTGTTTTTTTGCTGCTCAAAAAAAAATCTTCCACTGTCCCAACTCAACCGTTTGTTGTTTTCTCTCTTCACCGAGCAACAGCAGCAACGACAGCTCCCCAACAAACGACCACAAAATCGCCGCGTATCGGTTCGCCGGCTGTCAAAGATGACAAATTGTTGCCTGATAAAGTAGAAATTAAATTCTCTACACCACTGTGCGCTGTAGCGAATGCGGCACTGTGTTTGCCGGGCGTTCCGGAATTGGTTGTTATTTTTCTTTACATCACGCTTCGACGATCGGTCATCAACACGTAGGTTGTATTGTTCACTCCTCGCCGGGTTTCCAGATGTCACGTTGTGTTTCAACAGGTTTTGAAAAGGCACCAGACCTCCAGCAGTCGCTCCGGTTGTGGTGGTGTTGAGTTTTTGGAAACGTGCCAAGAAATGCTCGAGTTGTGTGCTGCGTTATTAAGTTATTTCATAACCGAGATTAGCACGCGCGCCTGCCAGAACTATAATCACCATCCGGTAAAGTCTGATAACGTGCCGAATCCGGTGCTCATGATAGCGTTTGGCAGGTCGGAATAAATTTGTCAATTCATTTTCTTCCAGCTAGTGAGATTAGCATGTCACGGATCTAGGTTGTGAACTGGTGAGGAGGTGTTAACATTAGGGAAGCTTTTACGAGATTTATACTACCACTGCGCGAGTCATGATAGGTGGGTTTAACCAATACGTAGACTTACTATCGGTGAGGAATGTAAATACGGATTAGTAAAAGGTTTTGTTATTTGCAGTACGTCATGCTTGTTTTGTTCGAATGAAATTTATATGTTTATTAGGTTATTCCTTTTGAAGTTATTGGTTGTAAATATTGCTGTTATGCAAAAATAACATTTCATCATAACATAATTACTGTAAACTTCAGTAAGTGTTGAATGACACAACTATGGAAGTTTGTCTAAGAAACATTGCTGATAAACACAATATGGTTTTCTCTAATGTGCTACTGCAAATGAATTGGATTACAATAACGCAGCTTCATCAAATATAAAAAATTAGAAAATCATTAGACTTCAATATCAAACTTCAGTTGACTAGATTAATTCTAAATCGACATTTTTTTTCGTAGCTTCACGTCAAATTTTAATATTGCCGTACCACTTTAAAACCACACACACACTTAAACACATTTCAATCAACCGCTGATCAGGGTCCATATCATGGCCACAGCTTGTTAGGGCTTCCTCCAAATTGGATCTCCTCCGTACGGATCAAGACTAGGATAACTTTGACCGTTTATTATACTCCTCGCAGCAAAATTGAGCGGGATTGAGGTCTGTTCCGTTTTCCATTTATTGATTTCAACGGGAGTCGTTTCAAAAGACAAGGAGAAGGAGAAAAAATAAACCAACAACCAAACAACGCCATCATCTCGATTCCCTATCGGATCAGATCGGATCGATTCTCGTCGCCAGACTCTACCCACTCGGTGCTGCAACATTCAATCAAAGACTGCTTCACAAAGACCTCCTCTTCCGAGACCGCAGGCGAAATTTCAGCTGCCATTTAAACCGACTCGCACGAAAGCGTCAAACCATCGGGGCAGGAAAAAGTTTCCACGTCCACTGGAATCGTTCAAAATCTTAATCGCTTTATTTTGTAGATTTTATTCCGCATTTATTTTTATTAATTAAAATTTATGACCCCATCGTGGATCAATTTATGGCGAGCAAAAGAGGAAGGATGGAGGTTAGTGCGAGTTAGTATAGAGGAAGCGGTCAAAGTCTCGAAATCGGTCGAATTCGAATTGGTTTTTGAGTATCGTCCCCTTCTCTCGTCCTGCTCGTGATCACGCCTAACAAAAGCAGGCATACACACACTCCCAATACTGAAGAGTCTTCTCGCTAATCCACCATCATCACCAGCACCATTTTATGGATGGCAGACCATCTCCGAATCGTTTCTTTTTCCTTCAAGCCTTCAGACACACACACACACACATCTCAAGCAGACAAACCCATCCAATTCGTGCCTGGGACTCGGTTGTGTGTAGGATGGAAATTATTGCCAGCCCCGGTTCACTTCCTTCGTTCCGATTGACGAGTGGAGAAAAAGCTGTCAAAATATTTCGCTTAGTCGCCGATCTTATCTGATGCTGGAGAGTGCGCTAACTCGAGGTAGTTCTGCAAGGCAACAGAAGGTATCCACTCAGCAGTTTGTTCGAAAGGTTGGTTTATAATGTCAAATGTGGAGGCCTATTACCTTTAGGCGATGGATCTCCTTTGCTATTTCTTCCTCTCTCATGTCGTGTCTTCTTTCAGTTCCAAATAGACCAACCAGGTCGCCTTATGAAATGTATCTTTAACGAATGGATTTTCGATGTTCCATTTAAAAATATTCCATAAACATTGTTTCCCATACTGATTATGAACAAGCGTACGGAACATCACAAAAAGCTTGCAATGATACTCATAATAAACCTATACATTATTTTCATTTACTACTTAAATGCAACTTCCAGCAGATACGATTATTTCAGTGAATCTACCCCAATGAGACCAACTAAAACAATCAGAAAGGGTAATATTTTAATCTGAAGCGTTAATCTGAATTCGATGTTAAAGTCAAGTGAACTTCCATAACCAGTTGCCATATCTAAAGCCATAATAGTCTCATGAGATTCAATTCCCTATCGCTGCTCTATTGGATCGATTTTTTTACAACTATTTTCTTGAGCCCGAATAATTTTCATATTATGTTTCATAACAATCGTAAAACATACCATTCCACGGAGATTCCCTTTCTGACAAACAACAATACGTTTCGAAGAATAACGATCAACTTCAACCAAACGCCTTACCCATTTCAATCGCCTCCCCTGTCCCAAATCAACTCCAACGTTCTATTTACCCGAAAAAATGGTCTCAAAATCGATAAACTGGCGATCGAGAAAACTTCGTGATCGTGAAATGTAAATCTTTCCACAATCAGCATCCCCAACCAGCATCCCCACCGTACCGCACGTTTCGCGTGTCTCATCTTCAACCACTTTCTGCAAACAATGGTACGCGGCGGTTATGGGGCGGCAAGCGCCCGCTGTGCAAACGACGCAACAACGAACAAGGAAGATCGACCGACCCGATCGGAAATTATCATACACGGCGAGAGAGGAATAATTTTCCTATAAAAGCAATCTACCGAGCTCCGAAACCGAACAGGCTACAGGCCGGGGCTTCTTCGGTTCGCCGTGACTCGCGCGGCTCCAGCGCAACAGCCTCGTTACGGCGCGCAATGGGAGACGCCGCTGCTCCAAAACGGACAAGGGGCGTTACCTGTTGATGTCTGTTGTTCGTTCCAGAATAATAATGGATGCTCGTGCGCCGGCCATCTTGCCGAACGCGCTGCGGAGATGCAGGCAGGGATGCTGGGAGCGACGCCACGCAGCACAACGCAGAGTTGGAATGTAATTATTCTCAACAAGCCTTTCGACATTTCCTCTTTTGCCACGTTCTTCCAGCATCGGCTCCCATTTCGATTGGGTCGACGAGTTCTACCGCCCAGGTCGAAGGTGGGAATGCGGCTGCTGCTCCAACTTTCCGGCCTGCTTAGCGTACCTGAAATCCAATCTGACACTCCAAGCGTATCATCCATCCCTCCCTTCGGGGGGAACCCTTCGGCTGGGCATAAACACGCGAAAAAAAACGGTCTCACAGCCTTTAGCAAAACAACCTATATTTTTATCTTGCCCCAACATTGTTCCACCACCCTGCATAACCCCACCGCCAAAACTAACTACAGCATGTCTCAGTTTTCGCTCGTTTTCGCTTCACCAAACCCCGAAGGTGTCGACCGAAAGCGCTACGAAAGTTGCCCATAAAGATTACGCCAAACTGGTTGATGAGACACTGGCACCGAACCAGCGTCCCGGTGCAACATGCAGCGGAAAACGAGCGACAGGGAAACGTCCACGTCGCCGTCGCCGTCGTCGTCGTCGTCGTCGTTGTCGTTGCCCAACGAACGACAGCATAAAGGTGTGCAAACGATGCAATGCAAAAACAAAAAAATCGTGCAAAATAAAGCCAAACCCCGTACCAAGATACATGCGAGGATCGAAGTGCGCAAGCCAAACAAGGCGAACGACCGGGAGCGGAACATAGCACGTTTTTTGACACATTTTCGAAAGTGTTAAAATCGACAACAGCCGGATTATTTCAACCCCCGGAAAGCATTCCTTCGCTCATCCGACATCTCCCACCGCAATGTTCTTGACCTTTTTGGCTTCACATTGCGTTTGCAAATGCATTCCGTGCAAACGAAACGGATTACGATCACGGTGCGTTTGGGGCGTATGTGCGTCTGAATGGATGCACCAGAAGGCAGCATCTGAATTGCTGCACACGATCGCAAACCAATGCGAAATGGGGGTATTTTATTAAGCTCCCGTCAGTTTACAGTCGGATTTGCAGCGGACGCTGACATGAGGTCTCGTTACATGTGGGTTTTAGATTAGCCACCATCTGTTGCACCACGGTCTTTTCTGGGACGGAAGTCGAAAGCTAGCGTGACGTGTACTTCGAGATTTGTAAATCGAAGTGCTTTTATTGGCAGCAAATGGAGTATTGCTTCGAATTACTGTACATATTTTTTATAATAACGCACTGTACTGTTCGTCATCTAGCAGTAAACAAAATCCTTCCAGTCCTCCTGGGTTCTTACTAAATCTGTTGCTCAATTCACTTAAATATAAAGAATATCAAGTACATCTCAGAGAAGTAGGTTAAAACTTCTTTCGTTTCGCGATCGTAAGAAATCAATATTATTTTAGTTTATTTGCCATTCTAGTCTTTGTATAAAAAAACAGATAAAAAACAACGCTTTCACAAACAGACTCCCGAAATAAATCTAAACGTGTAACATCGGCACAATTTGTTTTCGCTTTAAGACTCAAACATGTCACTAACAGCCGGTACGGCTACATGTATGGCTGGAAGCAAGGAACAAAAAACTCTCCAAACTGTACGTTATACTAACAACAAAACCTAAACCGTTTCAGTCCGATTGATTTACGATGTCCGTGTGGTGAGCCTGGTTCACAGCGGGAACCATAAATCGTGCGATGCATTAAAGATGCATTAGTTCCGCTGGGAGTTCTCGCTCCCGCATGGCAACGACGCCCTAGGAAACGGACCAGTGCAAGATCAATCAAATATGCAAATCAGCACAACGAGAACGTGCACCGTTGACGATCGAACGATCGCGTTCGAAGGAGGTTTGCGCTATGTCCGTACTGGACGCATTAGCGGACCATCATTTCGCCTTTCGCTTGCAGAGTTTGACAAGCTGACGCCGTGTTTACCAACGCGGTGCGAGTCTGACAGTTGCCGGCATTTCGGTGCTGTTGTTTATGACCGACGACGGGTCCCGTTTGTGCTTGTAAGGATCATAAGGTTTTACGGTCAAAGCGAAGCAAAAAGGTACAGCGCATGTTTGTCCACTCGGTGTTGCTCCGTACGCCAATCAGCCGGTTTTCGCTACTGTCATTTTGGATATAAACAGCACCCCAGTCGGCGGTCGAAAATAGACACATACGGGCATTAGATGTTCGATGAATTTGACCGATACAATAAACCGCTCTCCTTGAAGGTCGATTCATTATTGTAGGATTCCTCATTTCTTTATCTCTACTCACGCACACAACCTCAAAACAGCATCCACCCATGCATTTCCAGAGCATCGAATTGTTAACGATCCCAACTCCCACCGTCTGCGGCACAAAAATCTATCGATCTAACGAACGGTATGGAGAGCGAAAAAACATGGAAAGAAATCCAAACATCCGAGCGGTCCCGGGGCAACACCGGCCATGTTTGGTCCATGTCTGTCTCTTCGGGATGATATTTATGTTTTCCGTTCTTCCTTTCGACGCGTTGGCCTGTATCTCCAGTTTGGCCTTCCCGTTTCATGCTTTGCCTGGCTTGTGCGTAGGACTGGGTTTGTTGATGAGCAAGGCCTGTGCAAGCGGACGGTGCATTACTCGTCACACATATGGACCGGCCGGCCTTTTTTACTGCAAATGCATTGGGAAGCACGGTCGGTGTGTATGCTTTCGTCGTCGCTGGACTGATGATGTGTAGGAATTTATTTTCCTACCCTTCGGATATGGTTCGCTCATTCAAGGAAGGACACGGAAATGATAGTAAGCTATGCGTTCCTTCTTGTATATTTTTTTGTTCGCGTAAAGAGAAACAGCTCCCAAACAGGGCGAACATTACCGAATTTATATCTTATCTCGTCGCCAGAAGGCGTGCGTGCGCGTGTTTCAGTTTATTCCTTTTGGGAAAGGATCCTTTTAGAGGCATCGTGTATTCCATTTTTTTCACTGCCAACTCAACTTGCAAAACATGAAAAAAACATTTCTCCGAAATTGGAAAATGTTTGTCGTGCCGCTCGAATATGTTTGGGCATAGAATTTCTAGCGACCCCGTACTGGCCCGCGTGCTCTTTGATGCTTTGTTGCTGCTGCCCGAAAAAGGAAAGCAATGCAAAAAGTCAAGCGATTTGTTGTGTTCTTTTTGAATGCCGACCCTACCCACTCATCCCATCTTATGACACTTGGCGTGCATTGTTGGTCCGCGCTCGGGTCGCTAAAACAAACAAATGGAATTGGTCCTCCGATACACGGGAACGGCAAAATACAAACAGTTTTTGGCAACTACCTGCGCCGTTCCGCAACCTGGGCCTTTCCTAGGAAAGAAGAAGGATAGGAAGGTACAAAGCCTTGGTCACTGTCGCTCCATACAATTAGACATCATGATGGATTAGGTGCACCCGAAAGACAAAAAGAACCGACCGACCAGCTAGGCCGGTTTTACCTTTCCTTACCTCCCTAATCCCGGACAAATCGTTCGACGCAATAGCGCACGCTGATATCCATCCGAAGCCGGAGATATGATCGACTTCACTTTGATGCTCACGAACCCTCCGGTACCGGAACTTAAAACCCGAGGCTTAGACCTCGCCGACAATGCGTCGCTGACAACCACCGACACGGGGAACGGTACCAATCGCGTCACGCAGCAGGAAGAAGCCAAGCAGTGTACGCACAGCAAGGTGTCAACTGCCAGACGGTACGGGATTGACTCAGTGTCCAGTGTCAGTCGAAACAACCGGCCTGGAAAGGGTAAGCAGGAGTGCACAAGGCTTATAACACCCATCCCGCCCGATAGGGCTTCTTTCAAGGTAGCGCAGTGCTTCGAGCTGAAGTCGCAGTGAGCTGCGATGAAGAGCAGGACTTGTACGTAAAGTACGTAGCTGCTTATTCAATAACAAATGAAGCAGCGGATTCAAACCTTGGCGCATTGCAGCACACAGCCTCGACCCTTCGATTCGAAACGAACTCTCGAACACCCCTGAACTAGCAGCGGACAACTGTAGGCGATCGGTGCTCGGTGCTTCAGCTGCGAGTGTCGAGTGTGAAGCAACTGGCAAATTTTTACACGTTAACAAGTCCGTACTTACTCGTACCCGTGGCCTCCGGGTGGAGATGGATAGGGGCTGGTGGAGCTGTACCGCTTGAAACCGCAAACTCGCTAACGTCTCGTTCGAGTGTCTAGTGCCCACGGGAAGTAATACGATCCCAAGCGCACCAACCAGCACCAACCAGCAAGTCTCCTATGGGGTTCCTGAGTAGCACGAAGAGCAGCTATCCAGCAACACCTAGAGGAGTTCTTTGGCGCGGAACACACAACCACGAAGAAGATCCGTACTCCGTCCGGCCATGAGCAAAAGAGGCACACCGCAACCTTGGCACATTATTTCCAGCCAGTTTACCAACCGGGTGTACGGCATTATTCTCGGTCATGCATAACGAGAGTCATCCGTCAGGCAAATCTACGACATCGGGTACTTGGGAGAGCAGAGGAGAATGTCGAGACGCTACTGCTCCTTCGGCGAAGGTGCAAGTTTTTGCGCTACTCATACACCGCACACACACACCGTAAACACCGTATGGAATGGTTCGGATCGGATCGCTGATCGTTGTCGATCGACGGCAATCATCATCAGCATCATCACCATCATCCCTGTTCGCTTTTCCCCACGTTCTCCAACAGTGTCCCGTAGGTTATCAGATATTCGATACGCTTTTTCATCCTTCCTTTTCACTAAAGTCTACGATCCCTCTCCCCTGCGTATGGCTACAAATATGCCACCGAAACTGCTTCCCAAGCCATGTGCAATTAGCACACGTGCGTACGTCGCTGTGCTACACGTTACGAGATTACACGCTCAAGTATACAACCGATCAACCGGCTTCGAAATAGCAAACCCCAAAAGGGAGCTGTAAAACTCGAGGCAGCGCACCGAACCGAACCCGGTGGCGATTAAAAATAGAGAAGCGCACGGAAACCGAGCCCGTCGCGGCTCCCTGCCGATGGCTATGGTCCGGAACCGGACTCCGCCGTTTATGGACCCGCCTTGTGGTTCGACCTTTCGGCGAAGGTTTTATGAGCGCTCCCCGTGCACGATGTTTGGAATTGGTGCAGTAAACGCTACTTCGCGGCTAGAGCGGCGAGCAGGTCGCGAAATGCAAGATTCGCATGAACGGAGCCTATCTCCGCAGCTTTGATCGGCACTACTACGGCAGAGCAATAAAATGGGCCAATTTTTGTCCGCTTTAGCTAACTAGCAATTAACGAGCCTCTTTTGGAGGGAAGATGATTTATCATCCTACCGGTGCCGGTGTATTCGTTAGCTGGTAAGTGATTGCTGCTCTCGGTCCGGTAGCGGCTCTTTCGGCCAGGTACTTATTTGCTGGCCATTTCAAACAGCACTATCCTCCAAATCTTCTAGGTGCTAGCCCCTAGAACAAACATGCTATGCGTGTATCACGTACGCACGGAAGCCAAGTTTACAGAACACTTTTCGTAGTCTTCTTTAAAACATACGTTAGCACATAGTAAACCATGTCAAACAGGTTCAATGTAAAAGCTCGGATCCCACAGTTCCTATTTTGTGTGCTCCCAGAATGTACGTCTGTGTGCTGTAACATCTTAAAAAAGCAACACCTTAACACAGTACAAACGATTTAAATGACAAGCGACAAACCGCTACGCCCGTACCGTTCCCGGATGCAAACAGAACCCCTTTAAAGCCCGATTGTCCCGGACGTAAATGGTGAAGTTGGAGTGGGATCGCCACTCACTACTGAGACCGAAACCAGGTAAGGTACATATTTGTCCAATTACTCAAATATTGATCAGTAGCGTCGGGGTAACGCGCGGTAACGAAAGCATCCGGTCGGATTCCCAACATCCACGGTAGCGTTCGCTTTCTCGCTTGCCGTCTTGGAAGCATCTTGCCACCATATGCCACACACCTTCCCAAAACGGTCCGTGGAGATGACCCCAACCGGTTTGTTTGCACAGAAATCGAATTCTGCATCTATGTCAATAGGCAGGCCAACACAACAACATATCGTACCGCGACCCATACCGGAAGGCTGGAGCCAAACAAGAGAGTACCCACACGGAACGCACATCTTCCACGCTCGGACCATCTCAAGCACTTCAAGCCGTGGACAAGGAGCAGAGCGGGATGAGTGCGGGAGATGGGAAAATGGTAAACAAGAAGGCTTTTCACAAGCACACACTCTTTCCACTTCGGTGCGGGGTTGGGATTGGAGGTGACTAGACCTGTGATGTATCAAATCTTGGAGACCTTATCCAATATGAAACTTTCTCGGTGACCTGCGGGATAGTCATGATTTGCAATTTCTATTGCAATGTAATGTGCAGAAAGTTGATAATGATCGATTGCGTGTAGATCGGATGGTTGAGAAGTGCAGAGTCACAGTCATAGAATTAACTGAAATTACATCGATAACTACTAAGAATTCAATCACAGGCATAAACATCCTTGACGCCAACTGCTAGAAATAGATAGTTTCACGAATTATGAATTGTACTCGAATTAACTATTGAATAAACAGTTGCAAACAGAAAGGCGCGAAAGATAGTTCACGAATTTGAAAACTCCAGTATCACAAGAACATATCGTGAATATATTTCACAATTAGTTTACGGGGATTGTTTAAGTCGAACATACAAAGTAGTGATCGACACTGACTGATACACAGTACTGGACAAAGAAACACGCATAGCCTTATTTCAGCTTTATTATCAACACAAGATTGAATGTATTTTATGCTTACCAAAACCGTCAAACATATTTTATTGACCGCACTGCAAATCTTCCACTCGTACAAATGTGTGTTAAACAGCCACACATTTGTCAGGAACTTAGTTTCCTTATCCGATCCGAAGCTGGCTTAACAGGTTCAAGAAACTTTTGTGACACTTTTTTGTATTCGCACCGTATGATTCTTTGAAAAACGTCCACACGGTGCGTGTTGGGTGAAAGATGTTGGGAATTCATGGCCACACATTGAACACTCTGAATGCGACCGATTGATTGGCTTTCTTTGAACGTACTTTTTTCCCACTTTCTGCCCCATCCCAGCTTCCAAACCACCGATCCGGGGAGTGGTGGCGCTTTTCTTTTCGGGTGCGGCACTCTACGTATCCATCATGGCCGACTTCGTGGACGTGCGGAGACCAAATCGAAAGGCTGCACCGGTAAGCCGACCGGGGTTTCGTCCATCAAGCGCCGCTCGTCAGCATTGTAACGAGTTGGCAATTATGGTGTGGTTGTTTTCGTAATGATTCAAATTTCCATCACCCGCCGAAGAGCGGTGAAGTGCGGCCCCACTTCGGTCCGGTTGAAAGTGGCCGAACCTGCGTTAAACACACTCCTGCGCTCGTGCATGCCGGGGTTGTGGGCTTTTCTCGTTAGCGCACGTTTGCCGGCCTCATTCCGCAGGTTGCGCGCTGTACACCACCATCCGGAACGCATCTTTTTGGCAAATCGGTGCTCACTTTCCACACTCAAAGCATGGGTGAGAGCGCTCGGCTGCCGATGGTTCGTCCGCGTGTAAATTGAACCATAATTGGCCGATGTTCGTACAGCAAATATAGGAAGCGAGCAGAACGTATGGAAGAGTGTAAGGGAGACGACGACAGAAAATAGCAAGACTTGCGTCTATTAAAAGCACTTATTCTGCACGCATTACTCATTGCAGTGCAAGATTAGCGGACGGGCAGCAAGCAACTGTCTTCAGCTGCTAATAAACCATAAGGGGCTCATCAACCAGCGCTTTGTTGGCGTGTTTTCCCGAACACCGGGATCGTAAAGCAACGGTACTGTTTGCGAAGGTAGGCTGCACTTTAATTATGGTGGGCTTCAAACTTCAAACTCAACAACCAACTCGCGGCCACCACGGTGGAAGAGATAAAGGCGTTTGAATTGCACCACACGAGCCGTCCATGACCACGAGCCGTCCAGTTAATAATCATATGGGGGACTGATGGGAAGATATGGGATCCGTTTGTTTTTTCTCCACCTCCATTCCAACACTTGATCCTTATCGCGCTCCATTGCGATGAAAGCCAAGCGTGAAACGCGCGCTACTAGACGGAAATCTTGCGGCTGCTATCGACAATCAAAATTCTCACTTCATTTAAGCTAATTTAAAGCCATCAGACAGCGGGAGGCGCCCGCCACATGTGAAGTGATTATTTATTCAACTTCCAAGGAACCGAAGCTGTCGGGCATCCGGTTCCGCCGGGGAAGCGAACGGAGCGTTGTCACTGATGTGCATCACACTTCACACAACCACACACACACACACACACTTACACCAACCAGCGCTATGGAAGGACCTGCGTACGATGGGCACGAAAAAAGTATCAAATTTCCTAATTCTCCGCGAGCGTGGAAGGAAAGACACGACACGAGCACCGAACGCATACGAACAAATTATACTTTATTTATTCTAATTTAAAACCTCATCATCGTGTGGACCCGAGCAACCGAGAAGGTCCACAATATTTGCCCAAAACTCAGCATTTTGAACGAACCGAGGAAAAAGGTCGTGGAAAACAACAACAATCTACCGAGACTTAGAAACGACGGGAAGAGCACAAGAAATATGAAACACACGCCGTGGTGGAACGAACGTCTGCACATGTTTGGCTCCGGTTCCGGCGTCGTTTTTAAGAAAATAAGGGACTGATGTTTATAGTTAATTTGAAAAACAGTGGGGTTTGGGTTCCTTTTTTTTTGTTGGCAGATGCTTGCTCAAAAACGACAACTTGAGGATCGTCACCGGTTCATAGCAATCCATTTTCTCCACGGTTTTCGTAGCCTCCTCTTCCACCGAAAAGCTAATAAACGATTATGAGGGCAACAGAACCCATCACAGTTGAGCCTTTTTAACCCTTATTCCGACAAGAAAATATCGAAATTCCAAATGTTTCCAAACGCTATATCCGTTGCTGCGAAGAAAACCCATAACCAGTGACATATGTTCTTCCTTTCGCGGTCAATGGAAACACACAATGTGGCAGTATTAAAGTTTGCCATCCGATCGTTTCGTCCTGTATTTAACGAGCGTAGGAAATTAATGATCTCCAACGACTTCCTTACTCCCCCAAAACAATTCGATCACTCGCGGTCGATTGCGCTATCTTGTTTGGTTCTGCCCATTACACATCGTCCATCCGGATCCGATCTGTGAAAATTCCAAATGTCATCCTTCACCCCGTTTAAACAGCTCCCCAAACGGCATCAAATCAACCTGCCAGGCCTGCCGACATGCCACCACAATAAAAACAGCATCGCAAATGGTGCCGCTAAATGTTCATAAATCTATCAAATAAATTATTTCCTTCACGATCACACCACGAACACAACAGAGAACGCGGCACGTCCAGCGGAAACCGAGCTCCCATCAAGAACGGACACGGACAAGAGACGAAAAAAAAACAAACGACTTGAGGCGGCTTTCTGCGGCTTGTACAGGTTTTTTCCCGTGATTGTGATGACACTTTTTTACGCGTTTTATGCGAGTTTGATTTTTCGAAATCGATGAAACCCGAAACCGCCGCCCAAGATTGTGATCGTCCAGAGATGGCTGATTTCGTCACACGGAACCCCCGCGGGATGTCGTTCGTTTCGTCAACGACGATTTGCAAAATAATGAAAAAAAACAACACCACTGGAAAAGCAGAACCTGACCGAATAACTAATGATCGTAAAAGTGGTGACATACAATTTTCCCCACGTCGTGATTTACGGTCCACCGGCGATCGGTCGAACATGCTGCTTGGCGAAGAGTGAATGTCAACCATCGGAAGCGGTGGAGCGAGAACGAGAACGTCCGAGAGTAAATAGTCGCCGCGAAACGAAAAGACTCGAGACGCGCTTGGTGCTGTTCCCGACAGGGCGACGTCGCTGGACGTAAATTAACATAATTTATCGACCGTTCTAGGCCGCATAATTTCGTGTCGCCAGCGTTTTATCCGGTCCGGGCTTAATTACGTGTACGTGTAACGGAGAGGATGATCTTGGAGGAAATAACAGAAACAAACGAAAAGGAAAAAAAAGCTGACTCGTAAAATGTGTGCACGGGTTGGTCAGAAAAAGCAATGACCTCGGCAAATGATGATCGTTAGGATTTAAATGATGATCTTGCCGTTTTACGACCGGTGCGTGTGCGTGGTTTGGGGTGTTGGGTATTAATCACTTCGTTTTAGGCTAAACGGTCCAATAATCTCAACGGATTTTTTTACAAGAAAGTTTTCCGTCGAGTAAGTCATTTTTTGCACAAGATTTAATGAATTCCGTCGACAGGAATGAATAGTGATTCGTTAGTAGTATTGCGCAAATATCAGCTTCAAGCAACAGACGGAAGGTGCGAAAGTAAATCGCGAGTGATGTCGACAGAACGTATTATTCAAAACACTCTTCTGATAATGAACACTTCAGGGGAATTTCGAAAACTTTAAATTCGTGCATAGATAAATGTTTGAATATTTCTTTATTTTTCAATTTAAGAATAATTTTGTGCAGCATCCTTTTCGTAATTTTGATCTCAATATTTGTATAGCATATCCTTATGTAAGTATCCATCTCACGCGAACATTGTAATACAATTTTTTTACCTTTAATCAGTCACCGTGCATACTTCACATGGCCATGGTTATCTGAGTGACTCAAGCGATCTTACACACCGACTGAAATCTCACTTGCATCTCCAATAAAAATATTTAACGCACAATTCCCACACAGACGTTCAGCCCAAAGCCTAACATCCTCTGTGTTTAATTAAAATTTCACCACATCGCCGCGAAACTACTTGTTAAACAGAGAGCGAATCTTGTTCGATGACAATACGCATGAGAATTCTTAAATATGCCACCACAAAGCATACTTGTGTTCGATTTTTCACATTCGATCGGTTACATTAAAGGCGCATTGAACATCGGCGTCAACGTCGCCGGGGAGAAAAAAACGAAAACAACGCAACTATTTAGCCAGGCACATCACATCACATTCGAGCTGGGCAAAGAAATCACATCACGTACACGATCGGGCTGCCGGTTTGTATGTTCTCTTTTGCTTGATCGATTTACTCTGTGTGTATATGTATGTGTGTGTGAGTGTGTGAGCGTTTCTTTCATGCCTTAACCAGAGCCAGGGTCCGAGGAATCTGATTGAACCATCGCACGGGCAAGCGGTGATTATTAGTATTCCCGGCAAGTCCACGCACCCTTCGTAGGCATCACACTGTTACGGCAGCGTCTCTACAAAACCCGATACAGAAAAGCGTTCAAGCTTCGAGTTCTTCGCAGCTTGTTACGACCGCACCAAGACCATCTCCTGTACGGAGCAAGCCTGAAGAAGGCCTGTTGATGAGAAGATGATTATCGTACAGGAATTGGAAATTCTGTGTGCGCGTGTGTTTCAGCCCGATGCCGAAAGTTTAGAAAGAGTGGACCGAGATAAAAAAAAACAACTACACGAGGAAACAGAATACGAGGAGGAAACAAACCTCTGGCCCATCGTCTCGATTCATCCTCCAAATCGCCAACGCTGGAGCTTGGCCACCATCATCGTGAACGAGCAGCTCCAGCACAAACGATCTTACCGATCCGCAAGCTTGTTAGAAAGCTCGATTAATGGAGCATCCCGCTCTCGCTTCTACCGCTCCTAATGAGGCTCCGGCGCAGGGTCTATCAATTACCCGGCCTCATCGATTCCGAGCCAATCCCGCGACCTGGGCCGAACCCGCAGACGGAGGTTCCATAATTTAGGAATTCACCATCGTTCAGCTTGTTTATGAGGAAGTGTACAATTATCCCCCTCCGGCCACGCAGCCAAGCCTTCCGTAGGCATAAAGTCGTCCGAAGTTCTAGGCCGTCGTATCGGTCTAGTCATTTTGTGTTTGTTTGAACAACAAATTGCTCCACTGCGGACCAATAATCCAGCCGCATTGCAAACGATGCTCAGTGATTCTCTCCCATCTCGCGGATCGTGTGATCGACTTCCTTTGCACCCGCGGCTGACGATGGAGAAAACAGACCCGAAATCGAGCGATCCGGCCCGATCGGTGGCTCACACGATCGTACCGCACATAATCAGACGGCCCCAAATTTACCTCCTAATGAGACGTGTTCCACCCGCAGAACTGAGCGCACTGAAATCGACCAAAATTAGGCCCGCGAACGCGTCTCGTCCGCCCTACCGCCAATAATAGTGTAATCGAGCGCATCGGGTTCCTGGGTAGCGCCCATCAGCAATCACAAATCGGATGTATTTAGCAGGCCCATCGATACGGTTTGCGATTGATTGCCCGACGCATGATTGCGGACTTAATTGGGTTTGTTGTTCCTGTTCGTGCGATCAGTGGATGATGCATTGGCTATCCGAACAAGGAGGAATATGTTGATTGCTTTCAGGCAAGATCAGTTTTTGGGCAATTTTAACACAACATAAGGTGTATATAAGAGCAGCAAATGAAGGATAGATCATACAATCGAAATGGTCTACGTTCATTGCACACAAACATACGGATTCCTCAGAAGACTAGAATAGAATCTCAGAGACAAATGAAGTCAAAATAGATCAAAGACTTTAGATCATTCGTTCCAAAACCAACTATACAATTTGCTATCTTCAACCCAACGACAAAAACTTGTCCCACACCAGGGTGTCTTAGAGACCAGTTACAAAAACCAGTAGCAAGGACCCATTCTGCGCACCATAAAATTGATCTTTTTCTTGTGCCATCCAAGCAGTCTGACGGGCAGGTAAACGGCCCGTTGGCTGACCAGTCCCGATGGATATACCCTTCCTGACCTGCGCATCTTCGGAAGTCCCACTGTTGTACGACACATCTTCCAGGAACTAGCGTGTCCCGGCGTTGTAACGATTACCCGCAAGGTGCACAAGCTCTCAAAGCGACAGTTGGCCAATTTTGGAAATGACGACTGCTGTCCCCCGAGGGCAAGGCACTACAATTGGAACTAACTGCTGCAACTGCAGCATAATTGAGTGCAAGCGCAGAGAGTTAGAGCGAACCGGGGTTTTGCAGCACCCGCTTACGTTCTACCCCTTCTAGAAACGCAAGTTAGAGACTACCGCAAAGTGGACGCTTGAGGCACTGCTGCTGACCTAACCTAATTGCCGCCCAAATACCCTTCCGGTTTTTGAATGCAAGAAATTGTCCACTTACCAAACAGCTGCCGACAGGCCAAAGTAGTAGCGCAGCAGGAACGTGGCCGCACACGGTGCCGTCGAGAGCCCGTCGGTGAGCAGCAGGGCGACGCCCGGAAGTTGTGGATCGTACCCGCAGGCCGTAGCGTTTCGCCCCGCCAGCCACCGAACGGCCCACCCAACCGTCACCAGGCAGTGGCTGATGACCAACGGCATCAGGCTCTTGTCCCAGCGCTTGGTGGACAGGATAAGGCAGAGCGTGGCCACGATGGCCGTACCGAGGGCGGCCACACTCCACGACGTCAGCCACACCTCCGCAAAGTGTTTCTCGTTCTGCTCGAACATGATGTCCGCTTCGCACAGTGGAGCACACCGTCCCGATCGGTTCAGCTGCACGTACAGATTCGAGCGCTGCAGACCCTGGCAGGAGGGCCTATCGGACACCAGCACCTCCCCATCGGCCGGCTCGCCCGGGCCCTGCATGCACATGTGCTCGTGATTGTTCTCCTCCGGGAACCGATTGCAGTCCAGTGCCGAGGGCCACGGAAAGCCGAACCCCTGCAGGATCGGATGGCACCGGTTCTTCACCGTGTTGCACAGACTCCGGCACGGTCCGATCGGCATCGACACCTTGGGCGTGCACATGGGCACGTAGGTGGCGCACAGGAAGAACTTCAGCTGTCTGCTGCAACCGAACTGGATCAGCGGGAAGAACGTCTGGAGCGTGAAGTTTGCATCCGACTGGAGCTCGTGCCCGACAATGTTCGGCAGTGACGTCTCGTTGTACCCGATACCGCGGCACAGCTCGATCCGGATCGGTTCGCAGGTTCGTTGGCTGGAGAAGTCTGCCGTGTTGGTGCCGGACACCGGCAGTACCGGCATTACAAGCAAACAACTCACAATCACCGCACACAAACTTGGCCACGCCGCCATCTTGAGCGTTTCTTTTCTCGTAACTGCTATATATTTTTGTACCGTAAAATTTTACCGCATCCACTGCGCTCCCTACGCTTCGCGTTGAATATTTAACGATATTTCGTAGAACCCACACACTGGCTCCACCACAGTTAATTGCATTTCCGAAAACGTAGCAACCGGGCCGTATAGACCGAATTCACCCGGCCAGTCTCATCGTAGTAGGCTTCGGCGGTCTTGCAAAGGTTGGGATTTCCGTTCCGAGCGTGCCGTGTCTACGTTTGCGCACACGGAAACTCGAAGCACGGGTCCGATTTTCCGTGGGCCCCGTTCTGCAGCAGCCTCCAGGGGCTCGTTAGTGACGCGTTGAGTTAGTTGCCCCGACGCACCACCGCTCAGATCTTCCCAAAAACCAGACGAAACGCTCGGCGTTACTCGTCTTGTCCTTTGTGCTACGCGACGGCCGGCTGTCAGAGAGTAGAGGTATTTTTTACCTCTTTCTGCTTCTCTTCCTTCGTTACGAAAGGAAGCAGGTCTGCTCGCGGCGGGACCGCGTCTTCGGCGCAAGAATGAAAAAACAAAAATCAAAACGGAGCAGTCTGAACGTGTTTTCTTTTAGCGTGGTCTCCGTTTCGCTTCTCGATCCGTTTTTCTTTCCTTTTTTGTTGTTTACACTTGGCGCTCATGTGCCGCTCTTCCTTCTCCGCCGCTCAACTCACTTGGCACAGCTCACGCACTCGCTTCTCACTTTTCACGCACTTTCGATCGAGATCGAGACGTTCGCGGACGGCTCACGGATTTATTTTTACTCACTCCACGCACGATGAATTACGGAAGGTTTTGTTTTTTCCTCACTAACTGCGCGGTACTCGGTTTCTCCCACTTTAATGTGTGGCTTGCGCGCTTGTTACCGTTGGTTTGTGATTTGAGCCACCTGTTCTGCGAGATTCAGCGATCGTGCCACTCGTAGCGCATGATCGTCGGTTGCACCATTGACGTGGGATCTGTGGAAATCGACAAATCGATCAATTGGAGGGAAGGAACATGAACGCAGCAAAAACGATCTGATGGTGGAGGATTAAAGAAACAAACTGTTCTTAAAACAGACACACACACACGTGCTCAAGTTTCGCTACAACCCAGGCATATTCGAGCGACTAATTAAAAATAAATCATCACTCAACACTGGCCTGATTTTATTATTTTTCTCCACCACTCCACCGCTCTGCAGTGCAGGGGAATCTGTGTGTCTCTATCGCCCTAACGAAACCCAGCACATCACCACCGGCGCTGGCGTGGGTGGAAAAATACACAACATATGTGTGTGCACAGCGAACAAACGGTCTCATCGTGTTTATTTTTGCATCGCGCACCTACTACAACCGCGGCGCAATCGATCGGTGAGCATGGCATGGCGCGAGTGAGAACCGTCCGTGGGTTGTTTTTCTTGCCGTCTCTGCTTGTTGTATGTGTAAACTCACGGTCAAAAATCACATTCCCGAAACAACGCTCACAGACCCAACAACCCACGGAGTCTTGCAACGCCGAAAGCAAAAAAGAAAACGAACCATCTGATTTTAATTCCAGCACCCGTGAGATGAGGTGGTGAGAGTTGTCTCACGCGCCCATCTCGACGCCATTCCGCTCATCGCACGGGCATGGGCGGGAGATCGTGAGATGAACGATCGTGCACGTACGGAGCCGGACGAGAATGCGAAACAAAACCAACATAAACAACACATGTGCGACTGTTTGTGCCGTTACTCGAGCTGGCGGCGCGGTAGTAACACAGTAAATAAGTAAATACTGCAGATTCTCCAACTCTGGCCCCGGGACCACTCGGCGAGACACGGGAAGCGAAGGAAACAACATTCCGTCACCGCCACGAACTGAAACAATATTTGAGCGCTCACGCGCGCGAGCGAGTGTAATTTCGTTCAGCTTGCTTGCGAGCTCGGGTGGAAAGATGTGGGAAATGATTCTGAACGCAAAATGAGACACACTACGTTTTGTACGTTGTTATAACAACACCATCCACACACTACGTTAGTCTCAACATTCACGGACGTTTTGGCACCCTGGAGAGCCGACAAGCATGCGTGTGTGAGACAGTGTGCGGTTGTTCGATCCAAACCACCATTGACACCTGATAACAACGATAACAACGAAAACGAGCTGGTGCTCGCCGCACCTATCACACAAGCCAACCTCTATCGCGGTATGTTATTCTCCGTTCTACGCTACGTTTCCAGCGATGATTTTTTTTTTTTTTTGCTAAATTACGATGACGTCGTACGGCGTGGCGAAGCTGGAGATATTCTGCAGGCGCCCCGTTTTAATGACACTGCACAAATTCACACCTTCCTTCTGCTTCGCACCGATCTGTGAACTGTTTTGGTTCTGTTCAGCCTTTCGCTACCGCAAGACAGTGAAACGAGACCAATTCGAGTCGAAATTAAAAGCTGATAGTTTTGTTGAAGTGATGAACCAGAGCACTGTGTTATCGAACAAGAGCGTTTCTGTCCGCTTCCTATGCATTCCTTTTCAATATCGGTATCATCGCAGATAGCCCTACAACGGGTTGAAGTACCGACGAGGCAAGTGTTTGCTGCCGCGAAAACAAAAAAACAAACATGGAACTCCGCCGTAATGTGTGTCTTGCGCGATACTTTCGCTATTGCACCTGGTGCAATCTTTGGAACGGTACTACTTACACATAGATTCAAGACACTGGATGTCCCTAACTATGGAGGTTTCTACTAAGCCAGAAACGACCAAACTACCGCGCACCGAGATCTCTTGAAGGTCTTCCAGCACACAGACGCGCGCGCGAAACTCACCCCCGACGTGCAGGCTCTCCGGTAAAAAACTAAGTGAGCTGATCATGAGTCGACGCCAGGGTACCTTCGTTCACCAACATCATCCCTCTCAACGCTCGTACTGTGCGAGCAGGGAAAAGAGAGAGCATACAATGTGTGCACTGTGGGCGCCTGAAGATTGGCCAGCATTGGCATTTTTAGTCGTATAAAGGAGATTTTAAGATTTTTTCTCAATTCTGCAAAGGGATTGGTTTATATAGCTTAGATCCTACTAGTACAAATAACTCACAAATAATAAAAATATATGTCAATCAAACAGAAAAAATGTAATGATTGCAGGCATCTGACCAGTTCCTAATATATTTCGAAATTCAATAAAAAGTAAAAACTGTTCCATTATTCGTATAATGAGGTTGAATGTGGATATGATTTTTATTTTTATTTCTAGTTATATTTACATGATCAATAACGTTATCTGATTATCGTATTTTTTCTCATTAAATTAAATTTACACAATCGCTAAATGACTTATTTTACTTATTTTCTTTGCTTATCGTTACACATAATTTACATCTTCTTCTCTTAACTTGAAAGTTTCCTAATCAACAAGATAACAGATTTATTAAAATCGAACAAAATGTTCACTCTGGCCAACCTCGCAAACCATTTTATCCACTGTGATATACGCACCTCATCTTTGCTTCTTCTCGCTCGCTCTCTCGAAATTAACCTTTATCTCTCTTTTGATACACACATTCCTTCCATTTATGCTCTTTTACTTTCTCAGAGCATTGTTCTTGTTTTTGAACATAATTTTTGCGAATAAGACTACATTTGCATTGCGATACTAATGTACTATCTTCCTAATCAACTTCCTCAGCTGTTTAGCAGCCTTCCCCTCCGTCGTCACCATTAAAAAACCATCAAGAGCAAGAGAAAACAACGATCTTCTCCGTCTAATACCGCCCACCTTCCCGGTCGTCTTCAACATATCTAATCGATCCCGTCCCGATTGAGGCGCGCTGAGAAATGAGCTGCTTAAGATTCTTTCCAGAAGACAAAACAACAACAACGAGAGAAGCATTCGAGACGAGTGAGCCGAGGGATCGCCCTCGGAATCCAAACAACAAATCTTATTTCTCTCGCAATGTTCCCTCGAACTCGAAACTATGCTCGCGCCCGGCAGTTTGGTTCCCTCATCCCGTCCCCACATACTACTATGGTGATGCTTCTCAGCCCAGGGCAACCACCGCTCTGCTCTCGCGTCGAAAACATGCAACATGCTCGATCGATTATTATCGATGATGGAGTTTCACCTCACCGGGGGAAAGGAACCCCGCCCGGAATGGAAAGAATAAAACGGAGAGCAGCAATCGAATAAAACTAGTGTCAATCGGGAAGGTAAGGAAGGTGGCAGAAGAGGGGTAGAGCGAGCAGGAGTCGTTAAACCAAACAGAGATGCCCGTAGCTAGGCACAGATGCTAGAGCAATAAATCATATCGAAAAGCAAACAGCAAACAAAACTTCCAAATGAACCAACCACTTAAAGCCGAATATTTACCGCTTAATAATCGCGGGAAGCGGATCATAAATTCGGTATGCAAATAATGGGTACTAAATTTAGTATTTATTTTTACACATTCGACACTGTTCACTAACCCTATTTCCCATCTGCCTGCATCGAGAATTTCGCCTATCTGGAACGAAATCGAATTGAAAAAAATTACAAACCAATATTTATTTTATGCTTTTCGAAACTGTACAAGTATTTTAAAAGTAAATAATGCGTTTAATAGTTGTAATAATGCGTAGTAATTTAACATCGTACAAAGAGTGTTGCACCCTCCCAACTTTCTTCTCGTTATGCTCCAACATACCCCCGAAAACGAGCCCCAACATCAAGTGGAGCCGTGTATAATTATACCAAACAACCAGTGCCTCGAAGCGAAGCCGACCATCTCGTGGGCTACGGGATGGAAATTTTGGCTCCTTATTATGCTGTTGTTCGTTTCCAGCCAGCCCCACCCAAACCCCCTACCACCCGGCTCCACCCGTTAAAAACGCAGCTGCTTCTCTTTCGATTTGTTTCGACTCGGCGGCGAGTCTCGTTATTCACTCCACTCCGCGAGATCATGATCCAGGTCGGGGTTAGAGAGAAAGAGTCGTCGTACGCTCGTCGTCATTAAAATATCACCTCACATCACATCCTAATCGGCAGTGTTCTGTCTCGTGCCGCTCATCGTGCCAACGCCACGGCACCGCCCGTTGTCAAATCAATCGATCGAACGAACCGATCGAGCCTGATCGAGGGCCTGATGTTTTGTTATGTGTGTGTGTTTTTTTTCTTTTCCATACACGTGAGAGAGCGGGAGCAGCACATGCAAACGCAAATTTCTTTTCACACAAAACAAGGAACAAAACGCTACGGAAAACCCGCGAAATCTGCTGCGCCGAGCACAGGCGAGTGAAGAGGTGATTATTTTCTTTCGTTAGTTATTGTTGATCATTCTTTCGTGGCTTGTTTCGAATTTCTTCTCTCCGTCTCGGGCGGCTCGGGCTGTCTGCCATTTCGTTGTTTTCGTCCCTTAGTTCCTCCCTGCTCCCTTGCCGCTCACGACCCAAATGCCGCCCCGTTCAACACCCCGATGACTTGATCATTTTTCGGGATCTTCCTTTATTAACGAGGTTCGCTGCTAAGAAACAAGTCATAAAACTTACCATCGGACATGCGGCAGCATAAGAGTCGAGGAATCCACAACCACACTGCGGACACGTACGTTTCGTGTACGTGTATGGGTGCAGCACAGTGCCACAAGATGCTGGAAATGGATTTCCAGCTAACCAGACGCATCCAGAAAGTCGATCGTAAAGTATAGGAACGGAAAAAAAAACACCGCATGAAGCAGCATACCGATGCTGTGTGTATGCAAGCTACCACGCACGTCTGCTACGCCTGAGCATGTTGCGCCTCGTTATCAGTTTTCTCACCTCTCGCCCCACCCCACAGCACCGGTGCGCTCGCCGGAAAAGGGTCTTAATTTTCTTCCCATGGGGACCTTGCCTTCCCAGTTTTATCAAGTACTTTTCTCCTCGTCTCATACATTTGGAGGGGATGTGTTCGATAAGAAGAGAGGTAGGGAGCCGTTCGCATGCGCGCGAGGCATGTAGTTCTTATCTTGTTGAAGCTGTTCGAACTGTCCTACTGTGTCGGGATGTGTTAAATGTGGCGCACCATCGCTTGGAGAGAGGAGCAGCTGGATTGAACAGATATAAGTGGAGGGCGGGTGGTGTCGGGTAGGGGAGGTTTATTTGGGGCCGTTTAGATAGGGCGCATACGTAGGCAGTGGGTAATTAAAAGTTTTATTTCAACATGTTTTGTATGTGTCTATTATGCGCCGAGCCGTTGAAGGAAAGAAATCGAACGTGAAGTTTTTTTTTTAGAAATCACGAAACAAATTTAAATAAAATGCTACACTTTAAATTGTACTTAAAATGAAACACTTTTCCCACCGGTAGGGCATAGTAAACGTAAACAAGAATGAAACTCTTTTTGCATGCGTTGCTGCCGAGAACTCTGTAAACGTTGTCCGGTCTCAACATACCTCAACATCCATTGCCGCTGAACGTCCTACACCAGCCCTTGGCCGGTCCGGTTAGAGGAAGAGAATAACAGAAAACAACGAAATGGATAAGGGCGCAAAAAACAGTGCCTCGTTCACTCCACCCGTAGACAGGTACCACTTAGCAAGATATATTGGAGCATGGACAATCCCGATTATAGGGTTGTCCCGTGTTGCAATTGATGCAACCTTGGGGAGGATTACCGGCGTTACATGCATTTTGGCGAGCATGGTTAGTGGTGATGAAGATTCTGTTCGGTGTTTATATTATTTTATGAACATTTGATGAACATTTTGCTTTTGACTCTATAAATCGTACGCTATTTCCATTTTTGTTGAATTTAAAATTTTAGGGTGCTTTTTAATGGTTGATGTGGTTGGTTTTGTGACAATAATATACTACTTTTTCCAATTTCAATCCATAGCATAGCGTAACGTTTAACGGTAACATTAGTGAATGTTTAAAATTCAATTTAAAAAAAACAGAATTTTTGAATAGAAAATCAAACATCAAATAAACAAAGTCGCTCTCCATGTCAAGATTGCACACTTTGCTGTATTTTTACTGTGTCTTTCCCTGTTCAACTGGCAAGTGTGTCAAACCTGTATAAGATATAACTTTTAAATATATCCAAATCAGTCACATCACAGTTACATGGTTTGGAACATAAAAATTACGCTACTTGTATTAGCTATACGGTCGAGTTATTGATACGAAATTAAATGGGTAAAACTGACTAACTTATCATCACACTACATTTAAATAATATAAAAGATATGAAGCAAAAATATAACTTACACTCATTGAATAATGAAATACTACCATCTGTTGAAATAAATGGATATTTGATATTTAAGATTAAACTATATTTTATTTTTGGGAAATCATAGATACATTCATGGTTCATTTAAACTCATATTAGATACTTAGATTACATACATACAATAAAAGAATTCTTCAATCTAAAGGAAAGGAAAAAGACGTGGTGAAACATAACATGAATAAATTAATGAACTTGTAATGATTGCGTATCGAAGGCTTAGTTTCTAATCTATTTTCTTGCAATTTCACCATCCTACAATGGAATCCATCATATCTCTCACGTTTTGTTATTCGAATTTTTCCTAGCACAACTGACGTGACAATATTGCACCATACAGTACACTCGCAGTCGCTTATAATCATAATTAAAAAGCTTTAATTTGACACTGACCACATTTCATTATCGACGTGTACTATTACCTGTATGATTTATGAATTAAAGTTTGTTATTCCGTTTCAATTATTTGTTATACGCAACGATACCACCATATGTCTGATGAGCAATAATAAAATGTGTTAGTAATAATAAGATTAACAATTATAACAATAGTAATTCTGCTTTAAGCCACCGTAATTTTCATTTTCATGCTTCAAGGGGTTCATTTTCAAAATATTCTGTAAGAAGCTTGCCAATATGATCTTGACGAACATTTCCGTCATGATCAATCATCAAATGCTCTATTTCTCCAATTTTTTTAATGTTAAGGAGTGTTCCTATCTATGCATCCTCTAATTCAAAACAGTTTATTTTAAACAAGAGAGAAATAACATCCGCTATCTCTACTATTCCTTAAAACAATAATAATGCAAAAATAATTACACTACATGCGACGAACATCAAACGTTCGACACCCTTGCTTTTCTGAATCATCTGCTCACGCGTCCAACGCATCACGCATTACTCTTTAAGTTGGTTCAAAATGCTCTACAAATGATAAAACAAGATCGTGTACGAGGCAAAGTTTTCATGCCACTAGCAAAACAGCGATCCCGAAAAAAAACCCCCATACAGCTAAAGGGTGCTCTTTAATAAAACACAGGGCATTTTGGACCTTTGCTGGATGCGGACAGAAAATGAAAAATGGAGCTGCGTGCAGGTATCAGTTCTCGTTAATCAGCGACGAGCTCGTTTTATGTTGTTACTTATTTATTTTTCCCCCCTCGAGCAACTTTACGGTGGGCTTTTTTTCTGCCCGATGCCAGACCGCTCGTTATTGTTCTGCTCGACATGCAACGGGGAGTACGCGCCTGTATGCTTTTACATATGTGCTCATCCACACCACAACAGACCAGGCCGGGCTTTATGGCGGAAGTGCATAAGAAGATTCCGTTCCGACTTTCCGCACTGTGTCTGCCGGCTTCACAATAGCAGTACGCTGTGCAGAAGCTCACGTATGAATACCGTTTACATTTTTTTTCTAATGCAGCAATGTTTTCTTGGCAACGCTCATTAACAACGGCACCTTTCACAGAGCGAAACAAACGGGTAAACGACGGGAAAAGACGATTGCTCGGAACCGCGCGAGTTAACGATGCAAAATAGAACAACATTCTTGCGGCTCGCTATGTGTGTTCTACATGCGCATGTTTATGTTTTTGTAGTCGATTAAAAACATTTCATTCCTTTGATGGATGCATGTTCCGTCAATTTGTGTGTTTGTTTTACGCAAGACAGAACAGTATATGGAGAAAAAATATGTTTCGTCCGCTGGTCTGATTACGCCTTTAAGCACGTGTACTCACCGATACCTCAAGCTTCATGAGATTGACCAGTAATCTATCTTGTTAAAATAACGATAGCTCGTTGTGCGAACGGATTGGCAGGAACGCAAATCAGCGAACGAAAAGGAATGGCCACCGTACCCGCGAGAAGAAGTGCCCAACGCATTTCCTTCTACAGCGACGAGAAGATCCATTCCCATTTCTAACCGATGGTAATCAGGCTATCCTACCCGCCTGTCTCTTTCAGTAGTAGAAGTCGTTTCTGGCCGTTTCCCATATCCCATTTGGCGATCAACAAAACACGATACAGAGCGAATAACGAGCGTAAAAAGCAACAAGTACATGTATTTAATTTTTCAAACCGCTCACTGCCAACCGCAAACCGGAACCCATCTGTTCTCATTAGCTGGTCCCAGCCCAAACTCCCGGGCTGAATCTTCACGCACGAGAGGCGAAAACGAAGCACAATGAAAACACTCTTCGCGGTCTGGTCTGGAGTTTAAATCACGATAAAAAATTACTTCTCCCCATTTGCTTTTCCCTCACCGTGCAAGCGTGTTGTATGTTGACACGAATCTTTACGCGAAACAGTGACGCCCGTAGCACAAGGCTAACGAAGGAAAAAGCACCAGACAGAAAGAGAGGGAATAATTCATCACATAAACGTACTCAAACATCGTTCTCTTGTTCTGCATCGGGTTCGTCGCTTTACGTTGCATTAAAGTCTCTCGTTTTACGTTACATTTTTTGTCCAAAATCCGCCATCATAGTAACCTTTTTTTCAATCTCCCAACTGAAGAAGCTTGTTTGCATGTTCATCTTTTTTGCCTGTATTATTTCCTCTTCCTCTTTCGACGGGTTTGCTCAGAGTTGGGCAATAAGAAAAAATGTCAGAAGAGAAAAAAAAACAAAAGCGAATAAACCAAAATATCGTTAATCACCACAAACGCAGCAGATATTTCAACAATGTTGCCTGACAACCTCTCTTCCACCATACAGTATGCTATTACCATCAAACCCACTCCACTCCTAACAATTCCAAAAAGGATAAAAGAGCAGAAATAAAGCACACGCAGGGCTTTGTTGAAATGATGTCGTTCCGCCTCATCCCAGGGCGGGATATCATGTTGTGAGATTTTGGGCGATCGTAAATAAGCATAAAGCGAGTTTTGCAGTTGTTACATTCTCGTAAATTTTTGGCATATTCCAACATTTTTTGCATTGGTTAAAGCTATCATTTATTTATTTTTCTTTTGACTGGTTGTGCAGTAAAATGAATGGGTTTGTTTTTAGGCGCAGTTTTGTGTCATCAGAAATAAATTTTCGACATGGTACCATTTACTTTACTATAATTACCGACTTTATCGAAAACATTAACACATCAAGGGACTTATTGATTAATTTACTTATTTAAATATTTGGAAAGAGGAGCTTTTTTATTAAAGCAGTATTAAACACCCAAAATGTACAGCAAGCTGAACTGCAATAATATGAATCATATATCAATAAATAGACATTTTAGACAACAAAAACAATTACTTTATCCATACCATGTGCTAATTTATACATTTACTCTGTAATTTGCAGCTTATTTTAGAAGTGCATTTTTGTTTGAATGAAAAAAACATCGATTAAAACAATTCATTTATACGGTCCACAAACACTTTCTGCTTCTTGAAGTATAACTGTTCGATGTTTGCATGTAACTATAAATTATTGGTCACTTGGGCTGTGCCTATACTCCATCCAGTCATGCAGTCACGCTTTCTGCATATAATGCGTACTTAATAATAACTATAGCGCTTGTTTTTGACTTCGTTTTTTTGTTGTTGTTTTGTCGTGAGTATAGACACACAAACGCATGAAGAAGTAATTGAGTAATAAAAATTATTAAATATGAGGTGAAAACTTGTGCTTCGTTCCGTTGGTATCATCTCTGTTGCTGTTTGCCTATCAACACAACGATCAGTTTTGTAGAAGCAGGGATCAGCAATCTTTCCTGAAAGCATCCTTTCCTGAAGAATTCAATCGATAAATTTTAATGAAAATAAGATTTCCTAGTCATGAGTAAATTATCTAAAAGGTTTTTATAACTCATTCAAACCTAATGTTCTTTTAAATTTTTATTGACGATACTGTAAACATAGCATACAATAACATTTTTTTAAAATTCGTATATATTGGTTGTAGACATGATATTACAAATTTTCTAAATAAAATTAACGATTGAAAATTAGCTTCTCAAAATAAATATTTGAAATTTATCATAAAACAAAAAGACTAAAAGTGTCAAGCCTTTCCTACCTCTGCTCAAAAGAACGGATCGTTGCCATCATATTAGTTTAAACAATACTTCTGTACAGAATGATATAATCTCTTAAGTGTGTGTTGACTGGTGGTTCTGTGGCACATATTTAATTTCGAAGACGATGCATGTGCAATTGCATCTGTACATGCTATCAACGTTGCAACAGGCACGAAAACATGTTTGAGAGAAAACATAATGAGCACCTTGAAGGACAACCAGAAGGCGAAGCTAATTCACGCATTGTTGCGCATGCTCACCCTTTAAAGGAGGTATCACAGGGTGGCGATAGCAGTGCAAACAAATACTGAAGAATAAGAATAAAATTATAAATCCAAGTTTAAGAACAATAGCAAACAGCATCAGTTTTAAATTTAAATTTGTCAAAATGAATTGCATTTTTTAAATTAACATCATCCTTTATAGAATATTCCGTTGCTATTGATATGAGCTATCGAATAACTATTTAATTGTGTTGAATGAAATTCTCCAAACCAAGTTTTTAATGTCCATCGGGTCCGTGAACAACGATTTGTTAATAGAATTCCTTAGATTGTAATATTTTTATGTATTATTGCTAAATAGAATAAAGATAACTAATATTATGTGTATTTTAATAACATAATACTTTTGTTTGCTCTATATGACTTCATGGCTATAAGCTTTAAAAAGTTTCAATGATTGCAAGAACCTCTTTTTCATCTTTACACCCTGTTCAAGTTTAATGTTATTTAACACTAGGCAAGTATGATTCCTTAGCAACGATATTGTTTGTTTGTTTTCCCTTAGCAACCGCACATAAACACCACCATGAGATGTAAAGTTTGGAAGCATGTGAAAAGTATACTTAATTCTACTAAATACATTTACCTTCAAACCAGTTATGTCGTGCATTAGAAATTAAAACGTTCTCAGTACTTTATTTGACCAATTAACGTAAAAATGTTCCGCAACGAGTACAGCCTTGCGATGGAGCGAGACTCGGGCAGCGTATCGTCCGTGTCCTCGTTCCAGGTGGACGACCTTATGGAGAAACTGAAGTTGCTAAACTACGAGCGACTCCTGCTGAAGGAGATGAAAATGAAACAAATCAATCGCTATTATTTCCTGCGATCATTCAACCCGGGTGAGCAGTTCTTCATGTTTACTTCAATCTGCGCTTGGCTCATACGCAAAATTGGAAAAACTTTCGACCAGCCGCAAGAATTTGACGATCCAAACATTGTCATTTCGCGCATCATAAAGGTGCTGCAGGAGATGGTAGGTAGAAAAGAGTTTGTTGCTACAATAAAGTAACATTAATATTGTCATACTTTACAGGACGTACCGACCGACTTCCAAACAAACCGTCTGATTCAAGGGGCCGGACCTATCTGTGTGTACATTATGGACTGCCTGGCAACACAGGCGCTGAAGTTGACTAAGTTCCAAATCAAACGTCCCGAATGTCGCAAGGAAGATGATCCCATGGTCGATCTGATCGAGAACGACTCGGAAATCATCCTCGAAAAGGTGGAGGAAGAACAGATGGCGGGTGTAAGCGACGACAGTGACGACGAACGAAATGGCCTTTTCGATCTGAGCTTCTCCGATCCAGCTCGGTCCGGTGTCAACACTCGTAGAGAAACGCGCGAATACAAGGTGGACTCGCTCTCAGATAGTGAGGCTTGGCGACTGGAGCTGGAACGCGTCCTACCTCAGCTGAAAGTCGTGGTAAAAACGGATCCACGCGACTGGCGGGCACACCTCGAGCAGATGCGAAACCTTCGAAGTAACATTGAATCGGTAGGTAGTAATACCAGCTCATTTGCGGAGTACATAAAAGTAAATTTTCTACTCACACTTTCCAGGCCACGGAGGAAACAGACAGTCAGCTGGTGAAGCTACAGTCTGATATCACCTACGTGATGGAAAAAATCGAAAGTCGCGAGAAGCATCTGAATCACGATCTAAAGGACTTGATCACGCAGTACAAGCAAATTCTGATTGAACACAATCAAGCGACAGGCCAGATCCGGCAGGCTGAGCAGGAAAAGACCGAGCACGAGCATGAGCTGTCCAAGATCACCAATGAGCTGGAAAATGTCAAGATCCAGATGGAACAGCGTGGCAACTCGATGACGGATGGCAGTAAGGGGCATAAGGGGCAGGTAACGCAATCAATTCTGCATCACTTAAAAACGTGATCGGTTTATCGTTGCAGGTCCACTGATCAACATCAAAAAGGCTATCTTTCGTATCAAAGAGGAGCTGTGCGAGATGGACATCAAGATTGGTGTAATGGAGCACTCACTCAACTCGGAAATCGTTCGGCAAGGTTCGCAGTATGCCGAATTGGATTCCCTTGTAATGGCTGCCCATTAAATAAGCAGTAGATTTAGTTTATATCCATAAAAATGTTTAAATATAAAATTAAAATGAATTTAAAAATTTTAATCAATAAAACTACCAAATCATCTTAATGTATCATTGCATCGTTGAAACGTGCCCAAGATTTGTTTGCTCCTCCGAAACTCACGATAAGTCAACTCCATTAAACGATTTTTGTCGCTTATAAGCAGACGTGTTTTAATTGTTTAATTGATATTTGAAACAATTTCTCATTAGTCGAGAGACACGCATCTATTTCAAATCGCGTACTATAAATTTAATTGTTTCAACGCTTGCAAATTGTATGATACTGTCATAGTTTTATCAATAATTAAACCGTGAATTACTTCATAACATCTAAAAAATCTTTCAAAATCTTATTTATCAGTGAAACAAACTTCTCTTGCAGATAACAATTGAAAAATCCACCAGTATAAAAAGTTTGAACCAAATGACGATATTTCCAAATTTCCAAATCCAAATAAATATAAAAATACGACAACACAATACGAATATCATTAGAGAGACAAATTATTAATTTCATCTATGTCACATTTTTATTTATTTATTTGAGTATTTGTGTGTATGTATATATGTGTTTTATTTTGTTTTATTTGATCTATATTGTTCAGCATTTATTTTCGACTAGATGTGAACATGGCGGTTCTAACGTTTAAACTGATTTTCTAGATAATCAAAATTTTACACAGGATTAGATAGAACAAATGATTGCTATTCAAACAACGAAAAAATCTTAAAGCTCCCCAATACTATTTATTCTCTTTAATAATTTCAGTTTAATTGTTCTTCGTCAACTACAAACAACCAACCGAAAACAAAGTCAAATATGTTCATGCGTACCACTGAAACTTTCAAACAGTTTGTTCTACATTAAATCGGAACACACTGTAAAATTCTGAATCAACTCGTTCTACCGATTCACCGATACGCTATCAATTCCTACTACTTAACGAAGCTGGTGCTGTAGGTGGTTAGTACTACAATGACAGGAACTACCTATGAAGTCGCATGTACACGGAGTACGTTTCGCACTGCGTAAGATATAACTCCCATGGACTTTGCCATTCGAAAATACACCGAATTTTCTTTCAGTAATGAATCTCGAATGCTCGATTTTATTTTTCTCTTTTATTTTATCTATTCAATTTGTTGTTCGTTTCTTCTTTACAAACACTCCTACTTCTTACCCTTCACTTTCATATCACATCCGAAAAAACGGGTAGCGCAATTGTAATGTTAGTGTGAACAGTGGAGCGGTAGTGCTTACACTATATTGTATATCAATAGTTGTAGCAACACGGTAGCAAATGTGACAAAATTTTAAAGTAACTAGTTGTTAGCTTAACAACGGCTCATTTACAAAGCGTGCTTTCCTCCTGATAACCCATACACTCAATTACTTTACAGTTTTACCATGCAAGCTCTTCACCTCGCTGTGCAATAGGTTGGCGCGTTTTAGTTTACCATGAACTTATGATCAAAATTGTTCCAAATGAAAACTAATCTATTAGGGCAATCATATTCCATTTGTTTCGGTTATTTTTTCTACCATCGATGGTTGCGTTTCGTTCGTGTTGTTACCATATATGGTAAGAATTATCTGCTGTTGACGGTTGACCTGCAACGAATTTGGTAGACCGGTATATCACTAATCTTTTTCCGCTACTGCTATTCGCAGTGTGAACTATAGAAAATTTTAATTTGCATTTTCGCTTGATCTTCTCTTGGGCTATCTGCTTTAATTTATGCCTCATTAAACAACCGTACAAACCGTGCTCAGCATCATGTTGATCACACTCATTCTGTTCTTCTCATTGGCAGGTTCGATTTACGCTAGCTGTAAGGTTTCATTTCAGCAAACCCAAATATTCGCTCTCGTATCTTACGCTCTTATCACTCTGTCTCGGATGATTTCATTTTATACAAAAACAAACCCGGTATCATACAACTACTCATAGATTCGCTTCAAACACCGCTGTATAGTAACATAGCGCTTTTCAGGTCCCCTGCAGCAGTTGAACGTAAGCGTAACAGTTGAAATTTACTAATAGATCTATTCTCTGTTCTTAATTTCTTCTTATACTAGCTGCAGTCAACACTTAATCCTGCTCTTAACGTGCGTGTACCATGCTTATCAAAACTATTTTTTGTGTTTCATTTCTGCTTGTTCCGCGTATTCGTTAAACGTTTGATGCATTTATCATATTGCATATTGCATATTCGCATTTATCATACATTTTTATCCGAGATGCTGTTTCGTTACGTTTTCTCTAGATACTCTGCCTAAAATATTCATAACAGTATGTTTTTAATAATCTCTTATCGCACTTCCGCATTGCCAGTTGGTCGCTCCATTTCACACCCATCACTAGTCAAAGATATAACTACGCATGTATCAGCCGTCCCCACGCATGTATGAGTGATTGTTTTGGAAGGAGAAAATATCTGATTCGAAAAACACTAGAATCGGTTATTGCGGCGGAGCAGCGCGAATAAAGAAACGATGTTAGCAAAAACTGGAAGGAGCTATTTTACAAAATCCGATTAGAGAGCTGTGGGCTGACCGAGCCATACCGAGATGCTCTACCGTTTAACCGCAACACACTGATACTTTCGTTGCAGCACCTGGGTACGTATTTCATCCCAACCAATGTTTTCTGTAGCCCAGCAATATCGTGGTGAGGCGCAACCAGGTATGTGTATGAATGTGTCTTACCAAAATGTTTCTATTCATTAATGGAATACTATTCATTTAACTGAGAACTAAACGGCGTTAGTAATGGGATACATTGTAACAAATCCATTGAGCAAACTCGATATTTAGCAAATTATGCATCAAATTAAAAAGATACTAGACATGTAATTTAATTGTTTTACTCTTAACCAGAACAAAACTTTGTCAAATGGCGCTAAACTGTTGAACCTTCAATTCACTCTTGCTTGCTCAACATTGCTTCGGTTCTCGCCAATGCGTACTCTTTTCAAGATTATTCCATTCCAGCTATTATGTTTAACACGTCTATCGAATGAAATGATATTCTGCAGCTCTATGCAAAGTTTGAGGCAAATTTTAGAAACCCTGCTTAAAAATTGGTTAGATTAATAAAAATCGATATGCTGAAGGATAAGACAAATATTTTTTTGCTGATGAATATATCTTTCATTTAGACGACTGTAAGTCATTGTTACGAAGTCATTACTTATAAAACAAAAGATATCTTCAAACGACAAACGATGTTTTCAGCAGTTTTCGCATACTTCCCCTCTTTTCTAGGCTGAACGAACTAAGTCATGCCTATCGTGTTATCGACTTGTTAAACCATTCAATACCCAAATTAACTCAATCGATGAGATGAGATAAAATTTATGTATCCCGTAAATGTATGATTTTTTTGAACTACAAGACATATTTATCAGGAATTATAAAATAAAATCTGCTATTTTTGCGTTTGATAGAGGTAAATTACTATCTAAATATGAGAATTATTGAAAAAAAAAATCACGCTCCTGTTTAGATTAGCAATAAGAATAGACACACATACACACACAAACACAGGCAGACAAAATCACACGGATTAGCTGGTGTATATTGTGAAATTTTGCGTTTGCTTTGTGAAAAGATTGTTTCACATCCATGCACTAATCACAGAGCTGGCGATGTCATGGCCCTACCGTCACTACGTTCCTGTTCCTATAAACAGTAGACCGGATCGCACACTTAAAGCACGCTACGTTCCTCCGCCGTTCCGGGTATTGATACCGGCGCATTATCACTATCCTCCTGCTCATTCCCATCCAGCGATCGATACTCGGAGTCGGCCGAATCGCTAATGTCATCAGCGATCGACGCAAACCCGACCCCGGCACTTCCAGTCGACAGCAGTGACTGCATAGGCTGCGAGTGGTTAGTGGCGGAAAGCAGATGAGTGCTGCTGGCAGTAGACGTCTCGTCACTATTGTTACCAATATCGGCGGCAATGGTTGATGGTGCTGGCGGTAGGGGTGCGGTGACGGACGACGACGATGAGGCCGATCCGTCCAGTCGGGTGCCTCCGATCAGCAGCGTCGATGAGCGAATGGCAACGATGGACGTGTCAGTGGCGCTTGTGTAGCAAGACAGATGATCCTGTGTGTGCATCGATTTAGAAGCCGATGAGTTAGAGAAAAATACATTGTGAATGGAAGAAACAGGGGTGAGTGTAGTGTGGCGGTTACAGGACGGACATAGTTGCTTACTGGCTATCTTGCGACTGGTGAATATGGTGATGTGTGAAGATGCTGTCTGGCAAGCTGTTAGTTTTTTTTTGTTTGCATAGTATGCACGTTATGTAAAGTATGAGCATGAGCATCCACATGAGTCCAAAGTTTAGGGCCGAAGAAGGATCCGACAACAGAGCATGGTATTAGGATTGTTGGTATCATGAAATTGAGAAATAGCCATACTGGAAAGTACTAACCAGCGTGTAAGTTAGCAGCAAAGCAAAAATAAAATAAAGATAACGAAAAGCGGCACACGCAGTGTGCAAAGCAACGATAGAGAGGGAGCGAATAGACAACTTTCCGATTGAATTAAACGCTTTGATTAGAACTAATAAGCTTCCAATAAACTACGTTTTTCCACTACAATCTTTATCTTCAAAGCAACCAACAAAGAATTGAGCCAAAAAAGTGAAAGTTCCGAAAGAAGCAAACCATAGAAAAAAAAACGAGATGATGAGTGTTCCGGAACGTGGAACCACCCATCGAATTCGAATTTGTTTTAGAACAATTGGATATTTCGATTTTTTGTTTATTTTAATTTTTTAGAATTCTTTCACATTTTATTTAAACTAAAACTTTCATCCGTTTTCCGTTTGCTTTTATGAAGCATCCTTTCGAAGCTAAGCGCACTGATCGTTCGGGATACATATTATAGCTTCTTTCCTGTTGCTTACTACTTCACTCACATCGTCTTTCGATACACCTTACCAGCTCTGACTCTGTGCGCCCTCCCTGACTAAATATAGTTGTGCAATGAATAATGTTTTTGTCGCCTTGTTCTCTTTCTCTGCACAACTCTCTCGCTCTCTCTTTGTACACAAGTGTCACCGAAGAAAAAATCCCTCCCATGTAGTGTGGTGTCCGTCCCTTACCTATGCTAAAACTAAAACGCCATCACGGGATGTTGCTGGTTTTGATTTTCTAGCCCCTCTTTTATGTCTCCACAATGCCACAACCTTCTCCATCACTTTACCTATCCCGAGAGAAAGCAATGAGAGTAAAGGTTCAATGTTTTGTTTGAATATTCGATGTTCATACCGCTTCGTTTTTCCTAAACAACAATCAGCAAAACTGGGATGGGCTATCATGTGCACAAACTTTCTTTCTGCGCTTGTTTCATATTTCTAAACTCCTCACCCTCATCATGTGTATTACAACCCCGTATGTTTTAGTTTTCTATCACTGAAGTTACATCACCGGCATATGCATCATTTACATCACAATCGTTCTGATCCTTTTTCATTTCTTTTATATCCTCATTTTCATCATCTTCATTCCTCGTTGCCGTTGAGAAGTAGAAAAGCTTTAAGCAGCATCAACTGGAGAAAACCGAAGGAGGAACATAGTCAATACAACAAAAGAAAAGGGATATAATGGAGGATAGCAGCAAACGCATAACTCATACTCCAAATAAATATTAATCAGAGGCAACGCGACGGAAACGTGCGTGTGTGTGCGAGGATACAGGTTATAACGTAAACTCAAATTACGTAAGCACAAGATAAATAGTAAAAGCAAGCCAAACTGATGCATGAAAGCAACAAGATAGATATCTTTGTTTTCAAACATTTAAGCATTTTACTTATGAGTATAAGTAGCTGCAGATTCGATAAATGGTTTTCAAAATGAACAGTGCACTTGTTAGATACATGAACATGAAGAGCGTGATAAGTATGAGATTGATTATCGAATATTTCGGACAAAATGTTAAACGAACATAAAATGTATTTGCTTATGCCCAGCCAATGTCACCCCTTTAAGATTTTTTTTCCAGGAAAGAAACATTCCAGGTTTTCCAACATAGTGAACTGGAAAGCAACTGCTTACTTGAAGCATTTGTTCTGAAGTCATATCAAAACAGACCCAGTGACAAAGTCACGCATTCTTATGTTTTGTAACTGTTTTATGTAAACTAACAAAAATTAAATTATTCCCGCAAATACATGAAGTTTCTGTGAAAGTAAGAGAATATCGTCATGGCGATCCAAAGGATCATCCCAATCGGCACAGCAGCATTTTTACTCACTAAAACTAATCGAAGGTTTTACACAAACAAACACAAACTATCAACGATGACATAACGGGTAGCGTTAAATTAGGAATTAAATCAAATTAATTCAATCAGCACACAAAGTAACAGTGAAAAGAAGGAGGATAAACAGGAACGTATTTAACGAAAAAGATAGCAAAGAATCTCACACAACCAAGCGATAATGATGTGATGATGAACATGACAACTTTCGATAAATTATGTTCGTTATTGTTCTAAAATGATATTTGCGTTAGTTCATGTTAATTTATGCATGACCTTTTGTACAGAATTCCATGACATATATAAACCATTACAGTATGAAACATGGCAGATGATAAAATTATTGCATTGTTTTAAATTTCACATTAAACAACAAAAAGCGACAGTATCGCCTCATTCGATAGCGCCCGACACAAATACACACATAGAATCACGGGTAATCTAATGAAAGTGCGCAAGCATGTTTGCATGTGTGTGCGATATTCTCCTTCCCATTCGACATAATGTAGAGCGAACTAACCAACAGCGAAGTAAAAGAAGTACAACAGAAACCGAAACGAATGAAATAAAAAACTATCACAAATAGAAATTTACCGTCGCACTGCTGCTACCGCCGGTACTCTCCGGAAGCCCACCGTCTGTATCATCCCCACCAGCCGCCGGATCTTCCTCCTCGCATACGCTCTGATAACGGATACGATCGATGCTACCGGTCGATCCACGACCGGCCACCACCACATCGTCCTCATCAGTGATGCTAATGTTTCGTTCACGATAACTGCTCCGTTGCTGTTCCACCACACCCGAATCGATCATATCGCGACTGGCAGCAGTCGGTGATTTACTGCCGTCACCCGTGATTTGAATCACGGTCGTCGCAGCACCGGCGGTCGTCGATGAGGATGTCGGTTGCTCCGTTTGTGCGAAAGAGTCGATTAACCGACCGGTACTACTCGCACCGATCGCCGTGCTGGTACCGCTAGATTGCATCTCAATCGTAACGACGGCCGTTGGAGCATGTTGCTGTGACGAAGTGGTGCTCCCATCTCTAGAAGATCCACTTCCACCTGTACTCCAAAATCCACGACCTGTATAACCAACAGAAAGATAGATACGAAATCATACAGTGCTCATAATGTTCTCATATTATGGGAATCATAAAAAAACTAAGCGTACCTTTGCTTTTCTTCGTCAAATAGATCGGGGTTAGCCGCACTCGGTAGAACTGAGTACCGCGTGACACACCATACCGGTTATCGTTCCTGCGTGCGTGACAAAATTCCTTTTGCACGACTGTGCCGTATCCAGACAGAATCGCCGGTACTTCACCCTTCACTAATGGCAACAAACCCATATCCGGATGGCAGCTTTCGTGCACGAAGTAAATAAACTCGGCCACCTGAAAGCAGAGATGATATGATATGAAATGTACTGTAATACTAATGTTACTAATGTTATTTTTGTTTGGTTAATTGTTAGAATATATTGTCTGTTTTTACAATAATGTCAAACATTCTCTATTGAAAGTAATAGAATTTCGAACTGTATTATTTTACTTCTGAGCCGGTGGATGTTATCTTTTTAAGATTTATCATATATTTTAACACTATCAATATTTAATGTTTGGCTATGCAATTTTTATGTAAAAAAACAAAAACATTAATATTCGAATATGTAAAAGCACTTAGCAATTTGATTAATGGAAAAATAATCTAATAATCGATTGTTTACACTGCTTTTAATTCGTTTTTTTTTCTTCACTTTTGCAAAAACCTAACAACAGCGTCTTAACAAACCTGCGCAATGGTGTAGTTCTGGTAGGTCGAGTTCCACACAAACATCACAGTGTCTCCTTCTGAACAGCTCGTCAGCTGTGCCGCTCTCCTTCGCTGTCTCTCAAGCTCACGCGATAACGCGTGCTTCTCGTGCTCGAGCGCATCCACTTTCCCGTGCAGCTTGACGAGCCTTTCGGCCATCTGCTGTCGGTCGGTTTCTAATGCTTCTAGCTGTTCCCGGCAGCTCGGATCGTTCAATGGGCTTAACTCTGGGTCGGTCAGCGACTGGATCGTTTCCCGCATGCGCATACACTCCCGCCCCAGCTGCGACTCCTTCTCGCGCAGCTCCTCCAGCTGCCGATCCTTTTCATCCAGAATGCGCTTGTACACGTCCTGGCTGCCACCGCTGGGCGAACCAGCCGTCCCGTACGAACGGTGCAACCGGCTCCCACTGCCAGCACTGCCAGCCACCGCCATCCCACCGCCGATCGCATTTGCTTCCCAACGCTGTCGTTCTTCCTCGATGGCCACTCGCACTGCTCGTTCTTTCTCCCGTTGAAAGTCATCGCGCATCTGTGCTAGCAGCTGCTCGTGCGTGCCGATGTCGATCATGTCTGGTTTCTCGATCTTCTCCAAACTCGTGTCCGAAGGTGATCGATCCATGCTGGTGGCCATTAGCTTGAACCGACAGCGTAGCGTTTCGATCTCCGTTCGGTGCTTGTGCTCCAGCTGTTCGATTGCCTCCTGGATGGCCTTCTTTCGGTCTACCTCAGCACACGCCAGTTGGGTCTCCAATCGCTCAATCACCTCACGCATTTGGGCGATCTGTTCGTTCAGTGCCTTCTTCTCCTGCTCGTAACTTGACACTGCCTCGATTTGACTCGCTTTCATCGTGCTGTTGTCCGAGCGCAATGACTGAATCTCATCGTCCTTTTGGTGGATGCTCTTCCGCAAATCGTTCATCTCTAGCTCGTGATCCACGGTCAACTGTTGGATGGTTTCCCGCTCACGATCACGGACCAACTGTTGAATGTCATTCCATGCACGATTCATTGCAACCAACTCTGACTGGAACTGTGTACGGTTTGTATCAGCCTCGGCACGTACACGCGCCAGCTGATCCCGAAGCATCATGATCGAATCTTGCGAAAGTTGATACACGCTACTGAGTAATCCTTTGAGTCGTTCCACCTCCAGCCGCGTAGTACCGAGGTTATCCTGTAGAAATAAGAGAGATTTATTTTTAAATGCTCATTGTCTTGACTTTTGTCTGTAGTAACGTATGTCATTGGTCCGGTCTTTGTTAGTGGTCATGTGCAATTTTACATATGAATTTTTAGGACGAAATATTATAAAACGAAAACTCTTTTGCAATCAACTGAGCTTTGTGATAAATAATACGGTATCCTAGTGTTTGGGCTTGCTTGTTTAGGTTGTAAAAGACCAGTCTACCGAAAAATGTCTACATGAACTACTTGAAAAAAAAACCTAATCATTTAATAACACATATCATCTGTACGATATTTCCTTATTAATTTCCGGACCAGATGTTGGAAATCAAAAGAAAAAAAAAACAAAAATTAAACAGCCAGGGCAAAAAAAAAGACACAATTTGCAGCAACTGAAAATGGAATTAAATGCAGCCACACAAGGCTAACGAAAACAAAAACGTATTTCGTGCGAGAACTTTTTCCACTATAGCGTCTCACATCCTCTCTCTTTCTGTACCTGCAGAAGCAAAAGGACGGTGCCCTCTTCATAGCTGCTACGGCCTCGTCCAAGCAGACAATCGGCGAACGAATGCCGGTTATCGTGCGAATGGCACAATTGCTCCTGTTGGTGCTGGTGCTCCAGCTGCTGGCGTCGTTCGACACTCGCGGCGCTCGAGGGCAGCGATTCGTCGATGTAAAACTCACTATTAATAAACTCGCCTTCCTCGCCGGGCGATCGAATCAGCACGTTACCCGTGGCACCCGCAGCGGTACCCTCCATCAGTGCAAGCAGCAGTAGCTCCTGCGAGCTGCTCGAGCGTTCCGATGAAGAGGTGCGTGTGAAAATCCCTCTTCGCAACCTACGTGCGCCGCCTTCGAACGAGCTGGGCGTATACAAAGGACAGCGACCATCAAGGTTCGCCGTAGTAACACCGACCCCACCATGCGCCGCACGCTCTTCTGGTATAGCTGAAGGGTATCCCGAAGGTGCGACTTGCTGCTCCGTTCCGGGGTCCACAGACTGTACGGATTGTCTACCGTCCGACTCTGCGTGTGCACTCATTATAGCAACATTGGTATTAGCAGAAGCGGTGATAGTAGAAGTCGTCAATGTGTTAGTAGCCATGCAACTAGCTGTGTTAGTAGTAGTAGCAGTATTTGTCCCTGTTAACGATGTGCGAACGGAAGGGTTCGGAAGAAGTATATCGTGAAATCGCACCTCTGTTAGCGTCTCTGCACAAACCGTCTCCACGGGGTCAGTGGATGTAGCAACACTGCACGTCACAACAATGGGCTCCTTTATTTTCTGGGTTTCCTCTTCTTGTCGAGATCGTTCTCCGCTCCGTTCTCCGGAGCTCTGGTTTTGTCCTTCTCCTGTCACCTTTTCATACTCCTCGGTATCTGTTTCCGAATCAGCTCCTCCAATTCTACAATGAGCGTAAACGAAAACGAAATTTCTTTTAATACCATATCGCTCTATTGACGCGAAGTAAAAACCCGCGTGAAGTAATGCGAAGTAAAAATATTGATTCATATAAAATAAATTTAATGGAATACGTGTTTACCTATCACTATCTTTTCTATCAGCCTGTGCATGGTCACCGCTAGACGCCGTTGTGTTGTCCTTGCTGCGAACCGAGACGGAGACGTCGTCCTGCTCGGTACACCCATTACCGTCGTCTTGTTGCAGCAGCTGCTGCTGCTCTACCGAACGCGTTTGAAAAAAATCTATCACAGAAGCTAGATTCGGTAGTGTTATCTGCTCCGTCAATTCGGGCAGATAGCGGGACAGTTCCTGAAGATCTGCGTTGGGACAAGATTAAGAATACCTTATTAGCCAAACTAACTCACGTTCGAACCAGCTCACACTTACCCTGCTTGTCTAAAGCTGGTAGACTAGAATCGAACACCGACGGTGCTTGAATGGCGTAGGACGGTGGCATATCGCTCATGCCCGGAAAGAGCGTGCTCAAAAAATGCCCCTCGAACAGGGCAGCGAACTCCTGCCGCCTTACTACCTCCTCGTTATGTATCGCCATCAACCGACACGCCAAATCGGAAGCCCACTGCAAGATGTGACAGAGACGGAAACACGCAATTGCAGTATTTTTTAAAGCATCAAACCTCTGACGGACGCCAAAATTATAACTCACCCTTAGGAAAGCGCTCGAAAACATGCGCCGTCGGACCACCTCCGTTACGGCGCTCACATAAATCCTCGGCACCATTTGGATCTGTTCGATAATGCTCAGGTGCTTCTGCAGTCGCTGCAGGGATGTGTTATAAAGCGACAGAAAACTGTCCAGTTCGTGCACCCTCGTTTCCATGTTCGTGATGTACCTGTGTGGAAAAAGAATCGAACACATTCATTAATGTGCTCCTCACAGCTCCATTCATTTAGACATAAATGATTCGCATACTTTAGTCTCTTCGTCAGGTTTTGGCCCAGCTCTTCCTTTGCCACCGTGCAGCGACGCCGGTACTCGAGCAGTTTCACATGGTTTGTCTGCATCAGGCGCAGTGTGTTCTGGTGCATCGCACACAGATCGGGCAGGATCGACATGTCGCCGATTTTATTAGCACGATCCTGATTCATCTGGATGCTTTGCGCCAACTCGTTCTGATCACGGAGGAGCTTTTTAGCGTCCGCAAGCAGCTTGTCAAGACCAGCCAGCCGTTCCTCCAGGCCCTTAACGACTTTTACTTCAAGCTACGAAAAAATATAACAGAATAGAAATGTTTAAATGGTTACGAGACAACTGCAGAGAATACTTACACTTTGCGATGCTGTAATCGCTCGGTCAATTCGATCGTGTAATGCCGTCAACTGTGGTCGACTAAACTTCTCAATGTTGATACGACATTCTTCGGCCATACGCTTGAGCGTAAGCTGTCCCTCCATAGCGGATATCCAATCGAGCAGCGATATTCCCTTCGCACGTTCCGACTCGGTCAGAGCTACCTCGTCCGTCGTTCCTGCCGTTTCGCCACCAGTTGCAGATGTGTCGTGCTGTTGATTTTCCGACGAGTTTGCCGCATGATCACCTATGGCCGCGTTCGTCGCTTCCACCTGATCGCCCTCCGTACCACTTCCGGACTTGATCGCAGGAGGTTCATTATTGCTCGCTGTTCTGCTGGTGCTATTGTTCGTCAATACATTCGGGTTAAACACTTCGTCGAACATGCCGTAAGGCCGCGATTCGGCATTTTCCATCAACGACGAGAGGATTGGAATTTCTGCCAGTTGTTGTAGGCACTTGTCAAAACTATTAAAAAAAAAAAACAAAAATCATTTCAATACTTTAGGAACATGAGTCACACGTGAGCTCTGTCTGAACGCACTTTTGTAAAATCTCCATCTGTTCCTCGTGTAGACGTAACTGTTGCTCGTAGTAACGATTGAAGTATTCGTACCGCTCCTGAAACACCTTGATCGTGTCTTCCAGGTTCGCCACGACCGCTGACCAACCTTGCTGCTGCAGATGCTGATCGAAGATGAGTGATTCACAGCGTCGCAGCTCTTCCTTTCCCATGTCGTAGATTTTCTGGGCCAGCTGAGCACGCGCCACAACCGTCTGGTATGACACAGGCAGCTCCAAATGTTTTCTTACCATACCTTCCAGGTCGACCTCGGCTGCGTCGTATGTGGATGCATATGAAGTGTTAGAAATATACTAATTTTCCTCTCAGCCACTCTATACATACTCTCTTTGATGGGCCCGGGCGACAGAAGGGGAGACTCGCCGACAGATTTGCAGAACATATAGATCGGATTGGTGTCCGTGCCCGTAGCATAGTTGCAAGCGCGGCTATCATCCTCCAAAAGCTCTCCGCCACTGACGAGCAGCACGATGCTTTTGGCCGGAATTGCGTGATTCCGTTCAATCAGCTCCTTTAGTTTCCGAATGCTAAAATTCGAAGAAAAGTTAGAACTCACTTAACAGAAAGTAATCTACTGGCTATGGCGTCATAAATTGTCAGCTGGTAAATTAATCATGGTATGGGGTAAGATCTGTGAAGTAAACTTCTGCAATTGAATATTGCCCTTTGCCATCGTGCAATACTTACTCCTCGATCATGCATTCCATCTTAAAGGTCAGCATGCGACCCTGGTCCACGTGAAACACGAACATCATGACGCCGGTTAGTAGGTGTCGCTTCCTCTAAAACGATCCTCCTACGTTAAATGGCTTCCACCCTCGTTTTCCGACCGACGCTCCGCTCGCACTTCCTGCCTCTGCCCCGCGCGCTTCACCACGCCTGCCAGCGGTAAACTTGACCAGCCGCACCACCGCATTCGTTTGTTCGGCGGCCGCAGCGCCAACTGTGTGACAGTATCTTTCTAAACTTTTAGCTTTGCAGCATGGTTTTGCTTCACAACACGGGGGACGACGACGACGACGACGACGGTTACAGCAAGTTACATTCAGTCTCAAATGCTACTGACTCGCGGCTTTCTTTTGTAGTGACCCGATCACAAGCAAAATTACAAACTTCTGACCACGCGTGCTGGGTGTTTTGTTTCGACGTTCAGAACGCTTGCGCACGATTGTTTAAGCCACACTCCAAAAACACACAGTCGATTGAACCCGTTCCAATGGGGACAGTGGTGCACCGTTGGCGCCACTGATATGGCGCATCGCTAGTCAACCCGTACCTCCTTGCACAACCACGTACGAGTACTGTGGGATTGATCGCTGTTTAAACTTTTTAGAGCTCCGAAATGCTTGATATCAGTTGGTGTGTTGTACAATAAAACCAGATTGATTTGGTTCCACTTTTCTTTTTTTTGTTACAACAGTAGCCCTACTACTCTGCTCTTGTTCTGCTGCTAAAGTTGAGTGTCGGTTCACGTGCAGTGTGCACTCTGGTTCACGTTCATCTATTCGCTACAACAGTGTTGCCGCCTGCCGGTCTGCACTGCTCCACTGCGCATATTATCGGTGTGCATATGGGAATGTGTGAGATGCCGCGCCGCACACTAGCAGCAAGTCACTGTGACGCTGCGGCCTGCCCCACACTGATGATTGCGATCACGATCTACCGTATTAGTTGCCTCGTACCTCCGCGTCTACTGTTTCCTCTTCAACGCGGCGTGTGAGCGATCTTCGCCTTCGGGCTCGGTCGGTTGTTTTGCGCTGTGCTGCAGTCGTAGGGCCGACGTTTGTCTTGTGCGGTGCGCTGTGTGTTATTAGTTTGCCGCTTCCCTAGTCGCACACCGCCGTACCGCTCTCGTTGTCCACTCGTTTGCGCTGTGAAAGTAAACAAACATAAGCGTGATTAGACAGAATGTTGCACAAAGCAAAATCGGTGCAACAAAATGTATCGAAAAAAGTACTGTAAAACACACTGCAGAAAACCCCGTTTACAGGGTGAAAAGGTACCTTACAATTGCAAGAAAAAGGGATTGCACACGTCCGTTGCTCTAGAGCGCTCGGTTTTGGTGCCGCAATAGCCTACACTTTACTTCATTGCGCGAATCGCAAAGCCCTCAAAAAGTATGGCCCAGTCTCGCAGAAACGCAGTCCATCTGTGTGGGGATGTGTTACCACCTCTAACACCTATGGAAGACACAGTGCCAGCGCACGCCTTCTCACCCTCGCTTTCAATCCATGTATGTTTTCTTCGAAGCACCCCAATCGGGGGAAGCGATAAGCTTTGTGCTTACAGTAAAACTCCAACACTGGTGGATCACGCTCTCGGTTTTACATGCTTGCTTGACGGAACCTTCCTACCGGCAACCGGCAGATTTGGGAGACTTCGGGTCCATAGTGCAAACGGGCTACTTGTGAAAGGACGTAAACTACGTCTTAACCAGAAGGTGACCATCGTTTCGATGCGCCTAAACCACCCGCTCGCCAACGCTCCGTGAGTCTATATCAGTTGCACCAAATCGGCAAAAACAACCGATCGGGGGGACACCGAAAAGATGCTAGGCGCGGGGGGAAGGGGGGGGAGGGGAGTGGTGGTTGGAAAATCCTACCCCAACGAAAACACAATCTCCCACTGACCTAATTACGACCGTATCTGCGAAGAAGTGGCATGACGCTGTAGAAGTGGCGTGGTAGTGCATTCGAGAGTAGCACACACCGACGCAACGGGATAAGGGACCCGCGCGAAACACACGCGTTTAACAATGGAGAACGAACACATGCGTATAAGCCTGCGCACAAATACATGACACCACGCACATAAAACCGCAAATAATTAGGTAAACAAACATCTGAACGGTCGTCTGTCTCGTCTGTATTTCGTGGTGTTGTTGAATGTAGTTTATTTATGGTGCTAAATCATCACTCGAACAAACATGTATGTGGAACAGAAAATGAGAAAGAGAGAGAGAAAGATAAAGAAAGAGAAAGAGAGAGTGAGAGAGAGAGAGAGCGCGCGTTTGCTAATGCAATCCACCGAAGCGGTTTTATCTATTGATAACATGCTGCACAAGGTGATTTCGAACAGTGGATGTGGATGGGGTTGCGTTTGTGAATCTGTTTTCTTGCTGCTGCTACATCAAACCTAAACGACGTACACTTCACACCACACAACGTGATAAACGCAAAAAAAGCGAAGATGATTCACGGGGGAAAACACACACGGCATGAATGGGAACGAACGCAACAGCCACACGAAGAGCCGTTGACTTTCTTACGGATTAACGTAGCCGCGGTGATTCCTATTTCGGGAAAGAAAAATGATCGCGAACGATCGCGCGATGGGCGAGTGATGGTTTCCATAAGGAAATATTTCCCATCGCTACGCGTGAACTCGTCCTTCAAAAGCGTTTACTTCCATGTTCCATGAAAAGCGTCTATTAGTGGGTAGTCTTGGCTTGGCTTCCGGAATCTTGCGCGAACGCGTGGCACTTAACCTTCCACAACAAAGCACCGGCAACGCACCACAGGCTCATCCGCGGCCGTCGGTTGATCATCATTTGTGTGTGTATGTGCGCTTCTTCACCGATGCTACTATGCTACGATGCTACCCTCAGCGAAGGTTTCCGTCCACTGTTACGTGTTTCTATTCGATATCAAATACCGTCCGAAACCGTGTGTTTGTGCTTCGCAACGTGAAGGTTTCGTCTGCACACTTTTATTCCCCTTCCGCGTCTGCAGCTGAGCAGCGTTGAAGGATATTCGCAATTTTAAAGAAATTAATGCATACAATTGCCACTCATCGATCACGGCAATGTGAGATGAAATCGAAGCTAAGCGCGTCTTCAAAGAATTTCAAATGTATTTATCATTGCTTAAAACTATAATAATAAATGTTTCGCATAATAATGTGCCCATAATAATGTGCGCATAATAATGTTTCGTATAATAATAATGTGCCTTTTCGCTCGATTATAGAATAATTGTAAATTTTTTCCGAGTTATTTTCCTAACATTACTATCGACCGCCGCAAGGCAATACTTATTTGGTCTAAAAAGGGCTAATTTATCTGTTCTAGTTTCCAAATAAATTCCCATACTGTTGTTTTTATGGAATGTTCAAGTCATTCTCGTGTCGCATTAGCAAAATCGCAGCGCTCACAGATTAAACCAGAATATCGAAAAGAAATTTATACATATACGATGTATCAGCAAGAAGTAGTCGACTCCTGCATAAGAAAACAAACCAGTATCTAGGGGAAGCATCTTGCAGACCATATTTAATCGTCTTACATCAGCCAACGAACCACCCCGACGTCATCGGACCAACCCCAGACGTACTAATTGCGCATGTTTATTATTATTATTGTGTTGTTGTCATACCTGGTCGTCATACCTGTTGTTTCCTCGCAATGGTATTGCAACTAAACCACTACGTCGATCTCAACCTCCTCCTATCACACGTTGTTCCCCTTCTTTCATTCAATCAGCGTCAGCGGTACTGGTTCAACTGGTTGCTAGTAAACCAAACAGCCGAAACATCTGATCCAACCGTCGATCGCATCAATGTGTGCGTGTGATCACAACCCAACGACTGAGTGCGGCTGATCGCGTTGGACCGCGTCTCAACGTCGCGGATCCGCGAAAACGACATCCAATGCACAACATAAAGTCGAACTTGAGACCGAATGACAGACGGCGCACCAAAAACATGAACTTGCGTTTGATTATGTTCCGAACGAGCTCAGCCTATCAAGCAGCTTTCTGCGCTCTACGCCACACTCGGTTGAGGGGTTAGAAGAAGGTGTCGTCAGAGCTAACCAGTTTTCATGAACCTTATGTGCGTGACCTTGCTCTTATTAGCTTCGTTTCCCAAACATCTGCTGCATTTAATGGAGCAATAAGGGCAATCATATTTAATTTAATCGTCCAGATAGTATTGCCGATGTTTTTATACTTTGACCAAATGTATTAAAACCGACAAAAAACTAACCTTCTAGTTTCATTATTGAACTTAAAGCAAACAAAACCCAAACAAACTAACGTGCAGACTAGTGTGAAGCATTTGTGGCCCACTTTTAAGACTTCTTTTCGATTGCCAAACGAACGATTGCTATTCATGCAAATGAGACCGAATCGTTCCCGTCCCGTTCATTATCATTAAGCCTTGAACTTTGTAGTCAAACTCGGTTTTAACTATTTTTACCAAGCCAAGCTCTTCGCTTCAAACTTCCGCCTGCGTGAGTCACACGCGGCTGCGTGAATAACACGAATTCTGCTATCAAAAGTACTCCAACAGCTGGTACGTGTATATGTTTAGCGACGATAAGAATAGCCTGCGGTATTCTGGCCAACACACTTTACCTACACACAACTTGCGACAGCATTTAGCGTGCGTGCGTGGTGGTGGCTGTCATAGGAAGCGACTTCTTATGTACCGCTCCACTCCGTTTCTTTCTTTCCGGGTTAATCGGTCAGTCACTAGGGGCCTTTGTGTGCGTGTGTGTTTCCTACTTTCGCGACCGCAATCAGCATTTCTACTAGCACGGAAAGGGAAGAGTCATTGCGCAACGCAATGCAATCTTTGGCACGCCACACACCTGTCATCGTCACCGGAGAGAAATGCCTATTTTATGACCGTTTGCTTCGACCGAGAAAGGTTGAATGAAAGTGATTGCTTCCAGTCAAACAATGCAGAAGAATGATGGCTCCATGAATTCAAGCGGTACAGCTCTGTTCAAGGCAATGGTAATTGGTGAGGAAAGAAATGTCGTACAAATACCCATCGAATGAATCTTGACCACGGTTAAACCTTTGTTGCCACTTTGAATGAGTATTCAATCCTGAAGAGAAACATTTCATGGAACACCAACGACTTCTGTCTCAAATTTGTCAAAGTGTTATTAAAGTACGTAAATTACTTCAATAAAACTTTTTACACACAACGATCGCATGCTTTGTCCATGAGAACGATGTATTACCGAAGTTCAAATCGTTTTTTAATCTCCATTTGAGCAACTCTAGTAATTAATGAATATCCGAACAATCATAAATCATAAAAGATGGTCGGATCGCCTTAAAACAAAACAACCGGTAGATTATCGGGAATAGCTCGATCAAAAGATTGCATAGATGTAACTAAGCAAAATTTTGCTCTTTTGCAATCATAAAACAAATTGGAAAGTTGTAATTAAAAGTACCATCGGTATATTGGTCGTATTAGAGGCATTCTTCGAGCTGCATTCGATCCAGGTAGTTCAATGTTCAGTCGATAGCAAACGATGCCGAGGAAAAAAAATGAGGAAACAAATGCCGCAAGGCGGAAACTAACAAATGAGGGTTATTTATTAAATCACCTCCCATACATTAGCTAGTTTTTACACACGAATGCACCAACAGACACACACACACTCGCGGTAACCGAACAAAAATACCTAATTGATAACGATAACACAGCCTAAACACAGCCATATTTTGCGCCAGATTGCTCTATGTATCCACCCTCCCCCCCGCACGTGTTGACCATATGTAGCCGAAATGGAGGTAAATTCTTTACTCTTGGAGAGAAATTCTTTTGATTGGGGCCAGCATTCCCCGGACGCAATATACCGGCACGGGTAATGCACTTGCACGTGAGCGATCAGCAGTTTGATGCATGGCTTTTAATTTACCACTACGCTTTATCAGCTGGCCAACGGGGCCATACTCCACGAGCAGCCAATGGGGCACAGCTAAAAAGAGAAGAAAAAAACAACAACAAATCGATTTCAATATTATCGATCCATTACATCAGCCAGTCAGTCAGCCAGCGGGCAGCACTGGCTGGCAAACAAGCAACACTGCATACCATGCACTTCGAACCAACTGCAATACAGGCACATACAAAAAAAAAATCACACAAACTCATCTTTTGCCTAACCCCGGAGCAGGGGCATCGTTGTCCATGAGTAATAGATGCAAAAGGTAGCTAAACAAGTATGTGTGTGTGTGTGTGGTTTCAACTCTCCGCACACAATTCGATCCACACCACCATTCTCCTTCTCACCAGACTAAGGGGGCTGCTGCAGCACGTGCATCGTAATGTGCAATCAACCAACCACCAGCACCATCCTCCCTCTCTTCCCCCTCCCCCTTTTGCTCCACCCACCCAAAACACACATACACTTTGCGGCCAGACGTGCCAGACAGAGCACGGGTAAACACAGGCGATATCAATGGCAGGACAAAGAAGGGTTGGTTTTAGCGCTTGGAGCACCGCCAGGCGCGTCTGGTCTACCGCCAGTGAAGTTCAGCGGCGAGCGCTGAAGTGGCAAATTATCCTTCACGACAGGCAACACCGTCAGGATTAGGGAAAGTGGTGTTTTATCAGGTCTGGAATAAATAAGAGTATCAAACAACTTATTTAAGTCCGTTTTTTTTTTTTGGCTCCATCCGTAGTTTCCGGCAAACAGTTTCAAGACGGGTTCGTCGTTCTCCACCAATCTTGAATTAACGAGTAGCTGTGATGATGATGAGTCTGGCGATTTAAGATACTCATCGTTCTATTGAGGTTTCGAGGAAGAGCATATAACCTCCTACGTAGAACGAGATTTTGTTTATTTTTGACATCTCCGAGTCAGAACAAAGATCATGTTAAGTTTAGTGAAGGAAATTGTGAAGGATAAAGTAAAAAATATACAGTTTAACAAGTTTAAACATATTTGCTCATCTTTGCTCGCTCACGTTAAGACGATACTTTTAAATTAAATTTTCTAATAAGAAAATGATAAAAGCGGCTATTTTCTAAAAGTATTATTATACTTAAATTACTTATTCACAACCCGAGTAGCCGCCAGTTTCGAATGCTAGAAACTTTTTGTCCCTCCAAGTTTCTTTATTTTTTTATTTGAATTTACGTTTTTTTATGTTCATGTTCATTTTAATCTTTTATCATGTTTTCGAAAAGAACACATTTGAGTTTTATCCATTTTTACAACTTTTCCCAAATTTAGTCCGTTATCTCTCCTTACAAAAAAAAGAAATGATTTTTACAGAATTTTTCTATTATTAGAGGTTGAAAGAAAAGGGTTTGAAGTTGCAAATGTAATTAGTGAGTAAGTTAATAAGCATTCAAGAAAAATAAGTTGCCTCGAAAAAATGTACGAGTGATTTTATTGAGCCCTACCATATGCCGATGAAATGCTCCACCTGAGCATTGGAGCTATTACTAGAGCGGGAATGTCAAATTTGAGCTATTACTGACTACACCACGCACAAAGAATACATTCCAAGTCGTCGTGGTTACTGCTTCAGAGCCTTTTTGCCTTTGTCCTTTCAAATAGAGCGAAGTAAGCAGGTTTTATTTTCGATACGTCAAACTTGAGACAAATCAGGTTGTTATCCTTGCGCTGTCCTCCGTGCAAGAGAGAAACAAGGCTACAGCGACTTGCCACACTGCACACACACACACACACGCACCATCCCCTCCCTTTTAGCCTCTCGCTTTCGCGATTGATCGTGAAAAAGCTCGTCGTCCAGCATGAATGAACAGGGACCAAAACATTTTCGCACACGCATACGACGGCGCATACGGTGCGTGTCTGTGAGTGTATGTGTGTGTGGCCGTGTACATTCTCTTCCGTGTCGACGAGGGTTCGCTTTTCAAAACAATGCATGAGTCAACAGGCAAGAAGAAATCACAAATTGCAAACGATAAAGGTACGGCTGCCGCGCACACACACACACGCGCGTCAGCAAACACGGAGGCAAACGAACTCCTGTCGTTGCTCTTCCTTTGTGTTTGGTTTTACGAGCCGTGTCCCATCTGCAAAGTGCATTGCGACCTGCATTACACGTCCGGGAGCATCCTCTTCAAACGTGCGGCGTCCACACAAAGGAACGGTGTGCGGAAAATCGAAAGGAAATCTTATCGAACGTCTTCCCTCAGTATGCGTTTAACACATTAGCCCACGATTGTGTGTGATTTCCAACCAAACCCCTATCCTCATCTATGGTGCTTTCTTAGAACAACGAGCACGCTGTTTGTATCCGAAGGACACCATCGTATCGGGAACGATATTTGTAAACATCGCCCCTGGTCACACCATGCAGTCACACACTAGCTAACAAACAAACAGTCGTCACCACTCGATCGCAATGACGATGACGATGTCGATGCGAATGACGATTTAGATGATGATGGAAGGCAGTAGCAAATGACCGCAAAACAGCCAAAACCGATTGCTTAAGAGTGAAATGCTGCAAATTCGCCTACTACCACTATTGCAGTAGTGTGTATATACATATGTTTGTGCATGTGTGTGTGTATGTGTCAACACACTGTTCTGTCTATTAGAATGTAAATCACTACATTTGATCCATTTGAGCATCGTTTTGCAACACAACTTGAAACGAAACTCGCGCTCGCTCGAAACTTATGGTCCCCAACGCACCTAGCACATTGTTATTTTGCACGTACAAACCAACACACGCAACCCAAACACACACGCACACCCACAACCAGGAAACGTTCTTGCGGAGGGTGTATTTGGAGGGTGTATCTTGTCTTCATTGGGAAGATTTAGGACGCATTTAACGAACGTTTAGCACTTTTGCTTACATACACCACACGCGCACACACGCACGCACAACGCATCGCAAAAAAAACGACGTCATCGAGAGAACGCACTCTGCTGGCTGCCCCAGTGTATTGCGTACATGTTAGCTTTTGCGTTTACTTCCTTGCACAGGTTTCCCTGCAGAAGGGTGGTGGGGATATTTCCCGATAGGGATATGTTCCTCTTGCGCTGGAATTGATTTCTAATAGTAGATTACAAACACTCACACATCTACACACACACACACACACACACACACACACACACACACACGAGTGTTTCTTCACCCTGGAAAGGCTGGTTCGGTTGGTCGATCCCAAAAACAAATTTAACCATCGCGCGAGCGTCGAAATGTGTTATCGAACAACCTCAGACCAGGGCAGCACGAAACCATACGGCAGGCGAAAACAAAAATCACTCGTGTAGATGTGTATCAACAGAGAGCAGATAACCTTCAGCAACAGCAATAGCAGGAAAAAAAACACACACACAACACAACAAACACCACAAACCCCTCTCCGTTTACGTCACTTCCGAGCGAACGACTAAAACAGCAGACAATAGAAAGAGCTTCCGTTTTTCGCTACTTATTCACCAGCCTTATTAACTGCTTTTCGATTTCTGATGATTAGACTTTTCTCTTGACTTTCATAACTAACCCCACTCGATGGGTCGCCCATGCAAGTGCGACCAAACACACAACAAAGACCCCCACCGCGCCACTCCCGATCCAGTGGTCGCAGCACCACTGCTGGAAGGAAAAGGAGGGTTCCTCTTCAACACCACACGTCTTCCGTGCTCTCGTATGGAGAACACAAGGTAAGGGAAACTCACGGATGATCTGTATGGCAAAAGGGATGAAGTTGCACTTGTGCACTTGTGCACTTGTGGAAAGGAAAAGCTGGTCACCAACCCGCAGGCCACCGAAACGAATAGGACACAATTTCAAGCGCACATACATACAAGCGCACGCAAACACACACTAGACGACTTGATGTGTGCGGTTGTTGTAGGAAAGGCACACGCACTTACAAATGTTGTGTTTCGGATTTATGTTTTCGACACCGTATGCTTACTGATGATGCTTCTTTTTGCACCCTTAAACGCCTTTTGTCGCTAGGCAAAGTTTAGTTTCTTCGTCGACAGGTCTTTACAGTTTGGCAACAATGGTCGACACACACTCGCGTAACAAACTCACGCGCATCCAAACACACCAGATCGAGAGCGGAGCAGCCGTACGGCACACGAAAAAAAATCACTCGTGTAGATGTGTATCAACAGGGAGCAGATTACCTTCAGCAACAGCAGTAGCAAGCAAAAAAAAGCCACAACACAACAAATACCACAAACCTCTCCGTTTACGTCACTTCCGAGCGAACGACTAAAACTGCAGACATTTGCAGGAGCTTCCGTTTGTCGCTACTGATACACCAGACTTATTATTGCCTTTCGATTTCGATGATCAGACTTTTCTCTTGACTTTCATAACTAAATAAAATCAACTTTTTGACAGCTGCGCCAGTCTGCCAAGAAATGTCGCAGCCAAAATGCGCTATGAATCTTGAACAATTATTCTATACTTGGAATCGCATATTTAAAATTGTTGTGTTTTCAAACAAATATTTGTGAAACATACAGCAATTATAATATTCTAATTTAATGTGACTGTCTATCAAGAGCTTATTACTAAACTAAAATAAAATGTATCTCTATTGTAAAAGCAGATTGTACATGTTTTTTTTTCTTATAATTTAAACAAAACAAAATTAAGAAACATAAATTGAACACTAATTTCTCGATAAAAATGTGATCTCTATTAATAATAAATCGATTTGATCATTATTTTACCATATCACGTCTGGCCCAACGAAATACTACTCATCTTGATTATGTGTACGCTAATAACCAAGGTCTGTGTATGCTAAAGATAATCCGTCCCGAACGAAATGACAGCTCCTAGCGCAAGGAGGAAGAAAACCGTCACGATCAAAACAAATGTTTGTTTTGATCTGCGCTGGCGTGTGTTGAGCTACACCCAATAGTTGTTATTATCACCCGTTCAAGTAGTGCAATAGTAAAATTAGTGAATCTCCGTATTAGTGTAAGAAGAGGCAATATTCTTTCATAAGATTTTGCTTTTAAGACATGTATATATGTAAATAATAAAGATCCTGATAGATGCTAAATTTTTTTATATCGAAAACTTAAGTTCAAAATGTTATAACACAGAAGAATGAACAACCGAAAGAAAAGCTTGTGATCAGCGATTCTCTCTGGGCTTATTTGGCAAGCTAGGGTAAGTGCATCAATTATGGACGAGTTTGTACGGTATTTTCACGCAAAATCCAATTATACCAAATCCACTGAACCAAAATTAACTAACTGTAATGTTAACGGTAGACACAAGTATTTACATTGTCATGGTTCAATTGAGCAGATTAAGCTCGTAATTCACAAGCTGTAGCGTTTTTCATAACCCGCTAAAATGCACCAATTATGGTGCTATTTTAGCCCCAATTGTTGTGCTATTCTAAAAACGACCGTTGACATTCTGATAAACTAGTTTAGAAATAAAGCATAATTTGTTTTAGAAAGTATCAACACAAAAAGTAAATTTTAAAGTTTATCAAAACAATAAATATTAAATCCAAAAATCTATGTGTAGAGCGCTGAAATTGAATGACTGGCACAATTGTTCTGCTATTTTTTAACTCGATGTTTCGGTTCACAAATCCACCAATTGCACTTGTTTCCGAGCTCTAGTTTGGATAAAAACTTAAATGAAAAAAATAGGTGTTTCCTAGCAAATCAATAAGGGTCAATGTCATTTTTTTGACAACAAACATTAAGGATTTCTCGAAAATAAAGACTTGTAAAAAGTCTTGCAAAATAGAAACCGTCAACTAATTTTATAATACAAACTGCTATGGTTTGTTCATATTTTGCATTTTCCCGTCGATAGCACAACAATAGGGACACTTACCCTACTTAATGTCGAGTCAAATGATATGATTAGATAAAACGCATCCTTCACTTAGAATAGAATAAGAGCATCTAAAAGCGCGTCCTTCGCTGGGCGATTTGTATCCTTTCTTTAATTTTCTTATTGCAAAAAGAAGCACAACCTGAGCTCTATCTAACAAAGGATCGTGTGTTACTCACACATTCTGCTGTCTTTGACAGATTTTCATGTCTTTGTACCAATGTGAAAGTGTAGCTCCTTTTCGCGTAGTATCAATCGGTACGTGCAACAACGTTAGCCCCATTTGTTATCGTTCCAGCTCGCGATATTGATTATCTTACGGATAGTCTTATTCCATGTCGCCGCTTAGCAACCGTTCCGAGGATCGTTCAAGCGTCTCCATCGTACAACACGACCAAACCCGTGCAACTACGGGGTCCCACTACGGATTTTAATGCCTAATTTTCCACCTAGCCGATAAATTACTGAAAATGAACACGGTATACCGCCACGGATTGCCTTCTTACCATAAATAACAGCTATGAACCAGTAACTTCTTATCAGAAACAACATATGAACGGGATATCTTCAGCCAATCAACACTTGTACTTGATGGGCGCCTGCACCCATTTTGCATGCCGGAGAATTAATAAGCAGGCCATCGTCGGCTTAAATAAAAAAATCTTTCAGAACGGGCCCAATAATGTACATCCACTTCATGAATACCAATGCACCTAGGAAGCGTACTACGCATAGCACGCATAGCACGAAAACGCTTATCATTCTAACACAAGTAAAATCGTGTCGCTACGTTAATCCCTGCAATCAGACATTGTTAGTATAGGCTCAATTTTTGAAACAAAATCAGATACCCTCCAGAGTACGAACGAATTGTTTATAGCCCCGTTTATGAAAAAAAGGAAGATCGAAAACTAAATTCAACAAATTCCCACAACGAAGACCATAAGTTCCTAACATTCTGCTTTTATTACACAAATTATTCACTCTCAACCATCGATCAATCATTCCTCGTTAGCCTATTTGTTGTACCTTTTTCTTCCGTTCCTTTGAATCCATCCACTCCTTCACGAACATTTCATACTGCCGCTGGCTCTTGCAAACAATAATCAATGATTTGGGTCGACACCCGATATCCTTCAACTGCTCCATGCGTTTCTTCGTCGTATGTAAGCTGTGCATCAGAATTCGCGGGTTGAGAGCGATATCGTGCGGTTTGTAGTCGAGCTCGTCCAGCAGATAGTCGATTACCTTTTTCACCTTCGTGATGCGCACGTTCCGCACCGAAGGTGTCTTGATGATGATCGAATTGGCCATCTCACGGTCAAAGCCTAACCGTTTGCAAAAGTACTCCACGATCGTTTCATTCTCGCCCAACAGTGCGCCACTCTCCTTGGTTAACTGCAGCGATTTCTCCAACACTACATCCGGACAGCGGACCATCCAAGGCATTAATTTTTTCCCCCGCACTTGCTTCGCACGCGTAATCCGTTCCGCCACAATGCCAGGAGAGTACTTGAACGCCCACAGATCCGCCAGGATGTCCTCACGATTCATATGCTGCATGAACAGTTTCAAATTCTCCAGAAAGCTATCTTTGGGTATGCGAAACATAAAGGTGCGACGGGCGAACTGTTCGGTTACTTCGGAGGGCGCGAAACCCGTACTGTCGGAAAAGTAGTATATCCGATTGGTGTCGCTGGAATCGAGCTGTTCGTTGTTCAGATTTTTGATGATCTTTTTCAGCTGATACACTTTTAGCACACACATCGGTAAGACGTCGTTGATGTTGCGCAGACAGTTCAACGATTCCAGTGTGGATATCTTTTGCTGTAAATCTTCCCTTTTCGCCGTCAGAATCGATGAATGTTTTTCAATCATCGAGGGTAGTACCCGTTTTGAGACCAGGAACTCAATATTATCGCACAGATATACCGAACCTTTACATTTGTCGTATATCTCTCTGCTTGTCTCCTCCGTACAACCGAGAAATGATTCGATCTTCTTCATGACGTACGTTTCGAACCAAACGCCTGTTACACTATCCTTAAATACCGGCTGCCTTCCTTTCTCGATGACGGCTTCGAATGATTTGCTAAGCGCGATGTCCGGTACACGCACCATCCACGGTTTAATCTTTTCCAACGGTGAGTTTTCCAACGCCTTCAAACGCTCCTGTATCGAGCTCGGTGCGTAAGCTAACACCGTTAGATGCCGCACGACATCGGCCGGATCGAGGTGTGACAGACATATGTTTAGGTTGGCGATGAACTTATCCAGCGTGATTCGGTACACGCGGATGCTGCTGGATAAGAATTTAATTACTGTCGGCACCTCCGTTCCGGTTCGTTCGCTGATGTAGTTTATACGATTTCCTCCCGGTATCGTTTCCTCTTTCGCTACATGGATCATACGCTTAATAGATTTCAGCGATGCCTTCAGGAATGGGGCGAGCATTTTGAATTCATTCACGGCTGGTAATTCTCGTAGCAATTCTATTTTCGTTATAAGCTCATCTGTAAAAAAAAATGTATTTTTCACAATGTCCAAAATTTTCTCCACAACTCAATCTCTTACCTGTCGGCGTGGATAGTACACGAGGATTTTCGAAAATAAACCCATCGTCGATCCCATTTGCACGCAGCACTTCGATGTTATCTGTGAGTAGCTTAGGGGCAAATACTCGCAAAGCTTTCTTGTTTGCCTTGTACAACATTTCCGACTGCTCACGGCTACAATTTAAAAGATTCTTAAAACGGGCAAATAACTCTTCCTTGTTCCAGAGTGCCGTGGCAGCTGCTATTGAATCATCAACCAGCGGCAAATCGTCCTTGTTTGCGTCGTCCGTACGAAACGCGTGACGCAAATGCCCACCATCGCAGGCACCGAGGTAAATTCTTCTCGTGGGCAGTACACTACATTTTCTGGATAGTAGCTGAAACAACCTTAACATCTTTCTACTACACTGCAATTCATTCAATTCGAATGAAGCTCCAATTTTTCCTTAGTATCACGTTTTGAGGAAACGTAGAAAAAAGTGTTTGATAACCACCACCCGGCAGCGGTGTGCATCGAACTGTCAATTGTTTGATTTGTAAACAAATCCCTCTAGTAATGGTTTGTTTTGAATTTTCACAACCCATAGGCAAGGTTTTCCGAATCTGGTCAAAATATTCTCATCAGTGGTTGAACAATTATCACATTTAAACATCGTCTGTATCATTTAATAATTAATTTACTACACGTTAGTTCACACAAGCTCTTTTTGATGTATCATAACATGCTACCAGCACATTAGACCGGTTTTATACAGTCGTAATTTAGTCCCTCCTTCTCGTTAGGATTAAACCATCCAGTTTGGATTGTGATGCTGTTTTATGAAAGATCGACGCTTCCTCAACACTAGTAAATTATATTATTGAAAAATATCCTGGAGCAGGTTCCATATGTTCATATTTAAGCAGAGCTGAACAATTTCTGCTTTCGCTTTATTTAAAATATCGGACAATAAAGTCAGAGGGGTAGATAGCAACTGACGTTTCTTTCACTGTGTTGTGACAATCTTGCCAGCAAATCACTTTTTTCTTATCCAATGTAAACAACAGTAGGAATTTAATTAATACTTAGTATTATCCGCTGAATTTAAACCATTAAAAATGATGAAACTAGACGCATTTATGGGAGATAGTGATATTAGTACACCGGCTGGCATTGAAGATGTATGCCAACGAATATCGGAGAAGGAAGTGAGTATAATATCAAGTGTACAATTAGACCGAAAACCGCCCTAATGCTGTAACTAATCGTTCGTTCAATTGTTTATTCTTCCTCCCCAATTCTCAGCAACAAATCGATACTCGTCTCGAGGAGATCCTTTCGCAGCAATGCCAGTTGGAAGCAAAAATGCGTAACATTGGTGTTGCTCTGAGCGGGTTGAACGTAGTATCGGACAAAAGTCGACACCTCTCGGAAATGATTAATCACACCGCCACATTGGCGGAAAGCGTTAGCGCCAAAGTGCGACGGCTGGATGAAGCTAGGGTAATTTCACATGTTTCAATGATTTAATCTCTGGTACAGCTAATAGATAACAACTTTTACTACTAGAGCCGAGTTTCAGAGTGTCAGCAGCGTGTGCACGATTTAATCGATCTACAACTCTGCAGTCAAGGCGTGATGAGTTCGATCCGCGAGGAAGATTTCGAGCAAGGTGCAGCGCATGTCAATCGCTTCCTTTCCATGGACAAAACGCTCCTGCAGAAGACGGCAGACGACGTCAGTGGTTCGATAACATCGGTCAGCCAAGCGGTATCGACGCTGGAGCAGGCGACCGTCCAGATCCAGCAGATGATAAATCAAAAATTCGACGAAGCAGTCAAACGGGACGATCTGGCGTCGGTGGAACGCTTCTTTAAAATTTTCCCGCTACTCGGTATGCACGACGAGGGGCTAGAAAAGTTCATGACTTATATCTGCGGAAAACTGCAAGCGAAAGCGGCCAAAGAGCTGCGCTCCTCAATGGATATTGCGAAAGCAGAAAAGCGCACGGCAGTCGCGTATGCGGATACGTTGACGATACTGTTGGAAAACATTGCGCGTGTGATCGAGGTGAATCAGGCTATCATCGAGAATTGCTATGGACCGGGTCGGTTGGTGCAGATTTGTCGTATACTTCAGCGCGAGTGTGATGATGAGGTGACCAAGTGTGTGCAGGAGTTCAATCGTAACCGCCAGACGGCACGACGAATTGCGCAGATAAACGATTATATAAAAAATTCTGGCTCGAGTGGATCGGCGATGGGCCACTACCGAAAGGCGTCTGGTGGTGGATCGGTTGATAAGCTGAATGCGAAGGACATTGACAGTTTGATTGGAGAAATCACCATCATGCATTCGAGAGCCGAGTTGTACGTTAAGTTTATCAAACGAAGATGTGCGGTAAGTGTTCGATATGGTACATTTTATTTCATTACCTAGATCAAGATGTTTTAAATTAAAGTAAAAGTTTTATATATTATAATTACATTCACATCATATCAACATTAATAATTTTGTTCACTCTGCATAGTTCTACTCTGACATAATTTTTGTACTGATCCTTGTTTTTATGGATTTTTAAATATTCAAACTCTTTTTCTAGTTAATATTACTTATTAAATTGTAACCCTAATTATAAATGTGATTTACCTTATTTACTAGGACTGAATATTTACTAGGACAAAGTATCACCTATTATCCAACATAATTAAAAATTATAATTGTGCTACGAATGTATTATTTCTAATTTTAACATCGATAAACAATTTGGGATGAGATGAAAAACGTATATTGTAAAACATTTCCATATTTTTGTAAAACATTTTTGTGTGGCTGCCATAAAGCTGAAATGTTTAACTTTGGTTCGCTATTGACACTATTTGCTTAATTTATCTTAACCCAACTTTGACAACAAATATGTGAAAATGTAGCGAATTTGCTTGACTTAATTAAAATATTTCTTCAGAGTATTAGTTATACAATTGTCATTTAATGTGTTTATTTCTTGTTTCAAAAGTAATTTTATTTTATATAAATGGGGAGCCTAGATAAAATTCTACAAATGCGTCGGTTGTCTATGACAAATATCATAGCCAAATTATCTTCTCTCTTCCTCCCTTTCAGAACGACTTGGAGAAAAGTTCGCTCACCCAGGAGGCAAAGCAAGAACGGCTGGTTGAACTGCAAACGCTGCTACAAAAATCGCGCCTCAATACGCAAATGCAAGAGTTGCTGAGCACGTATTTGCTGTTCGAGCGTTACTTCATGGAGGAAAGCGTGCTGAAGGCGATTGGGCTCGATAACCTCGACGAGGGTCAGCAGTGCTCGAGCATGCTGGACGACGTATTCTTTATCGTACGCAAGTGCATCCGCCGCTCGAACGGTACCCAATCGCTTGACGGTGTCTGTGCAGTGATCAACAATGCGGCCAGCTGTTTGGAGGAAGATTTCCTGAAAGCCCTAAAGGCACCACTAAAAGCGGGCTATCCGACCGGTTACATCGATTTAGCGCAAGCATACAATGCATTCCAAAGCTCCATTCAGCAAGGTCGACTGCAAACTAGCGATTCGGATCAGGCTCGGGGTCGTTTCATTGCCGCACTGAACAATGCCGACATGTCGACGGAGTTTATCGAAACGCTGTGGAAGATGATGACGGAGGAAACGGCCATCACGTTCCCGGCGATGAGTGTTCGTGAGAAGGAAAAGCTAGACAGTTGCCTCGGTGGTCTGAAGTCGGTGGGCGATTCGTTGAAGGCATTGGTTGATTTTGGCTTTCAGCAGCTAAGATCGTCCGCCATTAAGCCACGCCTGCACCCATGGGTAGACCAGTTTCTGACGCACAATCACAATCTCACGGAAGAAGAGCTAGCCACGTACGAGGCTAGCGAAACGTTCGTGCAGTTTTTGATCGTTCAGATCGATGGGTTGCTAAACTCGTTCAAATTGGCTCTAACGCCACGGAATTACGACGCATTGGTGAGCATTGTCACGACGGAAATTACGACGAGAATGGAACGAGCGATTAAGAAGACTACGTTTAACCGAATGGGGGGTCTAGTGCTGGACCAGGAGATCCGTGCACTCGCTTCCTTCCTTACCGGTGCCACGTCCTGGTCGGTGCGGGATAAGCTTGCCAAGCTGCTGCAAATGGGGACGATTCTTAATTTGGAGAGTGTTGCTGAACTACCAGAGTATTGGGAATCGTCATCTGCCAGCTGGCGATTGACGGCCAACGAGGCACGATCCATATTGGCACTTAGGTAAGCTGCAAATCTAATTTAGATCCGATCGTTCATTTATTTTCAAATTCCTTCCATTCCATTTTTTATAGGATCGACTTTAAAATGGAGGACATCAAAAAGATTAAATTGTAACGATAATAATAAACTGCTAGCGAAACAAATTACATTTATTTGCGCTTATAAAGAAATTTTCTCCTTCACAAATGCGTTGCTCGTGTTAAAATAGATGTACAGTACTGCCGCTGATAAACGAGCTTGCGAATCTAGTCGCTGAACATCATGGGCCCATTCCACCTTACCCCAGTGGCCCTGCTGGAATTCTTCTTCTAGCCGGGCGAGCTGCACCGCCTTCTCGATCGAAATAAATCGATCGACGCATGCCATCGTCAGGATGATCGATTTGATCGTGTCCACTGCAAACACGAACCCGTGCAGGGCGGCCGTATTGTATGAGGAAAAGTAGCGGCTCAGGTTCATTGCCTGCCCCGGTTCGAACGTTGGCACGACGAGCGTATCGGTGGAGGCAAGACTGATTTCATAGCGCTTATTACACCATTCGACGATTGGAGTCCATTCTTGATTTTGTATCTTTTTAAGTTCGACTTCTTCCTATTGGGACGCGTTGGAAATGTGAATAAAAAAAACAACAAATCATCTGGAACATCTACAACTTACGTTGGAATGGTACAAAACCGTATCGGTGTTGATATAGTTCACAAGATAGTTGACCATATCATGCTTCTGCAGACTGTTTGGATTATCGATCACCGTGCTGCTCAGAGCGGTCTACAAAAATCCATAGCATATAATCAATATCTTGACGAGGTTGCCCAATCGAATTCTAATTCACGAACCAGGTGCATTGATGAGCGGTCGATTATATCCTTTTGTGCGTCCCATTCGGTAGCGATTGCGATAGCAAGGGGTTCGCTTTCGACGTAAAATGGTAACCCTCTCGGTGTCTTCAACTTCCTGCTGTCCAGTGTTATTTCGTACCGTCCGTTGCTGGAGACAACACCGGTATTTTTGTAGAATCTTTTCGGTGGTGCCGCTAGGATAGTTTAGGGAATAGCTTTCACTGTGTTTACTTCATACCAAACAGAAAAATAAGGAAATATTGTATCCATACCGTAGTTCCTGATGGCAACTCGAACCGTGGGACGAATAATACGTGCCAGGTTTAAGATACGCGAGTGAAGCATTGTGCAATTATCTTTTTGTATATCTTGCTTTGATATTAGCTTACATAAACTAGTGGACAGCGGCAAAAACTACAACGGCATGAGTTTGTTATGAAAATGCCATTAAAACAAAAATGATGAAATGACATTTGTTGTGACTTCCCAAGTAGCTGCTTGTCCGGTGCACAAATCGAGCAGTTTTTAATTGAGTGCAAACGATCCCCGATGGAATGGATAAGAATGTTCCAATATTAAAAATGGCATGGGATGCCACTGGAAAGTAATTATAATGTTTTGCTAAATAAAAAGTTATGATGTCTATATTTTGTTTATTTTCAAGTGCCGGTTGATAGAAAAAATCACTCGTAAATTGCTTGAGCATTGAAAGCCCCTTGCGGTTTGCTCGGCGATAAAATCGCTCGCGATGGGGCAGTGCCTCTAGCTTTAGTAATGCACGGATCTATCACTACAAACAGCGCCACTTTGAAACACTTGCAGGTTCTTTCTTTTACCCGACACCATCAATAAATTATAAGTGGAATGGCTGAATTGAGTCGGAAGTGTTTCTCAATATTTTATTCTACTTATTCAAATAACAACACTCACTAAACTAGGTGGCGACCAAAAAAAACATCTACGCTCTCCATCCGTGGCAGGTATTCAATAAATAATTTCTATAATAAAAAAGTCTATGTTTAATAGTACTTACAAGTACTTACAAAAGGAGATGAAACTTACTATGTGAAGAGCTATCGCCTAAATTGAGATGAGTATGCTGCCAGTGTAGGTTCCGTTGCACAATGCGCTATGATTATAGCGTGGGGAAGATGATATTGATGATGATATTGATGTTCCAATATTAAAAATGGCATGGGATGCCACTGGAAAGTAATTATAATGTTTTGCTAAATAAAAAGTTATGATGTCTATATTTTGTTTATTTTCAAGTGCCGGTTGATAGAAAAAATCACTCGTAAATTGCTTGAGCATTGAAAGCCCCTTGCGGTTTATGATGATGATATGATGATGATATTGATAGTAGGCGATACTTATTTAAATCCTTCCCAACCGTCACAGTACCGGAAAATGATAAAATCAAGAGATTTAGTTTAAATATAAAATATATAAATCATTACTTACACAAAATAAATTGATCCAAATGTTTCCTTTGATGCTAGCAAGCAATTTACCTCGGCAACATAAACAAACTGAGAATGGATGCAAAGTGTAAGCTAACATCCACCAACATTGAACACTCTTTGAAATCATAATACAGCCAGTGTGTGGCCCACCACAACTGCTCGAACTGTCAAACGGGACTCTAAGGACTCTATAATTCCTTTTTACCCGTTTTAGTTTGATTCCGTGAATTTGGTATAATTGGGATTTTCGTGAAAACGCTGTACAAACTCGTCCATAATTGGTGTACTGACCCTACCACGAAGAATTATTTTAGAAAATTTATATTTCGATCTTTGCTAGCGTTTGAAAACGACAATTGCTTGTTTGGGTCGTTGGGTTTTTGGAAACTGATCGTTTGCTCTTTGGGGAGTTTGGTCGTGAAATCATACAAAGCGATAACTTTTTGAAAGCGCGTGTTTTGTTTATTTCTTTTGCTGTGAATCTTCTCCATCTTGTTGCAGCAAAGTGCTCTGAGGTAAATGAAAACAATTGTTAATCTCTACGAATTGTTCTTAGCTGTACAGAGAGACTTGTATGTAATTAATACTCCGTACTTGCTTGAAGCATGTTCTAAATTCCGCTACGAAAACATGTTTCAAGGATTACACAGTTTATACAGTTATTACGATGTGTAACGTATATGGTTTGAATATATGCATCATTAACGACTCTTTCCATTCTAGGAGTATCATCGCTCCGTTTCATTGCTCTTCCTGTGCCATTCCATCTCTATTTGTGCCATTCCATCTCTATTTGTGCCATGGATAATGTTGGGAATTTTAATCCGCATCGATGTAACATCTGCTTCCGAGAATCACCTACCAAAATACCACCGAAGCTGACGCCTTGTGCTGGCTGCCAACTGGTCATGTACTGCTCTGAGGAGCACAAGAAATCCGATGAATCTTTACACAAACAGTTTTGCTTGGCTGTGCAGAAGTTGGTAGCTGCGAAAAATACCAATCATATATTGCGTTGTGCGGAAACGATCCTAAGAAGTTCGTTCCAATCGCAGCCTAAAGCCATAACACATCATTTAAGCCTATGTCAACTGATGGTAAGCCAAATACTTGGACGCCCACTGTACCATCACGAACGGAAATCACTTATGTTTCCTGCGGTATGCGCCATCTGTATGGAGTATCGACCGGAAAAGCTTACGTTTTGCGAAGAATGCCACCAGGTAGCATACTGTGGCGAGGAACACCGAAATGCTGATCGGAAAAAACATTCCAAGTGGTGTGCTGGATTGCGTTTGAACTACTTCATCGACAACGGTAGGAAGTGTTCCGATATTTTTTGGAGATACATGAGGATGTTTTTGTTATCTATATTGCCCATCATGTACTATATCTAATTGTGTATATTTTTCGTTATTAATTCAGTTCTAGCGGATGGATCCGAGAACGCGTGCCGTGATGTCGCTATCTTCACCGAAGAAACATTCAAAAAACCATTCCCGAAAGATATCTACAGTTTGGCCAATATGGTGGGTGGTTATAATATTAGAAATCCGGCCAACACCGTCTCCTGCATGGAATTGACTGAAGAGATCGAGGCTGTCAAGTTGGCGGGTCTCTATTCGTTCGTCGGCACTGTGTTGCATGTTCTTAGGGTTACCGATTTGATGGAGGAGTTGAACAAAGACCTGAATGTGTTTGTGCTAGGCGCGGAGCAGGAAGGTTTATTATTTAACCCGATAATCGCTATTGCATTTTTCTATTGCTTACCGAAGTTGCGTCGACTCAGAGTTTATCTTTTCGGACCAGAAGTGACCGACGACAACGGCTACCTCGTCCCGTTTGATTGTGATCGTGTGTTAGAATTGAACAAGTATCGCTATCTTTATCATGAGGTGCCGAATACTATACGTTTGCCACAACCGCACGTCGTTATTGCGTTTAACAGTGGATTTCACGAGCTGGCTGGACTCCCGGAGGACACTTGGCAGCCGACGCTGAATAAACTGTTCGAATTGCCGAACGTACCGATCGCGTTCACGTCTTACACGCACAACGAAGCGATAGATGATTCAAATGTGGTTCAACTATATGCACAGCTCGTGCAGAAGCTACATTGCCTACAATTCATCGAGCGAAATGCGTTCAATCCCTTTTATGATCCGAAGCCGTTGCGCAATCCGGATCTTAAGGACGACGAAATGCTGTACTATCTTAATCAGTATATATCGATCGTTGTTATGCGGAATTCCTAGATTACCTTTTGGACAATCATTGTTTCTTACAACTGTACAATCATTTTCGATCATTCGTTTTGTAAAATCATATAATACCTTTTTGGTATCTATTTATAAGCTAAGAGAACTCACAACATTCACATACGGGGTAAAACCACGTATTAGTATTACATAAGGACACTCGTATTTTTTTTTTTTGATTTGTAAAACTTACCACTAGCATCGATTTTTGATGTGCTGGATCAGCGAAAAGCATCACGTGAAATAAAGTAAGCACAGTGCAGTACAAACGTTGCTACTATAGTCGATGGTCGCATTTATTGTCATTCAGGTAAAAATGGAACATGGTAAACGGTACTAGCTTATGGTAAATTGTCCGGTTTAGTAAAACAAACATGAAAAATACTGAGCTGCGCAGCAAACGACAGCAAAGATGACCGGCCATTCGAGGGTGGGTGGGTCAGTCACCGGGACCGAACCGTGTGGTGTGTGCTTCAGTTCACCTTCAGGAAGTCGGACGTGTGCTTCACCCAGAAGACGCCACCGTTGAGTGCGATCGTGCAGTAAACGCGTGCCTGCTCACTCAGACCCTTCGGGGCGATCCAGTTGAAAGTGATGGCATTCGGAGCTGTTTCAATCTTCTTATGCGTAACGGCCGACTGGAGGAGAAACGTCGCGAGGAGAGAAAGAAAGTGAACGTACATTAGAATTGCGCGTGTACAACTAGGTGCTGCTCCATTAAACCCGCCAAACAACATCCCATCTCGGCGTGGTGTACGTAATAGAGTGTCAATAGGGTGACTTAAACGCCGGTGGCTGGCTTTATGGTAATTAGAACCAGTTAGAACAGCGGGACACATCGTGTCTCATTAAAATCAATTAAACATACACCGCCACCCCTCTCCGGGCGATTACGATTCACAATCACGATCGCCGTGCCGAGGTAGTAACTGTAAAGTAACCGATAGGGACCGTTTTGCAACATCACACCACAATATACGTACCCCCTTGGAGTTTCCGCAGTCCACCTTTTGGATGTAGTTGTTGTTCGGTGGCACGTCAAACGAACCGATCGGCGTCTCGCCTACACGCGTCTGGCACAGCAGTCCCTTGATCGTGTCCTTGGCGCTGTTACCTGTGAGTGGTGAAAGGATATGTAAGCGGTTCCGGTGAGCAACAAACATTTGAACCATTTTATTTCCAATATTGATATATTCCCTCTCTCTTTCTCTCAATCCACTCCAGACTTCCGCTTCCGCCGTGGTAAACGTACCTTGTACTGTGATCGTGACAGCTTCGTTACCGCGGATTTCCTTCTTAGACAGCACGATCTGATACGGGGCAGCCGATTTCTGCGGGTCAGTGTGATGCTGCGGGATCATGTCACCGCAGGCACCGGCCGGTGCACCGGCGGAGAAGCTCAGTGCTGGGGCAGCACAGAGAGCCACGGTAAGCAGAACGCATGCGAAACGGTAAGCCATTTTCAATTGAATTGCTGCGGCGGGAAAGCAAAAGGAATTATGATTATTTGTTATAAGGCATTTTGTTTGCATGATTAAATAATATTCTTTTTAATATTTTAAATTACTAATTGAATAGATGCCATATAACCTATGAGTGTCATATATTCATAACAGTAATTAAATATAATTTGATTTGAAATTATATTTTTACTTCACTATTCACGAAACGTTTCATAATTAATTATCAATGTGGCCATTATAAATCTATGTAATGTTCAAATGTTTCTATCGTTACAGTTTGTAGTCGTAAAAAATAATCAAAACTGGTTCATTAGAAAATAAGTTTCATCAAAATGACTAGCTATTTAATCAGTGATATTTATCACAATGTGCAGAGGTTAAACTAATTACCCCATATAAATTGTAAGTCGAAAATGTGCTGCCCAATTGTATTGAGTTAATGTTGCATGTTGCAATTAGACTCATTAGCTAAAGCATATTGCAGCCTTGTGAAACAAATTGATTTTCTTATTAATTTTAATCATAGCACGTACGTGGATTCTCATCATCGGTTCCGCATGGATGTAACAGGACTGACCTTGTGCATTTAGATGTAGCTAGTATCATTTCCGATACATTTACTACCGGCCTACGATTGCGTTGAATAATTCACCTATTAATTATGTTATAGCTACTATGTTCTGCTTCTTTGCAACACCCCTCCCATCTCCACTAGCGACACGGTATGGGGTAGCATTAAATTTAAAGTAAAGTACCATAAGCACAGGTGCTTGTCGTTGCCCATATCAACCCGTAGCCAAATCGTGTCTATCAACCGGTTCGTAAGGTAATTATGTGAAATGTGTACAAATTAGCATAACGGCGACGACAGGCGCTGAGGCTGCGGCGGGTAGGTGATTCTTGTCACTCTGCAACTGGCCGCAACCGACACAGCATCTCAACTGGTTATGACTTTTGGGTCAATGCTATCCAAGTCCGCCTGCATAATCAAGCCCCAAGAGCCACGCTAGCGAAACCGAGACTTGGCTTGGGTCTCACTGGAGAGGGCGTTTTTTTTTTCGTGGTTGTATAGCCCGAAGGGGATCTCGAACATTTCCGTTCTAGCCGTTTGCGATTAGCTCTTCCACCCCCCTTGTGGAAGCTTGTCCATCGCAAGAGCAAGAAATCAATCAAGCCTACTTCTCGGGGGGTGTTTTGTTTTTTCTCTTACACCATTAAGATGGCGCCCGACCAGGGAACGTTGGGTAGCAATTTTGGAAGGCCTTGAAACATGCGCGTAGTTCAACGCCAGCACTACACACGGGTCATTCACCATGCCCGGAGTACTGAGTAGTTTGGTATGGCTGTGTGTTTGGATGTGTGTATAGGATGGCGAAGATAAATGTTGACCGCTTGCGAATATGTAGAAATCAGTGCTTAAGAGCAAATACAACAACAACAACAAAAAAACACACATTTATCAAAACGAGCTCAAGTGAAACAGGTTTTTCGGTGTCTGTTTTACCCACCGAAACGAACGTTGAAATTGAGAGTTAGTCGGTTAAACTCCCCTGCTCCTACCACTTTATGATCGCGAACCCAAAAACAGGGAACGCTAGCGATACGATCGCTTTACGGGTTTGACGCAGGAAAAACCTTCAGGACAAAGTTCGAACCTCGTTTCATCCCCGCGGATTGTGGTCAATCAATCATACAGCCAAATTGGACAAATCCTTCCACCGTTGTGTACAAGGACGTGGAGATTATTTACCGGTTTGCTTTTAGTCTTTTCACGTTGACAGTGAAGATGAACAACTTTTTTTTACGATCGTCATCCTTCGAAGAGCGGAAATCCTTCGAATTATGTACAGCCCACGGTGAAACGATGCGGTTAAAGACACACATGGCTTTGTTTAGGATCTGAGGCAAAATTTGCCACCCCATGTCGGTGGGTCGTGCCTCCACGGTTATACAAATTCGTTTTAATGCCACAAAGCGCTGGGAGAAACCAGAAACTAAACAGACGTCTGTGATTTTTTACAGCACATGGTACGAAGGTTAACTGCTTTGAAATCTAATCGGCGTCACTGAACAGTCACTGCCCGCAGACAAAATGGTGGCGAAATGGTCGTTGCGAGGCGTTCAACCGCATTAAGGTATGATCCTGCTTTGGAACTAGGAAGTGTGCGGATTTTGGGGACTGGATTTTTATTGGATAATGCATCGTAAATTATTTCCTGAATTGGGCCGCCTGCAACTTGAAGGACACGTTTATATTGACAACGAGCATAAAAACCTTGCAAATTGGAATTTTTACGAAACATGCACACAGAAGTTAGTTTACGATTTAAACAAAGAAATTGCGCGTGTATTTCGCTGTAGCTCAATAAATTGTAAGTTTTTTTTAACATCCATTTATATCTCTCTCCGTTCGCTTGCAATACAATACCATTGCGCTTTGGGAGGCTCATCTTCTCCAGTGTAGTGATTGTAACGTGGAGGGGAAAAAACAATGATGACTTACTTTCCGCCGATTGGAGGAAAGATAAAGCAATCTACTAGGAGTGCTTGAATAGTAGAACATTGTTCTGCGATCGCGAGCTCCCGATCGGTTGTGCCTCCTAACAGCAACCAACACACAATTATAGATACATCATCATCAAATGCATTAGAAATGGACGAATGTACGGTGAAGTATCTGGATAATTTAATTTAGCGATTGTTATAAACCACTTTGGAAAATGGTTTCCCTTTTTCAGGCACAAGTATTGGTAAATTGGTATACGGACTATTAAAATGTAAAAAAAAAAACAGTAGAACGAGGCGACAATCTTTCTATTTTAGACGGAAGTGACAGGCTACGACATTTTATGCTTCATATAACACGTTCCACTCAAAGCTATATCACGCTTCACTAAAATCGAATCTACACACTTAGCGCGAGCGGTTTCCGGTGGAACTTACCTGGTTGGTGTTTCGATTTAATGAGTAGATTGGCGAAGGTGATTACACACACACACACACACACACTGGGGGGTTTACTGTTGCTGGGGCTCTGTTTGAATTGATCCTCTCGAATCGAACTCAAAACGGTAAGTGAAACGAATGGTCGCACGATGAGAAGGTTTTGTTCGTGGCTGGTGCCACCGGACACACGAGATCGAGCCCCTCTCTGGGCCATGATTTCATGCTCCAGTGGGGGAGAGTAAGACATAGAGACATCGTGCCCCCAGCTGCCAAAACTTTTTGTATGGCCGGTGAGAATGATCGTGTGCGGCGAACACCGACCCTCCCTCCGGTGTATGTGTGACGTAATACGTGCGTAGTGCGATGGCTTGGTGGATCCACCGATAAGGTAATTAGTCCGTCCGCCCTTGTACTCGACGCCTTTTTTTTAACACTACTATTAACTGCACTGTATCGATTGGGCGTGTATGCGACGACGATAGTTCAACGTTGGTATTTTGGTGCTAATAAATAGCTTACGAGACGCTTTAAATTGCATTATTGTCTGGTTAGGAAAAATTTACATTACTATGGGAGGAATCTGCACATATGTTTACTATTCATATAGTTTTCGACCGAACGTTATGCAATGCTCTGGCTTTTCTTGTTGAGAAGTAATGTTTAATTGCTATGTTGTACTGATTTTTTAACGCGACTCAAACCTATATAAATATGTATGACGCATAGGTTTTCGTGGGTTCAAATATTGGCTGGGTCTAATTCTGTTCAAACAACCAAGTACAAAGGCAGTACAACAAATTAAGGACCAACCATATATGTGAAGACATTTTAGGGATTGGTATGTCAAGCATGTAAAATTAAAAATACTTGTTGTTTATTGCATTCATCAGTGAGTTTTTATTAACGTAAAATTGGCCTTAGTTTTTTAGCATAATTTTAACGATTTTGCTCCAATATGCCAAAACCTGTGGAGTGTTTTCTTCGTGTAAACCCATTTTTTTGGCAGGGGTTAGAGATGTTACCGATCGGTATGCTAAAGAGAATAAGAAAAAAAGAAGAAAGTGAAAATCAAATAAATAAGCTCTAGACGTCGAAATTGTAAGTTGAACATGTATCATAATTAAAATTACGTGTTAATAACGTTAGGCTACAAATTATCAATTTGTCTTCTACTGTAATGCACTTTATGAATTCCATGGTGTATATTTTAATTTCTTGATTTTCCTATTTTAGTTTCATCAATTTTGTGAGTAACGTGTTATGGTATTGTTATTTGTTACCCCAACATGATAGGTAAAATTACGGACGTGAGCGATTATGAAAATTACAGAAGGTCGCAAACCCAGTCACTTTACAATCCACCATACCACCATTGGCGGTAAATACACTGCAAAACTTATTCGAGTCTGAATGACCATAACGTTTTACTAAGCGATTGAATTTATATTTTCTTTATATTTCAAACAATTTATTTTCTTCCTTTTTCAAATTAACCAAATGTCGATTTTTACAAGACGTGACACATTTTCCAGTTATTGCATTATTGGCAGTGGTTGCAGCGGATGTGAATGTTTTAAAATAATTCAGATCATTATTTTTTTATCATAACAAAGAGCCTGTAACAAAACTGGTAGATAATTATCGTATGATGGATACAAAATAATATCATTTGACCCGAGTGGCTCCAAAAATTGAAAACCACTGTATGTGTCGAAGCAGCTGTTTCCATGGCAATGGCATTTGATCACCGTTCGCTGAGACGGCCAAATGTTTGTGTCGGTACAAAACTAAGCGTTCGGTAGACGCCATCGCGCAGCAGCGGCCATACTCCCGGGGCGCTCTTGATATCAGCACCCAGTCGCGTACGTTCCGGGCTCGGATTTAGACGGTCGTTGGTTGCTTCGTCGGAGGGAACAGACCGGAAACTGCAACCACAGCTTTTAATCAGTACAGCTCCAGCGTGAGCTTGTTGGATTATCACTGTGTAGCTGTGAACTGTTGGTGAGTAGATAGGATTGTGGGTCAGATCGTAAATATTGGTGAAAGAAATTAGAAAATTTAGAGCATACTCTACTTCAGACACGCCATGATGCACACGACGCGATGAGGCGTGCTTCGGTGTCAGCGTTTTCGGAAACGCTTCCGTACATTTTCGGCACTGTCAGCGTGTCAGAAGCTATATTTACACCGTCTGCAAAATTGGATAGCTAGCATCTTTTTAGCATCCGCGACAGCAGTGACTGCGGATTGGAAAGTACCTACCACACATTCGACAATAATCGTGTGATCTTCTTGTTCACTTTCTTTCAGTGTTTGGTGATCAAGCTATCTCGTGGTAGTGGTGTTTCGTCCTTTCTTGTGTGCTACCGTGTCTAGGCTAAAAAATCTCAAGGACTGGGTCAATGACCTTCAGGAAAACGCCGGTTGTTATCAGCACTGAGCAAAAGATAGCCGGCTACGATTCGTGTAATATAACAATTGAACCTAAATCGTGAACTTAGCAGTGTTGTGTTAGAAAAAGGTTGAAGAAATTATTTAAAGCACGTACGAAAACTAAAGTGTGTAAGCGAAAGCTTAAGTTTGAAGTAAAATGGCGGGCATACTGTTCGTGGTGCACATACCTTCGGCCCGGTACGAGCGAGAGCTCCGGCGTCAGGAACAGGAGCGGCTAGCAAAAACGGCCACTGCTACTACCGAGGATGAAAAGGACACGGAGCGACCGTCCGGTAAATCGGAGGAAATGGAACCCTTCGTTACGCCGCAACCCAAAAAAGTTACGTCCAAGGTAAGGAAAGGTGTTTCGGTGTTTGAAATTAAATGTGACTCATACCCGTACAGCTTTTTACATCGCGCTTTCTATATTGGTGGCAACCAATAGTTGATCGATCGCTTACGGTTGTGCATTATCTACTACACCTATCAGCTATTTGCATCCCAGCGAGATACGAACAGTAGTGTGTGTTATCAGAGTTCACTACGTTCGTAGTTGAACATGCTAGGCCATGAAGTATGGTCATGATCCACCATGTTGCTATTGAAATTACTTCCCAGTGCTTGATCAAACACTCCTACCTACAGCAGACAGTTTAGTATTAGTATGAGTATTAGTATTTGTAGCACGAGAGAATTTTTGTCTTAATTCTAATCAACCCACTTAGAAATGGCGCAAATTCAAACATTCGCCTTGACGATATGATGCACCCTTGTGTCCATGTGGATATCGTAAGGTCCACCGGATATCGATGAGTCGAACTTCCTGTACAGTGCGCGAAATAAATGGCGGTTCAGTTAGCAGTTCAATGACGCTATCACGCACCGGTCCAGTGCGCTTTAAAAGGAAACGGACGAATGAAACAACCTTTACGTCTTATGTCGCCGCTGCACTGATCGTTTCTGATGATAGCTTTTGCAAACAACGGACCGCTCGAGAAACGTACCTGAAACGTCATGCCGTGCACTTCTTTTTGTCCTCCGTGTAAGCCGGCCTACTGAGGGAAGCAATGTGTACACGCTACTTTAGCAAAAGGTTTTTGCTTTTCTCCAGCAGTAAATATCGACCGTGTTGATTGTAAGCTAATGTGTTGTTTTCATTTTTAGCGTCGGCCCCTATAACCTAGAACCTCTGTTTGAACAGGTGAAACGAAGTTTGAATCAAGTGAATTATGCCAGCCACAATTTGAGCTACACTACTTCCGAAAGAGAAGCAATAAACCATGGGCAAAATGGAGGTGGCCTTTCGTTAGAAAGGCCATTTCCCATTTAATATTCCCGAGGGTAATGTTATTTTTGTGGAAGTATTTTGATTTACACGCAAATAGTTTTAATGTTTTCTAAATTCTACCGTTTTCTGATGAATTACGTTTAAGTTTACAGATTACGTTTTACGTGAGATGTTCATCGTAAATAGGCAAAAATTTTTGTATTACAAAGTAATGATGTTATCCACGTCCAAGAGCAGCAAACTAGTTTACTGATTAGAGTCTTACCTTTCCGTCAGTTTCACTCTGCACATTGTACCTACAGTTGTTGACATTTCGGAGAGATAATGTTTCTGATAAGCAATTCTTCATATGCACTTTGTGGTTAAAATATGTTTTGGAAATATGTGTCGTCACAAACGTGTGTGTTAAATAAACACTCGGTGAATAAAAGCAAGCTGCTTACTGTTTGACATCTCATTTTAAAACTTGACTGACGTTGGACGGCATCCAAGTAATCCACTCTTAAACCATTTGCACTTGATTTTCGACTTTAGTGTCGTACTCTATGATGCCAAGTGCAAGCATCGATCATGGGAGTGGATGATAGGAAATATAAGCACTATTTAAAGAACACAGAAGTACAACTTTCCCGGAGGTCCGCGTCATCACGTGTTACTTTCTTGCGCTCTCTCCAATTCACGCCTCGTGCTATCTTGTCACGCCTAATACTTGAATGTGTAGACGTGTGTTTTAAAAATAGCACGACGAACACCAAGTTAACCTAAGGCACTGGTAGCTTGTTTCGTTCGTATACGGTAGACGGTTGTTTTGTGAACTAAAGCGGTTCCAATGAAGGGCTGCACACATGTGGCATTTCTGTTCTAAATAAACATCGAGAATGCTGTTCCAGCACCGCATTACGTAGTGGTTGTGTCGTTTCTTTATTGAAAAACTGTTTTTGCTCTATTTTTGTCTCATTTGCATCAACATGTTTAGACTATGTGTGTATAGTTTTGATTCTGTACTCTATTATAGATTCCAAGATCCAGCCACATAACAAAGCCGTCCGATGAGGATGGTAAAAAGGTGGAACCGGTGGGTCCTCCGACGATCAAGTTCATTGATCAAGACGGTGAAGAAATACCTTCGAAACCGGCCGAATCGAAGGAGGGCGATGAGAACGAGGAAGGAGCAGACAAGGGAAAGGATAAAAAGTCAAATTTCCTAGCGGAACCGTTTGATCGTGCGTCGGCGTTGCGTAAGTCGTGGGATGGATTCCGAGATCTGCTCGGTTCTGCCCGTAAGGAGAAAACGGCGCGTGAGGAGGCTGCGGAAAAACTTACACTTACTGGCGATTCGTCCATGGAGGAGGTGTTGAAAACTATCATAACTGAGAAGCGTATACATACCGCGGCCTGGATCGAGACAGATAAGGGAAATGGATTTCATGTGAGTTCGGCTTGTAATCTGGGTGCGAAGGAAAGGGGTTTAATTTTTGATTATTCCACCGATGTTACAGATCATGTTCTCCATCGAATCGGGCCCAATTTGCGACGATGTCATCTACATGCTAAGTTCGTGGGGCGTCGGTCAACGTTTTTACTCAACGATCTCGATCACTTCATGTACACTGTACAGCCAACCGCCTGAACCACCAGAGGAGCAGGAGGAGTAAGTAACGCACAATAAGGGAACTGTAGTTGATGAAGTAACCGATTTTTATTCGCTCATACCTATTTCAAGGGGAGTTGCTGGTGATATGAACAAAAACAACGATGGCGGCGCATGGAACACTTTCCTCTCGACCGTTCGCGCTCGGTTAAACGTGGCGCAGATCGTGGAGGAAGTGAAGCACGACGCACAGGTGTCTTTCGATTTCGTATCGATGCTCGCGGTAGCCAGGTATGTGATAATGTTTCCATTTTATCATACAAACGAAGAGAGGAGAGTTTTACTTTACTACGCTTTTCCATTTGAACAGTATTTTGGCGGCATTCGGATTGGTTGAAGATAGTTCCGTTTTTCTAATCGCCAGTATGTTAATTTCTCCGCTTATGGTAAGCGCCTGCAAGTAGACTGTGTTTACAACTCGTAGAAAAAAAACGCTTGACAGTATTCCCGCAAGAGAGCGCTGTGGAAGTTTTTTTTAACTTCGCAAGCGTTTGAAATTATTATAAGTTGTTTCTAAATTGTTCTTCATTTATTGCAGGGTCCAATCATTGCCGTCATTTTCGGAACGGTCGTGAAGGAACGTACGCTACAGTTGATCGGTCTGAAAAACGAAATCATCGGCATTATGCTGACAGTGACGGTGGGCTTCATTTTCGGTTTGATCGTGTGCAGCATAGACGATCGTTATAGAGTAGGCGAGGGTATAACGCACGAAATGTTGGCCCGTTGTGAAACGCATTCGCTGCTGGTCGGTATCGCGATTGCGCTGCCATCCGGAGCCGCCGTTGCTATTGCCATTTTAGGTGAAAACATTGGATCGCTTGTCGGTGTTGCCATCTCGGCTTCGCTGCTTCCTCCGGCTGTTAATGCGGTAAGCGTCTGAAAATGAAGAAATATGCAACAATCAGGACTTAACGAAAGGATTATTTTTGAATAGGGTGTACTCTGGGCTCTATCCTGTCTGTATTTCCTGTTTGGATCCGAGGAATCCCGCTACGGAACGCTCATCAAAACGCAAATCTACTCGGAAAATCAGGGTATCGAGCTGTTTACGCTCGGATGCATGAGCATGTCCCTAACATTGCTCAACATTTTCTGCATCTACTTAGCGGGAGTAGTGTTCCTAATCGTAAGCTATCGAACATTTAAAAATATCCTTCACAAAACCGTTCTTATCATTCGCATTTCTTCACCTTCTTTAGATTAAAGAAGTAGCACCTGTTGTGCCTAAGGATCAGAAACAGTTCTGGAAGCACGATATCAAGATCGCACGTGATTATAACCGAACGCTGCACACCAACGATGGCCACTCGATGAGTAAAAATCTCATGCAGGAACTAACGTCACTTCATCACAACAACGACACAATAGGTGGCCTCCGTGGCGATTACCTCCTGAATTCGGCCTCGAAGGGTAACCAAAATACCTGGTCCCCGAGACATAACTACCACCAGCGCGATCATCGGCCCACAATTCAAGAGCTGGAAGCACTGTACCTCAGTCTTTCGGCCAATACAGCCGAGAATCAGTTCCATTATTCGTCTCATCATGCGGCACCGCATTTCTTGAACTTTGATCGACTGGTGAGTTATTGTACGAGTGATTGGTAGAACTTTTTTTTTAATTCGTTCACTTTCTATTCACAGTCCACCTCACCAACACAGCACCGTCGCGGTAACTCCTCGAACCCGATTAACATCCACGGTGGTATCTCTCGTCACAGTCGTTTCACGGAATCGCTGCGTGGCGCGTCGGCACCACTATCCAAAATTCTGGAGGATGTCGCTGCAGGTACGTCCGGTGCGAAAGGTGAAACTAGTCACGGCGCGCACGGTGCTAATAAGCGCGAAACGAGAAGCTACGGCTTGCCGGGATTCAAACGTAGTTCCAAAAAATTCACCGTCACTCCGGCCTACGATCCGATTCAAAAGGAGTGAACGATCGGCGCCGAGCGAAGGGAAGACTGTCCCCACAATCTTCTTCACAAGATGGCTGTTTTAAGATGGGTACAGTACCATGACACGAGCTCGATGCGGCCCGCTGTCCGCTGCCTGAATCTGTCCGTATTGTTTCGTTCTTATTTGTTTCAATTTCTCGATCGTGTAAGTGTTTTGTTGCTATTGTGTAAGTTTAATCCTTCTTCCTGCCCGTATCTATACGGTGCATTGCGTGTTTCCACCGTCCACAGTACTTTCAAGAGCACAGTTGTAAATAGTCATATCGTGTAAGAATCATATATCGTGTAAGGTGTAAAAGAGAAAAAAAATACGCTCAATAAGGCAACATTTGCCTACGATCTCTGGGCCGATAGATGTTCTCTGGGTATCACATTTATTTGGGTGATTCGTCGGGCAGAACACTCTCCGGTTGCAGAGATGCGCATAAGAAGGTATTGTACTGAAATTGTACTTAAGCAAGGCCAACGCATACGTGATTGCTACGGCTAGCATAAGCCAAAGCGCTTTGTTTGTCATATACGATGATTGTAATAAAAAATCGCGTCAATGAGAAATGCAGATTGGATTTTGTTTTATTCGATGCTACCATCACTTAATGGGTTCTGAATACAGAATGCTTCTGCTTGACTGCTCATACTGCTCATACTGGTCAAGTATTGTCTGTTAAGCTGGAAGATAAGGTAAAGCAAAGAGTAGCAGTTGTGCACTATAATTACGTTACGGAACAGAAAGTTCAAACTTACATTAAATTTTGTTAGTTTTGGAATGTTACATAGTATAGTAACAAAAAAAAATGGATCTAGTAAAATTGAAAGTTGCCCAATAGCATTGATCATTGCTAAAAGCACACATCTAAGTATTATGTAGCATAAATATAATGAGCTTAAAATAATCATTCCTGACAGTATGAACATTGAATAATGAATATAAATAGATATTGATTCCAAGTGAGGATTAGAACCAAACTCTAATCTATTTCCCAAGGACCTACTATCTCTCAGTAAATGCAAATAGAATGTCAGGAGACTTTTATTCCAACAAAGAATGGTCGAATTACATTACATCCTCCTCCGAAAGCAGCTCTTCATTCCACTTTCAACTCACCTCTACTTGCTCTCCCGTTCAGTTGAATCATCCGAGCCAACCCCTTTCGGTGGCATCCTCCAGATGACCTTGTCTCGAAGTGTTTTCGGTCCGTCTGAAGTCTGCACATTCAGTACCTTGAGCTGTACCGTGTCCAAACGAATCGGTTTCGTCTGCACGAACCGGTCGGAAGATTCGGTAGCGTTTCGGGTCGTGTTGCTGGTTTGATGGTTTTCCTTGCTAACAGTCTCGAGGGCACTTCCGTCCACCGGCAGAGGTCCCAGCTGATGGCGTTTTTTGCTAATGGTGATGGTTTGATTCTTCATATTGCTCGTGTTTTCTAGCCGCTCGATTTTGATCTCCTCCGTTGCGTAGAGTGGTTCCTGCGGTGGATGGTTGTGCTGTTGGTGCTGTTGCTGCTGGAACCGTTGCATCTGCTGCTCCAGCTGCTGCTGTTCCAGCTGCTGTTGATGATTGTGGTTCGTTTCAACGCGCATATCATCGACCGCATCGTTGTCGTTCGTATTCATAAGAAAGTCACTGATCTCAAGAAAGAATTTCGCCGGCAAGTTGTTACCGTTCACCTGCAGCATCGAGGCGCTGATGTCCGGTAGCGTTAGGGACAAGTTTTCAGTTTGTTGCTTTTCCGTTGACGATGGTTGTTCCAGAGGAGGACGACTGGAGGTAGCTTCCGATGCTGATTCGCTGGTCAAATCAATTCCTAGCAGACGAAGTACGGAATTCTGAATCAGCTTTGCCATACTGGACTTTTGGAAGTGCTCCAGCTGCGACTCGGGCAGCTGAATTTGAACATTTTTAATGCTCAACCGTATATTCGTTTCGCCATTGACCTGCCGTTGGTCATAGATAACCTCCGCGGAGTCGCGCTTGCCATCATCGTCGACCACCGTCGCGTCCGCTACGTACTGATCGTCGGTTCCACTTTCTCGTTTCACTTTCGCTACCTGCTGGGATGATCTCACAATCGAGGCGACTGATGCATGGTGCCGTTTAGCATCTACCACCAGCGTTAAATGGACCACTAAAATCGCGATCAATAGCGCGTCACGTAGTCTCACCATCGGCATTTCGTCGCACTGCTTCTATTCGGCCAAGCCGTCATTCACTAAACAGAAATAAAATTGCACACACACGCATACGCTCGCACTAGTTTGGTTCTAGCTGACTGAAACACCACTGAAGATTGCTTGGACGTACGGTTGGAGGAGCAAATGTCCGTACACTTCGACAGCACTTCGACGGATGGTGTCTCAGTTTCGATGGAGTCGCTTGTGCTGCTCCATTATTGTGATGAAGACGACAGCAACAACAACCACGACGGGATGGAGCACTCTTGAAAAATGAGGACCGCTTGTGCATAGAAAAAAGCAACGAAAGAAACACACATACACACACACACTTTCGGGACCGATTGAGAGAAAAAAAGCCATGTACACGGCTAGCCAAAACAGTGAGCACATCATACAATGGCTCCTATGGAAATGTATGCAATGAAATGCGTTTTTGAATCAAAATAAATGAAACAAATTGAATAATAATTAAAAGAGTAGCATATATTTTCATCTCAATATAAGTGTAGTAGAGTAGTACTTGGTAGTTCTTCTCTTTTTCTCGACCATTGCCTGGCATAAAGTAGATATAGTAACGCATTTCGATAGCGATAAAACAGTAACAAACTTATAGTATCACAGTTTTGATTAGAATAACATTTTAGACCTACTAAAACATTAAAAAGTCTTGTTACTTAGATATTCCCTGTAGAATGGAAATTAAAATATTTATAGAAACAAGCAGTTAAAATTAATCATCATGCATTCAACTGACCACACTTGCTGCATCCCGGAAGAAAAGGACTAAACTATGAATATATTTCAAAGTTCTTGTCTGACTATAATTTATTGCCATTACTAAAGGCTGTGTTGATAAATGTTAATAGGTAAAGTATGTAGGTGCAAAACGTTGTATTCTACTGATTCTTTATATAATTTTAAATTATTCATTGTAGCATTATTTGAACCATGTTTATATAACAAAATGGATTTTAATACGAAACGTTGAAATAAAAACATTAAAAAATTACGATAAAAAAGTATTTTATCATCTAAATTGTATAATGCCCCATGTTCTAGATGCCCATACCGCTACACTCGGCACTGTACCGTAGATCGATCGATCAGCTGGAATACCATTTCAAATTTTAGCCCACCGTAGAAACGTGGAGAAACTGAGAAGCAGCAGCCGCAACCGCAGCGGACGAACAAACAACACACAAAAATGACAAAACCCTCCTCCCAAGAGCGGACACAAAGAAATGCCATCCGTGCCGGGTGGAAACCGTGGAAAGAGAAACCCAAAACAGGTGACTCGAGTGACGCGTGACACGCGAACCTTAACCGTACGCGGATGATCGTAGTGCGCGGCAGATCCCAATTGCGATGAACGCTTACGGTTTTACGACGAAGAACGGAACGACGGTTTGTCCTTCCTTTTTGGGGGGCGCAAAGATGGGATGCAAAAAAATAAAAATAAACGTAGCTCCCGTGGTGAATTGATTAAGTTGTTAATGGGCGGTAATTTCATGGTAGATTTATTGCGATCTTAGTGCAGAATTCGTTGGATTGGCTCCGTTAAGGTTTTGCCGGACTTGAAGAGTGAATTGTTTTTACTTTTAATTTAATTTAATTTACTTTTTTTTGTATTGTTTGTTTTTAATAAAAGGAACATATTCACTGCTGTACACTTATTTTAAAGATAATTTCAGTTAAATATGCTTACCTTTTTCATAAAGCTACTGATCATTTTTTTGACATAGATTGTATGAGAAGTGTCGGAAATCGGAAATAACTCTTCCGGGTCAAGGTTGGCTATCTATACTCGCTGATATGCTGCGCGGTTGCGTATTTATTTACAGGCTTGGTCATTCATGCTAACGACAGAGGTATGACAAAACAGGAAATGGCCTCGATACATTACACGGTAAAGGCAATGAAAATACAGCCTTTACAGTTTAGATAGTAAAATTAGTTTTTTACTTGGAAGATATTCAATAACACAAGATGCTGGGATATTTTTGTATAATAATATACCACGAGTTTGTTAGACTCAAGATAATCGTAATCTCAATTAAGATTATAGCTGAAATAGGATAATTTAACGTAAAAAAATGGAAACAAAATAACCAAATTTTTTCGACTACAAATGTGGTCATTTCCCGGCATGGGTTCCACCGATATCTGATTCTACCAATTTATTGACACAGTTTACTTTACTTTTTATTATTTATACTCAAACGAAGTTGTAGCTAGATTTAACCGGGGTGGTAATAGGAATGGATATGCTCCCTAACTAAACGTAAATATTGTTCTAACGATTTGGTGAAAATTATATCTAAATTGGTCAACGAAAGCCAATATTGTGTACTTTACAAAACTGATCGATCTTTCAATTTCAAATGCTTGACAATAATTTTGAAATACCATCTTTTGCTCTTATCTTATCTTATAACTACATATAAATATTACCAAAAACCTGTGAATCAGGTATTGATGAATCATATATGTATTGACACGTAACATGGCCGTATAAATATGAATTAAATCAAATTCAAAGTAAATGTTGTGCTATTTGTATAATCGATTTAGACGGAGAGAGAATTCCTGCATCTACTGTTATGTTTTCTTCGTAATATCTAACGTATGATATAGAAAACTTAACTAATTTCAAGAAACAAACGTATAAATTTAGAGACTGTGTAACGACTTGTAGAATGTCAAAACACATTGTAGTTGTTCAGAATAAAAAACATGACTTAGCAAACATCCCTGTATGGACGTAGGAGCCCATCTTTACATAATTGAGCGAATTTGACTGGTACCTAGTCAAATATGAAAAATGCGAGCTGTTTGAAATGATGAACTATCTGAACTGGCGGCAGTAAACCAAAGATAAATAACACCTGACGAGGGATTAGGGTCAATTCACTTGTATAAAATTTTATTGACTATAGTAAATAATGTAAAAAAAGATTTTTATCGAATAACATGTTTAAACATTGAAATGGCTTTATGGCCGCCAGTTTCGATTGCCAAACATCAATCTTGACCCAATTCTGTTTCTCGTATCTTTCTCCAGGTCAGTGGACCAAATGGATATTCCTGTTTTTTTAGCTCTCCGTAGACGCAAAGGTGTGAAGGCATATAAACAGAAAGTGGTGGGTCCGCAGAAGCAGAACGAAAACCACCTCAAAAACAGGTTTGCGTCCGAAACTCCAGCGACGGTAACCAAACAACGGTGTAGAGGTCGGGCATCCCTAGTGAAATAAAGCCAATTCTGTGTACTAAGAACAATATGGTCAATCATTCTTTATTTAGAGGTTTGTAACACATGAAATGGAAATAAAGTTATAATAAATGCATCCTATCTTACGATCACTATAGGTTAGTTGAGCATTCGGGATTTGCACTACTCCGGGTTGAAAAGAGTCCACAAACCTGAGCCTCCATTTCCACTTCCGTTCGTGTACTGCAACATCCTCAGTCATTTGTTTTCTCGATTTTGTCATATTCTTATCACACAGCAGAAGACGCTAGATTATTTTTTGTTTTTTTTTTCTTGCTCAATGAATCACCACGGTTCGCTTCAGTAACGGTCTCAGCAAGTTGGCCACGCGCACCTTGTATCTGGAAAGGAGAAGGAGAGGAGGAAACGATGTCCATATAGATTAGCATACGGTGGCTCAACTGCTATACTATCTTTTGATAATTACTTTCGCTTATGCTTACGCTTCTTTTTGCCGGCATGTTGTTTTGGTGTCTGCTGCGCTGCCGCTTCTCCGATCTCATGGCTATCTTCGTTCGATTCGTCCGAATCAACAGCATCCACCTTTGCCGGAGCTTTCTCCACCTTGGTTATCAGCACCGGAAGCACGGCTGGCTTTGCTGGTTCGCCACCGGCATTTACGCGAAACGGAATCTCCGCACGCTTCGTGTTGAAAAGGAAGGAAAGGCCTTGGCCGAGAAGGCTGGCCGGTAAGTTAACCGGAAGATTCCCTGCGCTAAGCGTTTGGTAAGGGAAGTCGCTCGCGATCGATAACCCAGCGGCAGGAGCTGCAGGAGTCGTTGTGGAGGTAGTGCTGGAGGTGCTAGTCGAGGTGCTTGTCGAACTTGCAGTTGAAGATCCCGCCGATCCGACGCTTCCATCTGTTTCCTCTGAACTGTCCGAATCTTCCGCCTCACCACCGGCAGCAGCAAGTTGGGACGCGAACAGATCCAACAGTGTCGCTCCGGCCAATGCTGCCGATGGAGGCATTTCCGGTGCCGGCACAGCCACCATCACACCGTCCACCGACAGATGCACGTTGGCCGTTCCGTTCTGGCGCTGATCGAACACTATATCGTATTCATCGTCGTAGAAATCATCGTAATCGCTGCTATCGTCGTCAAGAACGCTTGTGATGGGAAGGGACTCGACCCGCACCACCGCCAGTATCAGAAACAGCAGGAACGTTCCCACACGACCACTCCAACCAGGACGCATGTTCGTATTCGAACGGATTGCAAAACCAAACGCCAAACCGAAACACCAGCAACACCAGAAACTCCAACCGAGATGCTGCTCGGAACGTAGCCCGTTATAAAGTGAAGGTTCTAGCGACGGACCAGCAGCTCGCAACCCGTGGGACGGACCACGGGGAATGAAGAATTGGTTGTTTGTCCCGTTCTCTGGCAGAACCACACATGATCGGGTCACTCCCGGGAGGGGAAATCAGGGGGTATGCACGCTTTCTCGCTCTCGCGTGAAAGTGCTTTCTTCGCTGCTTGGCCTTCCTTACCCGAAAGCAATCATCATAAAAGCTCGATTCTTGTGTGCAATTCTGCGGAAGACAAGGGAAGCCCTATCTGCGTGGGGTGGAGAGTGGAGATATTCTGGTTTTCTTATGTACACGGGAGAAATCTCTATGTACAGTGCGGCACCACGAAACGCGTATGGTTGCTCTAAGCTGAACAGCTTTGATTTTATCTTAGGACGAACGCATTTTAGATACCTTCAAAATATGGCTGAAAATTTAAAATAAAATTAAGATGAAGAAAATAAATAACAGGATTTTGCCCATAATCACAGCTGCATGTCAATAAGATTTCTTGATGATCAGTACAATGTATTCAGTTGATGACAGTGTTGCTTTATTCAATCACAGTTTTGTTAGTTATCAGTTTTTTTATGGGTTTAAATAAAAATAATAAATGCATAAATGTATCAACTCTGTTCAATTTGTAAAATAATTAAACAACATAATTGCATAAAAATCATTCAGAAAATATACAATATAAATATAAAACAGTACATGGCGATCAAAACGATCATTACAAAATTATACAAAAAACGGAAAAATAAAAACTGTTGAAATGAAAGCTAGTGATGCCTTTTTTGTGTTCGGCACTGTCCATCGCATCCTACGACTTTCACAACACATTCTACCAAGCATCGAATAACAGTCCACATCTTAGATCTCAGATTGCGACCCCAAACTATGGGGCTTGGGTGGGATGAGGGTCAGTCCGTGTAATGGGAGGTGATAGGAAACGATCAAACATCAATACCACTTGCTAGTGATCCTCTGCGCCAACTAAATGCGCCCGGATGGAGGGCTTTCTCTCCAGCCCGATGGCATAAGAAGGGAGATTCTCTCTCATCCTTCGGACTCCCTCCCCCTTTACAGACCACTACCGCCGAACAGGTTAGCCTGGAGATTTGCCACCGCGTAAAGATGCTCCATCTCCATCTCGGTGGGTGGGTTGGGGCTGCTCTTGAACTGTCTACCTGCGGCATAACTATTTCCTTCCCCGTGCGGCGGTTCGTATATAGCCCGGAGCCTTTTTTTCCGAGGGGTCAACGAAACTAACCGTTTCTCTGCTGTTTCCTTCTTGCGCGCCCCCTGGCTCCTTCCAGTTTGTTTCTCCAGTTTGCTTAACTGCTGCGTGAAAGCTGCGAGTTGTGTCTTTTGTTTGTGTTTCTGTCGCTGTTTTGATTCGATCAAAAGGTTCACCGCGTGGAGAGTATCGTATGGTGATGGGGAGTTTTATGTTGTTTTATTTTACTCGCAGCTTGAAGTTTCTGTTTGTTTCCATCCGCCGAATTAGACGGGGAATTCACTGGGCGACATGATAATTGACGCTATCCGGGGGGATGTTGTTTGCCTAAAAGCTCACCCAAAAGCACTCACGAGCGAAGCAGGCGAAGTCGTACGTGGTTGGGTCTGAAAAAACGCCTCCATCCCCGGAAGCTGCTGGTCGAAACGGTACTTTTGGTTGGGTTTTCTAGTCGGGATCGTTCAAGGAAGCGCATGAAGAACTGTTTCTCCAGCGAATGTTTCCAGTAGCTTCCTCCGTGTATTCGAGTTTTAATGATGCCAATGACTCTGGAGTGCATGGTAATGTTGGTGACCCTCAAGGTATCGGATCCACCACGCAACTTAGTTTAATTGAGAGAGCAATTAATGCACTTGTTATGAAAGCACCTGCGTGCACAAAGAGTAATTTTCAAGGGCTATACCTCCAGATATCTCCCGACACAACCGTAAGAATGTCTTCAACGATGGTTACAAAACAAAGGCAAAGAAATCAAAGCAAAGACCCCGTTTTCCTAGAAAGTGGTGCAAATTCACTCCCGCAATGTCCGCCGAGCTGAGCATCGAAATATGCTCCCGGTGAATGAAGTTTTGCGTTCTGCATCACCTTCCCACTAGCCGCCGCGTATCAAATGCGACATGTGCTCGATAACGACATTCACCGGTGACGGAAAAGTAGGTCGCGGAATATAACGGCATCGGACATCGTGTTCGGATCGGTCAATGTTGGGCTTTCCTTTTTGAAATGTGTTGGTGCGTTTTATTTGTGCACCGTGTCCGATCTCCCTCGTTTGCCCGGCTTAGCTATTTGTTTTCTTGTGAATATTCTTTCCGTTTTCTTGTGCATTTCTGTAATAGGTTGACGTGTTCTCTTGCACGATTCTTCAACGATTAATCATCTCGCTTGATAGCGCCACAGTGAAAGTGGGTCCATCCGACCCAATATAGATTCTCGTCTAGTACTGCTTCTCTGCTCGGCACGCTCTTGGCAAGCGGTATAAGATTATTCTTTAAATACTCATCCTACCCCGCACCGCGCCTTTTACACACTGGAGGAATCTCGCTTCCTTCCGCGAGCTGATTTACGACGTCATTCGAGCTATCTTGCACACGAAGTTCGGCCACACGAGTGCGCGCTTTTGATTGGTGAGGCCCACTGAAACCAGCAGTAAAACGAAAACAACGACAGCAACCAAGCAACTTGTTCTTTCACGCACGCACAGCCTGCTAAGAACCGCGAACCGCATCCGAGTAGAATATGGCTTTTATTTGGCACAATGGGCACATGCAATAAATAAAGCAGCAGCAAATGGACGCCACTCCCAGACGCAGCTCGCAGCCGAGTCACTCTCGAGCCAATGGGGAGATCAACTATTCTAGCGCACGCTTAGTAACCTAAATTAGCTAACAAACTAAACTCCTGCGTGTCCTGTGTTGGCTGTGTGGGTTGGTCATGGTTGCACGAACTGGCAGACACCGTAACTGTCGCGCTTCCGGTCCGGGCCACACTGCTCCTGCGCACCGAGTAGTCGCAGCTCGTCCCAGCCATCGTCCAGTCCGTCGGTGTCGGCGTCGCTCTGGCCCAGATCGTCGTAGCGGTCGTCCGGCTGTAGCTGGAGTTGCGTCATGTCGACGTCGGAACGCAACGGCTCGTGCACTAGGCTGTCGAAGGAGGAAGGATGGTGAGAATCGTGGTCTACCAGCGGGTAGTGGACGACCAGCTCGTTGTGACCGCCGGTACCGGCGTTGTCGGTGGCGTTGTCGTCGTCGCCGCTCCGGTGAAGCAGTAGCAGGGGAGATTGGTTGGTTCCATCACGTTGTCGGTGGTCCCCATCACCAGGAAGGATGTGGTTGTTAGTTGGTACGGCTACTACCAGGGTGTTAGTGTTAGGATGCTGATACCCGCCGACCCGCAGGGCCCGCCCGGCCCGACCATCGGTAGTGGCAGGGCCATCGTACGGCTGGGGATAGTTACCTGACGCGCCGGGAAAGCGGACCACACGGCCCGATGCCATCGGCACCTCATCGATGTCCACACTGCGCGCACTGCTCGACAGGTCTACCTTGTACGGCGTGCGGCCCTCAATGAACTCCTCCGCCTCCAGCTGTCCCGACCGTTGGTTGGTTTCGTCCAGCACGATCACCTCGGGCGTTACTTGCGCTGCCTTCTTGTGGTGCGTCAGTCCACCGTGGGCCTTGTTGTTCTTGCGCTTGTGTGACGCTTTGCGCGTCTGGTGTGCCTCCTTCTTCTGGGCGCTGCGGGTCAGCAGATCGAGAAGCGAAGCACCGGACGTCGAACCGGACGGGACGACCACTATCACGAAGTTCTCCAGATCGGCACGAATGTTGTACTTGCCCTCCTGGCGCTGATCGAACGTGATCGTCTTGCGGGGTGGTTTCGTCGCGGTCAGCCCACCGGTGGACGCCGTGGTCGGGGATTTCGTTGGGGTCGTCTGCGACACGGTGGTGGTGGAAGAGCTCGTTACCGGTCGAGACGTTGTCGTAGTAGGTGCGACCGTTGACTCTGTCGTCGGGATCACCGTGCTTGTGGCCTGCTCATCATTACTGACCGGCGGCAGTTTCACTGGTGGAGCCTGTGGTTCTTCCTGACTTACGGAAGGCTTCATCTCCGTTTCTACCGTAGACGTGACGGCATTAGCGACCTCATCCTTTCGCACCGTAGGCCCGGCGGCTACGAAAGCCGTCAGTGCTACGAACAGTAGCAGCGTGAATCGTAACATACTCAAACGCAACGGGAAGTTTTTGAAAATCACTACGCTCAAAATACGAATTCGTTTCAGCTTCTTCGGACCGGCTCGTTTCTTTCCAGCTCTTTTCTGGTTCAAGTTCAACGCGCGACTGCTCAGTTTCATTCTCATCCACTGCTAGCCAGCCAGCTAACCACCGCCAATGGGGCGTTCGGGAGAGAGCTTCGTTCCCGCACGGCGGGGGGATGAAAACCCGCGAGAGTCTCTGTAACCAAACGGAGCCCAGGGATAAAGAGAACCGACAAAGAATATAGGAGGAGGACAATCTCTCGGTAAGCCTTGTGCACCGCACAGAGAATCCGCAATGCAAGAAGAATTGGGTAGTAAACAAACGGCGAGAGGTATGGCAATGTGAGAGGCCTTTTTCGACGCGTATGAACGAAATCTAACCGTGATCTTGTGTCGGCTGCACTATGGTGAGTGTTGATTAAACCGTTGCGTTAACAGCTCTTGGTGAAATAAGTCTGTGGATGATGATGGTTACATTCAAATACTATACATGTCTTGGATAACCTTATTTTTGATGTGTAATAACCTGTAAAGGTTAGCTCCGGAACTGTTTTGCGCGTTCTATAGCAGTGAACCTAAATCTTCACACCACTTTCACGATCAGCGTCCTCTTCTCTTGAATTCACGCTCAGCACTTTCACAAATCATTATTGGATGTAGACAAAAAGCAGTCATAATGTATGCAATCATCTACTACCTTTTCCAGAACTCATAAATTCAAAAGAAATACAAGAATTATGTTACATTGTGGCACCAACATCGAATAGGGGCATGAAAATCAACCTAGAACGCATCACATAACGGCATCCTTGGAGGTTAATGAGCACTTAGAGCCTACCGGACAAACTGGTTGCTCACAATCGGTCAAATCAAAATGAAAAACCACCGCCGACACAAAGCGAACCGAAAGATTCCCAAATGTTCCCTTGGGCAGCACTTTAATGTCGCTGTAATTCAATTTAAATTAACTAAACATTTTTGTTTCCAGATAAAACTACTTTACAGAAACTGCTTGTATTGGAATAAATTGTACTAATTTGAATTTTTTTTTCACACGATGATTTATTGACCTCAGGATGCTAACCATCACAACACGTTACCATTTCAAGGGGAACATTCCGTCCCGTGTCCTTTGCTATCTGGCAGAAGCTGTATCAGAGTTATATCAGCGACGACTAATTAGTAACATGTTGCACGGCTTTTAATTGAATCAACGAACAATAAAACAAAATTTACTTTAAATTAACAAAAACAACGGTCATTGATATTGCGTTTTTTTTAATTATATTTCTTTTTTATTGACTTCAGGACAATTGTGGAAGAAAGAACGTACGCAAACTGATACAATCTTTTCCCACTCGCAGTGGTAGAATTTAACAAAGCCGGGTTGAGTCGACGGGAGCGACGAATTGCGATGAGTTTTGACGTTGCGACTTCATCTTTCATCTTCCCTGATGCTCACGTGTGTTCCTTACTCTGATATTCGTTTTGCACCTGTGTTTTTAAACATATTTCTCAGGGCGGCACCCACTGCTCTGTCATGTTCGGTGTAAGAATAATTGTTATGTTATCCTTTCGCATTTGAATTGTCCCAGTTTCTTACACGTTTGAGTATCCATTTATGTTTTGCTCTGTTTTTGTTTGTGTGTTTTAATGCTTTTGCACTTTGGGCCATTTCTTTCAACACTTATCACTAAGCAGCCCTTTCGGTAAGCGAGAGTACAAGACAGTGATATCGTACATTATTTTTTCGAGTGAATTATCAAAATTTCCAGATGAAATGACGCATGACAAACGTGTAACACTGTGTAGAAAACGTAAATTGATAAGTTAATGAATTTTAATAAATAAAGCTGCACACATTTCGTTCGGTAGTTTCATGGAAATTGTCTGCGAAAAATAACTTTTACACATAACGATGCTGTTTTTGTGATCGACAAACTATCCAACGCAACTTAACACAAGCTAGATTATGGCACTATGATAGCAGAGATAAGAATTAGAAACACTTACAAATACGCCATGAGAAATATTGTAGGGAAAGTGTGTCAGATGTGGTTATTAAAACGGAATCGAACGTTCGCAAGTTTGGTTTCATTGATCACTGATATCCTCAGACTATCTCTTTAGTGCCGTCCTAAAGCGTGCCGTTCACTCACTCACGTGATGTATGGTGCGTCAAACATAAATTGGAATATCGAATCGTAATAAAATGCAAAGCACCACTAGTACTATACGTTGTTTTTTGCCTGTCTACTCGTTATTGTCGTCATTGTTCGTCCTTCATTCGTGACGTGGTTAACATGCGATACAACACCCTTTCTGCCGTGTTAGTGGTTTGCAGGCGAATCATTCCCATTTCTAATGTGTATGTGTCTTCTGACTCGGCACGATTCAAATAATGAGTATCTTCACAGTTGTTCCGAGTGAAGATTTTCCGATTATAAATTACAATAATTGCGTCTGTGTTGCAAGAAAAAAAACACTACTACAAACATATAACGCGGTACGATTAGACAAATCGTCAGCTTTTGGTGTGTTATTTTGTTTAGCTTTTCCTGTCGTCTTCTACAAAGAGGACACGGTTTCGACTCGATTTTGGTCGACCTCCTCTGTCTAAAGAAGCTGTCGACAGCTTCACACACACACGCAGACACATACGCACACATAGACATGGATATACATATTTTGTTTTGTTAACATATATTTTCTTATGCAAGCAATATGTACACGGAGTAGTAATGCATTCAAGTGCTTGTTAGTTATATGTTAGTACGAGTAAAATGTGTCAGTTTCCGGTAAAATACAAAGCCAATCAACGGAGTTTTTTTAAAATAAAACGGAAGAACGTAGCGGATGACCGAGGATAGACGTATTAATCATACGCTTAAATTACTTCTTTGGGGTGTTTATATGCTAGGGTTCACAAGGAGTCACGGGCCATTCGTGCCGCTGGCGTATGTGATGTCGAGACGCAGGAATAAATTAACTCTCTTTCGAAGGTAAGAGCTAGTAAACTGTGAGGTATATATATGTAAGGGAGAGTAAATACCGTCATGATATATCCGATACAACCATCATACCGGTGAAGTACTTCAATCGATATGGCTTGCGTGATGTCCTGCTAGTTTAGGCCAACGTGCGTGCTCTGACCTAATCAATCCCCTTAAATTAGGTACGACACGAGCGTCATGGTGCGTCGAACGTTTGAATTTTCTGCTGATTGTTACACAATTCCATTAAAACCGCTCTGTGCAAACAATTCAATTATTAAAGCATTCCTATGTGACCTAGCTACCGTTTTACAACAAACATGAAGCATTTTACAACATCACATTGCATTCCATCCAATACGATATGGCAAATACTGTAGTGATAACCTCTACAGCAAGCACGACGGTGTATAGTATCCCGAAGGTGGTAGAAGAATAACTATCGGTGTAGTAGTGGTAGTAGCAATAGTAGCGGTAGTCAACGTGCAGACGACAATAAACACAAGCTGCCATGAGGTCTGAAAAATGTCAGCAATTGACGTTTGCACCAGTAACGGGCGCTGATGACTAGGCACCATACATCAGCACCTCCTATTCTTTGGATTCATCCGGTTTCGTTACCATAAAGCACCGCCGATTGAAGTGTTTGCACATCTGTTGCACCTGTGGAAATGCACAGTAATACACGTTTGAGATAGTTCCGGTTAGTTTGAGTTAAATAGAATAAATCATATCAGTAGCGCACAGCTAATGGTAGTATAAAATATAATCATCATTACTGTATAATTATATAAATAAACAGCATATGAATTTACATACACATAAGATTCATATGAGTTATACGATAGATTTGAGTTCGATTAAAGTGTAGATATGATAAGGCAGTTGGCAAAAAAAGGAAAATTGAGCTATTAGTATTTCAGTCATATTTTCAAAGATAGGAAAAGTTAATTTGTTCTATTGCAGTGAAGTGAAAAGAAGAATTTTCATTAAATTACACACAAAACAACCATATCACTGTTGAGATACTATTATAATTGATAAAAATGCCGCTCAATGTATAATTTCACATGATACTTACCACTCCGGTACCGTAATGCCAGTGAGCGATCGATGAACCGATCACCAGCAAATAAAGTATCGGCCTTTCGAGAAGTGGCATGGTGAGGCTCATCAGGATTGCTCCACAAAGCACTCCCGTCATCGAGTTGAACGTTTCTGCGGTTGTGTTAGACATTTGCGAAACTATTAAACGGCACTGAAAAACCAAAAAAAATGTGTCGGTTCAAAATTCGACTGAAATCATTTGAATAAAGTCAAATTTACTGTCACTTACGCTAATGTTACTGAAAATCGTTCCCGTCATGATGTACACGGCCCTTGGATCACGATTCATGATATCATTCGGCGAAACAAACACCCACAGCAGACATACAAACATGAAGGTGCCGTAGGTGAAGAGTGGTCGCATCGCTTCCTTCGCGGTGCGCATCTTGCCGGTTCGATCTTTATACGATCGGTACATGTTGTAAACCACCATCGGCAGGTTCGACATGGCGCTCACGTGCAGACAGAGTTCCATCAGCTGCCCGGCCGAAAGACCCCACGGAAGGGAAACCTTCCACAGCTGATACCCAAACTGCCACGTCGCGAGGTACATCAACACTGAGCCCTGTAATGATGAGACTGTTAGGCTTCAATCTATATGCTAGTAAACGTTAAAGTAACACTTACCCACATGCCCAGATCGTAACCCCATGGTAGGTACAGCACTCCCGTATTGTATTTCTCCCAGTGTGATAGATAAAAATTGAAAAATATCGTCCACATGATGTAGTACATGCGAATCGGTGGCACCGACGTCGGACCACGTCCGAATATACTGTACAAACAGGCAGGGATGAAGAAGGCCGAGTATGAATCGAGCCCGTGATCGAACAGTTCTCCCAACGGACCGGACAGCTTAATACGCCGCGCCTGCTTCCCATCGATACCGTCCAGCGTGTAGGCGAGGAAAATGTTAACCGCAGCTAGCGCCCAGAACCAATTGGGCACCGGAGTTGTATCCTCTAGCTCAGTGCTTGCCCAGAAGCCCCAATCGTACCAGGACAACATCACGAAGTTGGCCACTGTGAACAGGAAGCCGGCGAATGTCATCACATTCGGTGCAATCCATTTCGGGAAATACTGCAATAGAGTACAGGGAAATGTTTTTCGTCTGTAACTGTAGTTTTGTTTGCCTAGCCCAGCCACTAACGAAACGCAACAATAACCGAGTTCGTACATCTTATCAGCTCCCGAGTATGATGCAATCGGAGCTTTGGGTTTTTTTTGTTACAGTACCGAAATTGACATTTTAGGCAAGTGATGTCTTTAGTGTTGTCTATCGGTACGAAGGAAACCGATAAGGAAACCCACCATACCGGACACAACTTGTAATCAGCGATAAAAAAGATTTGTATGTTCTTTTTTCGGTACATCCTATCGTTTCATCCGTTAGCCAAATCCGTTGGTTTATTATTGCCTGATTTTTTTTAACTTACCTCTACGAGCCAATTCCAAAAAGGATGCATAACATAAATACTGAGTGGTGATGTATCCTTAGCATTGTACTGAAATGGAAAAGAATACTATAGTTAGTATTAAGAACAGAAATATTGTTATAAGATTATTACGATATGAAAAACTCATTTTTTCCGATTTACAAAGATACTTAATCGAAATAATAACCTAAAGACATTCATACCCGTAGTAGGCGCCGAATCTAGCTATATGAACTAGAATTATGGACTAAAAATAGATTTCTAGAAAACATAGAAATACTTTCTATTCAAAGGACAGTATTTGGTCGATACCGTGTGGTACAAGGGATTTGGTGACGTACGTTCCTTTCATATAATGCCCGTGACCGGCTGAGCATACAGTAGTGACACGTTTATGACGAGCTTGTGATGGGCAACTTTCCAGGACGAAGCGGATCCCGCATCCTTGGGGAACCTATTGGCTTATGTAACTTGATTTCTGCACGAATCCTTACCTTATAATTATCGAACCCGGCGAGGTGTTCCTTTGTCAAGTAAGCTTCGCCCATGTCGCCACTACGTTCGCCACCACAGCAAAGGGGTCAATTAGGAAATCGTGTTTGTTAATCGGCAGCGTGCCGTTGCCGTTCCGTCGATGAGGAGTTGGAAACACCTTATTTCACTGCGGTTCGGATGCGGTGTTGTTACGAAAACTTTGAAGAACCAGTTTAAACTACTAGTTTGCAGCTGGAAGCAAACACATCGGCGTACCGCACAAAACCGTCGTCGTAACTGGAATGCGTATGTAGCCCGCGAGGTGTAAAATAATCGCTGCTCTACCACGAGGACCGCCCCGTTCCTGCTGATATTTGCCGGCTACGAAAACGCCGATATACGCACGCTGATTGATGATATACGCATGCACACACTCTTACGGTTCAACGTTGCTCACATCCGCCGAACCAGCCGCCGTTGCGCTTTTTTGGATGGAATTTCCTACGAGCGTATGGCCGCTGGACGGGAACGGGAACAAAACACGCGGCCAAGGGTGCGGGCGCCCGCGATAACCACAGAGCATGCAAATTGTTCGATTTTTCTCACTCCGAGTTTTTGTTTGCCCGCGTTGTTTTCCTTTCCACTCTTTGCTTCTACTTTCATGCAAAAAACTCACTTTGACAAGTTTGTACCGGTGTGCATGTGCATTCGTCCGGCTGTGCGAGTGTGCGTGTCGTATGTGTGTGCATCTAATTTTATTTGACAATGCTTAATAAATGATCTTGGATACTTAAACATTATTTATAGTTTATTTCTATTGGTCAAATTGACATTCTTTCTTCAAAATAGTACCCATTTCATTTTTTTAATTGAACGAATTCTAATCATATTTGACATTCAAACTTGCGCTTCGGACATGAGGTGACCTGTTTACTTTGCAGTTTTGGAAGCTTTGACAGTAGACGTCAAATTGTCGAAAACACGGCGCAAACGAAATGCGGTTTTGTTGTGAATTTCTATATGAAATTTAGTGAATTTATCAGAGATCAAAAAGAAATTTAAAATGGTTAAAGCTCATATCGTGTCTCCCCTTCTGATGAAGCCGGAGAAAGAGGGCTTAAAGTCACATGTGAAGTTATTCCGCAAGTACACAAAACAACCGGCTAACTATTTGAAGTATGTAAACAAACCCACGCGGGCGGGATGTCCTTTTCTTGTACATGCACTAATCATCATTTCTTATGTAGGATACAGAAACCAGTAGCAAAAAAGTTGAAGTTGCTTGTGAAAAATATCTACGATCATGCCACTAAAAATCCGATTGTAGCAAATGATGAGCCAGTCCCTTATCTTGATGAACTCGTGACCGAGGAGATGGATGATGAGCAAATCTGGCAACAGCTGGAGCTGAAAAACGATCATTTTATAGATCAAGATTTAAAGAATTTTCTAGATGTTGTATCTAAAAACGAAAAGCGTTTGCAGCTGGAGTTCAGTAGGCAAGCTTTAACTGAAGATGGATCCGACGAAGACGAAGGCTCTGACAACGGGGATATGCAGGAATCTGGCGATGAGAACGATCACAATGGAGAAGAAATGGAATCGGGCGAGGAAAATGGTGTGGACGATTCGGATGAAGAACGACCGAAGAAAGCGAAAAAACAGAAGAAAAACGTGAAATCAAAATCGAAAGAGAAAAAATCAATCGTAGACGATCGTTTCTTCAAGTTGGACGATATGGCAAGATTTTTGGACGAAGAAGACGAACGTGAGCGAAGAAAGCAGAATGGGCTGGGAGAAAAGAATCCCCTGATCGATATCGATTATTTCGATGAAAATCTCGGTGATGTATGTAATGGTGTACAGTTGGTAACGTATGAAAATGGTTACAATTTTGTTGTTGATTTATTTGTTGCAGGACGATGATGATGCAGCTGAAATGAAATATTCTGATTTCTTCGACGACGAAGATGATGTCGAAGACGATGAAGACGATAGTGCCGAAGAGGAGGCGGATGAAGAAGAAGAAACTGAAAAAGATGTCGACGAAAGAGAAGATGACGTTGACGAGAATGAGGAAGATGAAGAGGAGCCACCTGTTGAAGATGCGGAACTTTCTGACGAAGCAGAGGTCGAACGCAACCGTAAGCTACGTTACGAAATCTACAAAGGATATGGAGCGCTGGAAGACCTTGGAACAGCTCGAGATCTTCCTGCCAAGAATACTGTCATCGATCAACCGGATTCGAGCGACAGTGAAGAAGACGTGGAAGTAAAAAGTAATGGTCCAAAATCTTCGTACGAGCAGCGTCAGGAAAAGTTGAAGGAAAAGATATCGAACATGGAAGCGCGACTTCTTAAGGATAAACCGTGGCAACTGAAGGGAGAAATAACGGGTGAAACACGTCCCATGAATTCGCTGCTCGAAGAAGTGTTAGAGTACGAGCATACGACTCGCCCGGCACCGGTAGTAAGCGAAGAGACGACGATGCGTCTCGAGGACATCATTAAACAGCGCATCCGGAACAAAGCGTACGATGATGTGGAACGAAAGGTACGTCCGCCCGACAATCCACGCGAGTATCGTAAGCAGCTCGTTCTGGATGGCGAAAAGAGTAAGCAATCGTTGGCACAGGTATACGAGCAGGATTATCTGAAGCAACTGGAGAAAGCCAACCCGGACGCCGATGGTATGTAACGGTGCAAATGAGCGTTCTTTTTGAATGTATTTTAATGCGCATGCATCTCGTTTTAGTTCAAGCAGGCGAGGAAGAGGAACCGAAAGAACATAAAGAAATCCGATTAATGATGAAAACTGTTCTCGCCCAGCTGGATGCCTTATCAAACTTCCATTATACACCACGTCCGGCCGCGCCGGAGGTAAAGATCCTTACGAACACACCGGCCATCAGCATGGAGGAAGTTGCACCGGTTGCAACAAGCGATGCGACTTTACTCGCTCCCGAAGAGGTGCACAGGCGTCCGAAAGGCGACGTCATGTCGAAAGAGGAACGCACCAAAACGGACCAGAACCGCGAACGCCGGTTGAAGAAGCGCTTCCAGCAAAACAAGTTCAAACGAGAAGCAGAACGCGAAAAGAAGCAGATGGAAAAGGCGGCAGCCGGCGACAACAAGTCGATACAGAACCGAGCCCTCCAAGCATCGCTGCTCAAGAAGGTGACAAAGGCGAAGAACGTGCAGCAGATGGTCGAGACATCAGCCGGTCCGGCCAAGTCCTCCAGTGCTTTCTTCTCGCAGCTGCAGGATGAGGTGCGGGCTCAGACGAAGAGCAAAGCTGATGGAACATCTAACAAAAAGAAGAAGAAAAACACGGAAAATCTTAACGCGAGTAGTTTTAAGCTGTAAGTGAATCAGCTTAAACTGAAATAAAACAATCTTCAATATTAGCAATAGCTAATTGTATTTAATTACGTTTCACACCGTGAATGTTATTTTTTTTAATGCGATGTAGTGTCTATCTCTGGAAACGATTTTAAATGTCCGCTTTCATTTGCGTGTCGCTGAGGACGATTTTCTCGCCTGGTTTGAATGCTGGCATACCAAGGTAAGGGCAAGTGGCACAACGGAACGCATCACCCAAATAGCACTGAAAAGAGGTCACGTTTGTTAAGAACCATTTATGCATTACATATTTGCAAACTTACGCTTCCGCAGGAAGATTTTTGTGTCGTATCGGGAAGGGCTTTTCCCTTTGCTTCCGCGTCCAGTTCTTCGGCAAGACCACAAGAACAGTCCTTGCAAGCCTTCCTTTTACCAGTCGTTCCACACACTGCAAGAAATGCGGTTCGTTATTATGCCTCTAAAAATTTCGATACGATAGATGATATTTTTACCCTACCTCTAAGTGACTCTGCTGTGGGCTTTGCTTTATCTTCCTCCCCCAACAGCTCGTCATCATCAATGCGTTCCTCTTCATCATTGTCGTCCAACTTCCATACAGCTGCAACCTTTGATTTGTTCGCGAAAGACAGTTTCGATCCGGAACCGATTTCATAGCCAGGTTTGTCGGCAACATATACTGCAAAAGAAATATAGGGGCATAGACATGAAGACACGCACGTATAAAACCACATGGTTACGTTGATAACGGCGCCCGCAAAACCATTGTTTATCGTTATACCATTATTGTCCGATGCCACAATATTGATAAATCCCGCCAGCAGAAGATTAGACCGTGCCAATTCCACGCTCTGGGTCGAGTCATCCTTGAACACGGCCTTTCCTTTCGGCTTTAACAGTTTCACCAGCAAAGTAACAAGCGCCGAATTTCCGGTAGAAACGTTTGCCAGAATCACATCGAACTGAGAATTTGCGTACTCGGCTGCGAAGATGCGAATAGAAAAGTTTGTTTACAAGTCATCGTGGATGAGTAATATTCCAGAACTTACCGAGCTGCAGACGCTCCACATTTTCCACGTTAACCTGCACATTTGGGATGGATTTGATTTCGTTCACTTCTTTTTCGATTTCAGGCCCGACCGCACCACCCCAAAGGTACAGAACGTGATTATTTTCTTGCACAAAGTTCATTTTTAAATAGGTTCTCTGCGGAGGACAGGATCAGCGATTTCCCGATTGTTTTGTTCAGTTATTGTTGACAGTCAGTTTGACAGTTTGTCGACCTGCGTCAATTACCCAGTCTACAAACGTCACATGAAAGGACCGATTTTTAGACTTTTTGCCCAAGCTTTGCAGATTGGGCACTCATTTGACAACTGTTCATCGATTTTCTTTCCTTTTGCTCTTTCGATCAATATATCAAAACAGTGGACCACGATGGGATTTTTGGGTGCGTAAAAATACCCTCGATCCGCCGTTTTCGTTGCTGCAAGCGGAAGAAAATGCTCGCAGTGTTTTCCAGCAAAGTGTGTAATGCATAAATTCCTTGCGAACGGGCGGCTATGGTGCGACCTCGTCCGCCAAACCGGATCATCGGTCTGTCGTCCTCCGGTCGCCTTCTGCACGCTGTTGGTAAGTAGTTGTTCGGTGTTGTTTTGATTGTGTAATCAATCGATGCACTTTTCGTGACGGAATTACCTTGAAACACCCAGAGTGGTCTATTCTTGGCATCTAAACAGTGTTTTTGTTTCCATATCTTCTTCCGCAGAACCTCCCTGGGAAAACACCGTCAGCAGTGCCTTTGGGCACGATTAGTATCAGCAGAAAGCAGCATAGCGGCAGTAATGACGTTGATAGTGCGGCGAAAGTGGCTGCGGTACATCGACCGGTGGCCGTACCATTGGCCGTCCCATTGTCGGTCGTACCGCCGGTAGTGAACGCGAAAGCTTTAGTAGATGAACTTAGTAAATCGGTCGGACTACCTGCAGGCACCGACACGTTAAGAACGAAGAATGCACCGAAGGAACCTGTGGTTGCATCGGTGACGTCACTACCCGGCTTAAGCCGGTTAATTTATCACTATATGATGTTATCGAAGATCCGTCTAACGTGTAAGTGTACCTAAAGCAAACGTTTGCTTTATTATTCACCAACAATTTCATATTGCGCATCTTGTTACAGCTTTGGTGGTTATGACGGCGATGGCTGGTTATGCGATGGCACCAGGTTCGTTTGAGTTGGGCACGTTTTTGCTTTGCTCCGCCGGTACAACACTCGTCTCCGGTGCTGCCAATTCGATCAATCAGGTTATTGAAACCTCCTTTGATGCACAAATGCCTCGCACTCGCAATCGTGTGCTCGTCAAAGGATACTTAACGTGAGTTGAAAAAAGAGTTCCGTATTGAAACATCCTATAATAACTCTTACTGCCTCTCTGTTATAGACGATTGCATGCCGTCGGTTTCGCCCTCGGTGCTAGCACAGTCGGATTGAGCATGCTTTACTTCGGTGTGAACGAGATGACGGCCGCTTTGGGCGCCGCTAATCTTATTCTATATACCAGCATCTACACGCCGATGAAACGATACAGTATTTTGAATACGTGGGTCGGCTCGATCGTCGGTGCTATTCCTCCGCTGATGGGATGGGCCGCCTGTACTGGTGGTGACATTGGTGCCGGTGCGTGGATCCTAGCCGGTCTGCTCTACTGTTGGCAGTTTCCCCATTTCAACGCTCTGTCGTGGAACATCCGGCCAGAATACTTAAAAGCTGGCTACAAAATGATGGCTAACTCGCATCCGGCCCTCTGCACGCGCGTATCGCTTCGCCATACCGGTTTTATTGCCGGCCTATCGCTCCTTGCTCCGGTGCTCGATGTGACGAATGCTTGGTTCGCACTGGAAACTCTACCGCTGAATGCGTACTTCGCCTACCTGGCCTGGGACTTCCATCAGAAGGCGGATAGCAAAAGCTCGCGCAAACTATTCCGGTTTTCGTTGCTCCACCTGCCACTGCTAATGGGACTATTTCTGCTGAACAAAAAGAACTGGTTGTTCCGGGAGGATGAAAAGGGTGATGCGGCGGCGCAGTCTGGAATGGTTGTTGGTGGTGTGGAAGCAAAGGATGAATACCTTGTACCAAATATTGTGGCAGACGTTTCTACACCAACGCCCGGAAGCATCAAGGCGATCGAAGATAGCCTGCTATCCAACGCAATGGCCACCGTTTTGCCGACGGCGAGCAAGCAAAAGCTATGAAGTGTTGTATCATTGCAAAGGATGTAATTGTACAAAACTATAGATTAACGAAGTGATATAGAGTCAATGATGAATAAATGCCCCGTGGCAGCGGAAAAAGTCGTCTAACTAGATCATTTACTAGTTTGCTAAGGTTGATTGCAAACGTATTTTCAGATGGATCGATCCAACTGTCATCCATGCGATTTTCGAAACCATGCTGCGATGCACACACACACCAACACCAGCAAACATTGGCGCCGCTTAAACGTCAAAGCAAACGCCATTGACAGCAGCAAAATAGAAGCGTAGTGCGTGTGTTTCTTTCCACAACAAGTTTTAAGTAAAGTTTAGCACTAATTATAGCGTCTAGAAGCAATATTTCCGTGGCATACGTGCCACGCGCAGTAGTAGTAAGAAATCACCAACTAGAGTTCTGAAATTGTTTCGTAGAAGGGGAAAACTATCACCGGAGTGATCCAATATTCCCTGAACCATGGCTGATCCGCTGAGTTTGCTGCGTCAATACAACATCAACAAGAAAGAAATCATCGAACGAGATGGGCAGATTATATTCGGTGAATTTAGTTGGCCGAAGAACGTGAAAACCAACTACCTAAAATACGGGTAAGTGTGCCGGTCGGTACAGGAAGTCCTCTCTCTCGCTCTTCCTCGCTGCATTATACAGATTCGCGTTTGTTTACATAGTTCCGGAAAGAAGGGGGCCCCGAAAGAGTACTATACGCTCGAGTGTTTGCTGTACATTCTCAAAAATGTGGGCCTGCAGCACTCGGTGTACGTGCGACAGGCGGCCGCCGAAGACATTCCGGCCGTCAATCGGCCGGATCGAAAGGAGCTGTTGCAGTATCTTAACGGCGAGACCAACACCTGTGCCAGTATCGACAAGAGCGCCCCGTTGGAAATTCCGACGCAGATTAAACGTCCGGCTGAGTCGGATGGACTGGACAGTTTAGCGAAGAAGGCTCGCTACGAGGACACACAGGTACAGAAAGTGAAGGAGCAACTGGCCGCCAGGTTGGATGTTAACAAGAAGGAAGCGTCGGTTAACATAGATAATATCAAGTAAGTGTACGATTGCTTCGATGCCCCATGCTCTTGACTCATTTGTTGCTCCTTTACATCGCGCAGGTCCCTCTCGGAAACGATGTCGGTAGAAAAGATTGCCGCCATCAAGGCAAAGCGTTTGGCGAACAAGAAGGTCACGATCAAACGCACCGACAACGACGACGCGATGGGTGTGGGACCGGATTTGCGTGTCATTCTTGACTTCGATGTCGACTCCACAAAGGATATCGTTAGCCGCGAGCGGCAGTGGCGCACGCGGACGACCATCCTACAGAGTAATGGTAAAATATTTGCCAAAAACATTTTTGCCATCCTACAAAGTATCAAGAACCGTGAGGAGGGACGCGGCCGTCCACAAGCACAACCGGTGAAGCTTCCCGAGCCACCCCGCGTTACACGTCCGCAACCACAACCCACACAGTACAATCGTTACGATCAGGAACGATTCAACCGACAAAAGGAGGAAACGGAAGGCTTCAAAATCGACACGATGGGTACGTACCACGGTATGTCGTTAAAGTTGGTGACGCAGGGTTCGGCCGGTGGTCAAAATAAGGCCGCCCAGCAGCAATCGAACGTCCTGAACAACAATAACAGCAACAGCAACAACAACTTGTCGGCCGCGAACATGCCACCCGGTCGCCCAAAAGAGTTAATACCGACGGCACAGGCACGTATGCTGGCACAGAACACACCGAGCAAGCGGCAATCGCGCACACCGATCATTATCATACCGGCCGCAACGACAAGCCTGATCACGATGTACAATGCGCGTGATGTGCTGCAAGATCTGAAGTAAGTTGATCTGTGAAGGCAGAATTTTGAGGGGTGAAACAATTGAACACAATGTGTTCGCTTTGCTTCTTTGCAGGTTCGTCACTACCGACGAAAAGAAGCGCAGCGGGGGGTCGCGCGAGAACGAGGTGCTAATACAGCGGCAGAAGGCGGGCAACTTGACCGTCCCGTACCGGGTGATAGATAATCCTTCGAAGCTGACGGCGCACGACTGGAACCGGGTCGTGGCCGTGTTCGTCATGGGGCCAGCATGGCAGTTTAAGGGCTGGCCGTGGGACGGTAATCCTGTGGAGATATTTTCAAAAAGTAAGTAGTGCATGGGTGCTTTCTCGTTCGTAACTTTCTTACAGTCAACGTTAAACCGTCTTCTCGTTAGTCGCTGCCTTTCACTTACGGTACGATGATCTCAAGCTGGACGCAAACGTCGCCAAGTGGGCTGTGACGGTGCTCAACATTTCGCGAACGAAGCGCCATCTGGACAAGGCGTGCCTGATGGCATTCTGGGAGAAACTGGACCTCTACATGACCAAGTACAAACCGGACCTTCGATTCTAGATACGATCGACGCACAGAGGTACTGGCGGTGCATTACGGTTCAATGCAGCATGCGGGGCAGCGTAATAAAAACACCCGTTAGGAACAATATTTTTAAACAGCTGATCCACGTGTTTCGTCTTTTCACGCTGAAAGAAAAAGCTATTTTTGATTACGTTTGCATACTATTTTGCCGACTCCAACCGTAGAAAAGGTACCCGTAGAAAACAGACCATCCGATCGTTTTGGGTCCCGGGAGTGGAATGTGACTAATTTGCTAAATAATTTCACAACCGGTCCAATCAGTATACCCTCTGGTTCGATAAAAATTAAATCTCTCCCGATTTTGAAGCGAGTGATTAAGATATCGGCAGCAGGCTACGCACAATAGCGAGGATGAGATAAAAAATTGCGATACAGCGACAGGGGATAGGTGTGATTATCTCCTTTCAAGCCAGTCTACTCGAGGTTCGATTCGGAACGCAAAATAAACAGTACTGATTTTGGTGTGACGATAAAAGGATCCAGCGTAAATCAGTGTGTGTATTTTTTCATCTAAAAGCAGTACTGAAACGGTCGCGAAACTTCCTCATTCTAATGATTTTTTTTTCTGAGCGTAGGATCAATTGGAAGGCCTCAAAATGCGTGCCTCCAGAAAGGCGCTTAACATGATCAAGTATTTGATCTTGATGCTGACGTTTATGTGTTTTGTAAGTGCTGGGGTTTATAGCTGGGGAAGGGAAATTAGTTCCAATAGATGAGAAGTTGCGTGTTTTATCACTGCAATGATGCGTGAAGATTCAACATGGCTTGCAAATAAAAAAGTGTTTCTGATTTATGTGTCCTGCTGTGGTGCTGTAAAGGTAATCGAAATAATTCAAATCGTAGTCGGAGCGGTTCTGCACAGACTCTTCGCGACATACACCGTATTCATCGATAACGACTTTGTACGAGCGACCCACTTCCTAATCGCAGTTGGAATAGTCCTGATATTTTTGTCCATCTTCGGGATAGCCGGAATCCTTTTCGAAAATGTGATCATGATATTTTTGGTAAGTGGCATGCGTTATGAGCGTTTCATAGGGAAAATATTCACATCTTTTCGTTTTCGTTTCACAGTATGCGGGAATGTTTGGGATTGTCGTTATACTTGAGATAATCCTCGCATCAGCCGCGTTCTCCATGTACAACCGTGTAGACAGCATGCTTACCCGTCGGATGAACGCCGTGATACAACGGTTCTTCGAGGACAGTTTCATGCGTGCCAGCTTCAATCATATGCAAAATTCGGTTTGTTAAACCAAATCCTTCCCGGTTACTCCAGGTCGATTCACACGCATTGTATTTTTACTTTACTAAAGATGAACTGCTGCGGAATTTCATCGTATGTCGATTGGGGTGATTTTCATCCCGGACGTGACCTACCGAACTCCTGTTGTCGTCGGTTCGACGAAGGATGTACGCCGCACGAACGTGGCTGCCACGCACCGATGTCGGACTTTATAGGCTCACGCATCCATATGATTGCCACTGGAACTGTGATTATAATTGTGTTCCAAGTCGTTTGCATCATCACAGCCATCATTATGGGAACACGACTTTACGTTTACAAACGGCAGCTTAGGACGGCAGGCCTGAGTAGCGGAATGGTTACTGCTCCCGAGCCAGTGATGACCGAGAAACCAAAATATTGATGAATTAAACAATCAATTATTTGACAAGTCAGAGAAAAGTGATATTAAACTGAAACGTTTTCTAAAACTATAAACTTTTATTAGTGCTTGCAGATCACAGTTTATACGCAGCAAAATCTGATTTTCATTGAATAGCATTTTTAACTTGTGTAACGAGTTTGAACCATTTGAAGATGAAAATATTCTTCGCCCTCTTGTGGTGAAATTCGCTACTAAGTTCAAATGAGCGGTGAAATAGCCGTACAAATTGAGTGATTTGCTCACCTTCACTGCCCACTAGGTTCGATTTGGAATATATTTTGACGTTTTCTTCTATTTCTTTTTCAAAACAAAAGTTGAAGAAAAACAAAAAGTTTTGTTCCAGCATAAAAGTGTAAAAATTGTTCCATAATATAATAAATGAAGCAATAGTCGATTGCAGTACATTGTTTAAACTTATACATATTTCTTCTAGAAGCAAAACAACACATATAGTCACCTAACAGCTAAAATAACGAATCAACCGTAATCCAACAACAACAATTGTCGTCATCACTGCTGTCCTGAAAAAAAAGGCAACCAAAAACAGCAAATCATCTGTGTTTTTGAGTCACTTCCTGGAGTCCGAATTCGTTCAATTCGGAGACATCGTGTAGATTATATAGGTCACTCCAGATTGCATCGTAACAGTGCAATGTTCCGTACGTCCGTGTTTGATAAAAGTTTGGGTAAGTGCTTTGGACACGAAAACTAAATAGCTGAACAGCTGTAGCTCTGGGCGTAGCTGGTCAATACTTTATACTCTCTTCTCCCTGATCTCCACTAGAAAATGCAACCAGTAATCTCAACCTGGAGCCAGATTGGCAGGCCATTCTGGTCATCTGTGATTCTATACGGCAGGGGGACGTGAAGTGAGTATCGGCAAAATCACCGAACCAACCAACAGAACCATCCGATTACATGCTTTTTGGGTAACTTTTCGTAGTGCGAAGTATGCTGTGCAGGCGTTGAAGAAGAAGATGCTGTCCCCGAACCCCATCACGGCCATGTATGCGCTGCTGGCGTTGGAAAGCATCGTGAAGAATTGCGGCACGCCCGTCCACGACGAGATTGCGAACAAGGCCAACTGTGAGATGTTCCAGAATCTTGTGAATACTACCAAGCATGAGGAGGTGCGAGCAAAGATGCTCGAGCTGATACAGGCTTGGGCCTATGCGTTCCGGTCAACCATAAAGTATCGCTCGATAAAGGTAAGAAGATTGTTATGAGAGTGCGCCGAGACTGCCGTTTGTTCAGTCGTTTGCCACCGTTCAAGGCGTGTGGGGTTGTCATATCTTGCACGGATTGTGTGTTTGTGTGTAGTGTATAATTGGATTAGTCCACGAGGACAGGCTGAGTCATCAGTGAGACGCAAAATGACGGTACGGTTTGAGCTGGTGAAAGAATTTGTATTAATTTTTTTTATAAATTTATGCCAACTGGTTTCTACGTTTATCGTGGTGTGATGATATCATCATACAATTGAAATATTAATGGAAGTAAAATTATACGGTACAAGGAAGCTATGAACCGAATGATGTGAAGCCCGTAAAGTGCACTGATTGTATGGAAAAGTTGTTAGAAAATATTTAAAAGTGGTTCGAAAGGAAAAGTATGCAGCATCTTCCAGAAAATTATCACATAGAAATGTTTGCCGAACAGGGTTTTATTGATGTAATGAATCAATTAGTGTTACGGTGTGGCAGCATTCCTTTGTTCCGTTTCCCATACATTGTCTTTGACGTCACGTTACGCCAATGTTTATACTATTGGGAAAGTTCGTTGGTTCGTTTCTAAACGATTTTAAGTGAATGTTTGCTATGCTATGCTGTGCAAAATTGTTGACAAATTATTATGCGTAAAAATGTCTAGTTTGATCAGATCGTATGTTATTTTTTTACGTGACCGCACGTTTAGTATTTGAGACATGATATTAACATTCCCTTTGTGTTCATAGGACACGATGAACATACTGAAAACCGAGGGCCATAAGTTCCCGGAGCTGAAGGAGGCGGACGCTATGTTTTCATCCGATATCGCACCGGATTGGGTGGATGGAGACGTTTGCCATCGATGCCGATCGCAGTTTACGTTCACCGTCCGCAAGCATCACTGTCGCAACTGTGGACAGGTGTTCTGTGCTCAGTGCTCGTCGAAGAACAGCACGCTGCCGAAGTTTGGCATCGAGAAGGAGGTGCGCGTGTGCGATGGATGCTACGCTCAGCTCCAACGACCGACCGCAACGCTGACGAAGAAATCCACCGAGGAGGAAGACTTGCCGGCTGAATATTTGAGTAGTTCGCTCGCCCAGCAAGCGCAAGGACCGGCTCGTAAGACGGACGAAGAGTTGCGCGAGGAGGAAGAACTGCAGCTAGCCCTGGCACTTAGCCAGTCGGAGGCGGAAACGAAGCAGCAGACCCAAGCGCGCCGTCCTACGTTCCACAGCAAAGTACCCGAGTCACCGGAACCGCAAACACCGCAGACGCAAACAAAACGAAGCCCTTCACCGGTTGAAGAACCACCCACTGATCCGGAGCTGGCGCGCTACTTGAATCGCAACTACTGGGAGCAACGGCAGGTGATCGATTCACCGGCTTCTCCGTCGGCACCGAGTCCTATGCCGAGTCCGATGCCGTCGATGCAACCATCGCTGTTGACGAAGAGCGCCCCGGAGGATGCGGAGATTGACGAGTTTTCTAACTCGATGAAAACGCAGGTGGAAATCTTCGTGAACCGCATGAAATCGAACTCAAGCCGTGGACGGAGCATTTCATGCGACAGTGCAGTGCAAACGCTGTTCATGAATTTGACCTCGCTGCACGCCCGGCTGCTTACGTTCATCAAGGACATGGATGACAAGCGCATGTGGTATGAGCAACTGCAGGATAAGCTGACGCAGATCAAGGATTCCCGGGCGGCACTGGACGTTCTGCGCCAGGAGCATCAGGAGAAACTGCAGCGCATCGCCGAGGAGCAGGAACGTCAGCGGCAGCTGCAGATGGCGCAAAAGTTGGAGATAATGCGCAAAAAGAAGCAAGAATATTTGCAGTACCAGCGGCAGGTGGCGTTGCAGCGCATACAGGAGCAAGAGCGTGAGATGCAGATGCGTCAAGAGCAGCAAAAGGCACAGTACCGTATGGGGACGGCATTCCCATTCATGGCACCGGGACCCGCACCGGGCCAGGGTCCACAGGGTTCACCGGTGCACGTTGGCGGATATCCAGCGGGCCCCGCAGGCTATGGACTGTACGGTCCTCCGATGCCTCCGACAAACGGTGGAACGCTTCCACCACCTTCGCACTATCAGCAACCTCAGCAACCACCGCAGCAAGCTCCCCAGCAAATGTTTTCCCCTCAGCACACCGGTCAGTATGGAATGCAAGGGGCAACGGCACCGGGTGTCGATGGGCAAGGTGCACCAATGCCACAGGGTCAACCCATGCAACCCGGTGGACCGGGAATCATTCCACCGGGGATGAATGTAATGCCGGGACAGGTTCAACCACCGGGTGCCATGAACATGCCGCCACCGGGTGGAGTGCATATGCCGGGGGCTCCGATGATGGCGCCGCAACAACAACCTCCACAGCAACAACCACAACAACCTTCGCAACAGTCACAACAACCATCGCAGCAACCCGGTTTGATGGGTGGTAACCCGATGCAGCAACCAAATGATCATCACCAGCAACAGCAGCAACCAGGCCAGGGGGTTCCGATGCCACCCGGTCCAATGGTATCGGCACCGGAACCTGCCCCGGTTGCTGCTCCCGTACCTCAGCAACAACCACCACAACCCGCAGAAGCACCTGCTCCTGCTCCCGAACCAGCAACGGCGGAGCTAATTAGCTTCGACTAAAACAAAAAAACGGAGACATTTTTTCCGGTCTTCATATTTCCTCTTACTATGTTTTCCCGTTTTTTATAGCCTTTCTATATGTTATTCAAAAATTTTGCGTAGATGCGAACTACATATGTATGACGTATTGTATTAAAATTGCTAATAAATCGTATGATGCAAATCGTTTCTAATCGTATCTAATATAATCTAGGCGGGGCGAAAAAGGGTAAGAAAAGAATGTCGTTTTTTTTAAATAACGTGTGTTTTGCGCAGAGATGCCGACCGGGAAAAGGCATAACAAAGGAATTTATTATACGTTTCTAGTCCGAGTATTTAGGTACTGTAGGTTCAGTGAATCATAATTAACTAGGTTCAATTTTCATTCCTTACGAAAATCAATGTAAAAGTTGGTCGGTCCAAAAAAAAATATGCTGAAAAGTTCGCATCATTGTCGATATTGTATATTTTTTAAAGCTTTTTTTAATTCAAGGTCTTAGGTTTAGGTACAAAATACTTAGAATTTGAGATAACAGTCATAATCTAAAGACAAATGTAGGCGTGGGTAAATTAGAAATAAGGAAATAGCGCAACCGAGGTTGATACGCTAATATAATTTCATTCTGCGCACTGCGGAATCGCATAACCACCCCCAAGAGGATTGAATCACATATACCGCAGATTCTCATCGTATCGTTGAGTGGCTTGCACGTCTGGCTCCTGGGGCATTGTGTCATATTGTTTGTTTTTTGTTTTGCGAAATTCCTTATCGCCATCGATCACCGACTAAGGCAGAGGATCGGGATGGGTCATGTGAGTTATCAGCCATTCATATCACGAACGCAATAACTTTCACGCGAGCACTACGGTGGATTGTGGACGATCGTGCCGACGATCGGTTGTCGACAGATTGTGTTACAAACGGTGAGCGCTACTGATGCTGGCCGGTTGGATAGTAGATTGGCGGGTTTCCTGAGTCTTCCTTTCCGAGATTGAGTGAATGGTGTCTTTGTTTTCGTGACCGGAACGGCACGGACATCCTTGAGCTGAGGCCATTGACAGCAGGTGCGCTATCTTTGTCGCGTTGCTGTTTGCATTAACGGGGAATAAGTGAGCGATGGTGTCCGTGTAGGAAGTAAAGCAATTTATTATGGATCGGGCAACATTTATCATTAAATGTGTTGGGCTTGTTTTGTAACGGTGTTTGCGGGATTGAAGTGGTAAATCCAAATTTGAATTAGTTTTTCCAGAGCTCACTCCAAACCCACTGAATCAATTCTCATGCGAGATGTATTGGTTATCAAATAAAAATAAACAGGATGTGATTTTGATTTGCTATTTAAAGGAAAGACCTTCAGGCCTGAACGGTGCGCCGTAAAATCGTGTTCGAGCCACGTGTTCCAGCCGATAGCTGGTTTCAAGAAGATGGCGAAACATTTAACATATTTACACATTTAACATTTAACTCGTGATAGGAACGTGCTAGTGGAGTGCATTTTTATTAGAGATTTTTGATCGTGTAGTTACAAAACTTCGTCATTCTCATTCGCATCAGATTATAAGAGAAATAAGATTATTTGACCAAGATATATTTCACACCAACACTCAATGAAATGAATGAGTGTGCAATCGAACTATCAGTCGTCATCGTTACCGAACCAAAAAAGATGTTTGAATATTCATAAACAATTTTAGCATTAAAGACAATTCCCACAAGACCTCTCTTCAAGGAGTTTTTATGTAATTTTGAAACACACGTGCTTACATGTCCTGTCTAAAATAATCTGTCTATGAACTTCTCAAATAATTGCTGCTACATCTTTTTTCATATTTTATTGCAATTTAATTTATGAGGACAATTTAATTTATGAGGAGGGTATGACTACATTCCAGAATACAATGATATTCTCGATCATAAGATCATTTCTACTGTAACCTATTACTAGACCATAAAAAATACGGTAGAGTAATTATGCAACGATCGCGAAATACTTGGAGTCGCAAAGGAAAACTAGTTTATGATTTGCGCAAAAAGTAATAGTGAAAATATAATATTGTGGTACAAAGTTGGTCACCCATAATAATATCTTGTCATAATATCTTCAAAAATAATAACAGCTTTTAACTGTTCCTTTTCCTGAAGTATGCCGTCCTAACCGTACGCTGACGAAAATTAAATACTTCCAAAACATGTTCGGTTCGGTGCAACGCGCCCACCACGCAAGCAAACCGTAAATCAGTCGCAATCGCTGTAACTCGATAAACATTGGTGGTCTCGCGACGTACAAGGAACGGCAAATTGGGCAACAGTGCAACCGTAGCACCGTGCAGCCGTCAGGTTTTGGTGGCTAGTCGTGTGAGGTTTAGCACCGACCGGATCGTCGACACGTTTGGCATTTCGCGCCCGCCATCTGTGCAGCCACGTAATGAAGTCAGCCGGAATGCTAGAATGTGGAAGTGACTACTACCCTACCCTATCGTACCAGCTTCTTGTGGTTGGCTAGATGTCCTAATGTGAAGTAAAATAAATGGTAGCCTAAAATCGAGTGATCCCCTCTCCCAAAAGCCGTCCGCTGGATATCACGCTGGTGCACCTGCGTAACGGCCACGATTACTTACCGAGCCGTATGCTTAAGATCGAAAAGCCCGTACACGACCCACCGGTTAGCGTTTGGAAGATGCGAACCGGAGCCTTCGAAGCGGGCCGGTGAGGTGGAGAAGGCTTCGGAGGTTCCAGTGGGTCCACCGAAGCGGCGATCTAGCAACGTTGCCGAATGGTGTAATAAATGAATGAACCACGAGCCGAGTGTGTCACCGTGTGTCGTTTGGCAAAACGAGGAACGCACACCCCGGTGCACCCATTCATGCGGCGCAGGTTGTGCAAGGCACAAACCGCCACGCAGCGCAGGGATGAAAATGGAAAGTAGTTTTTCGCCGGCATTTTCCGCACACCCGGCTACCGCGGCTTCACCCGGCTCGGGTGCTGGAGACGATCGGAAAGTGGGTTAGCACGGTGGTTAGCACGGTGTCGTCGGTGGTGGTTGCCGGTTCTAATGGCGGGTAGCGCGATCGTTGTGCAATGGTGCTTTGGGGATCGGTTCCTAATTGAAACGTTGGGCGCGAGTTTGCGAGTTTGCGAGGGCACCGACAGGGGATGGATCGATGTGTGGAATGTTTTGTCTTTTGGTCTCGTTGTGATTTGATAGCCGGGGTTTTCCGGCACGATTGCATGCTAAACGTAGCTGCTTATTTCTTGCGAGATCAAACTGCATATTTACGGTAGGAAATTGATCACGATCAATAACTTCAAATATGTGTCAGAGAGTATGAAGGGAGCGTGAAAGGATTATAATTGTTCGACATCAATCGGAAGCCGTAGATTCTATGATAAGGCAAAGGAATCAAAGGATAATGTTGTACTAAAAACAATTGATAGTCATACTTGGGAAAAAATCGATTTAAAATTATGAAGGTTATGTACTTACTCCGGGGCAGCCCGGTGGTGTAGTGGTTGCGGCGCCGATCTTTCACACGACAGGACCGGTACCATGATCTCATTCTGACCGTCTTCCCCTAGCGAGGAGTGACTAACCAACTATGGTGGTAAAAACAGTCTAGTAAACCGGTAAAACGACAGGCATGAGTTCGGTCGTTACGGAAAATAGAAGAAGTACTTACTCTAATCGCTTGAGGATGCTCAATTAAAAGCACACAACCAATATTACATGTTACTTTGTAAGACTAAAATTCGTTAGCAAAGTATACAGCAGTTCGTGCAAATTGGGAGTTTATTTGAAATGTGTATTAAGTATTGTTAGATCTTTTAACAAGAACAGCATTGTGGACTAAAAGCGGTATAGAAGCCTGTTCCAAACTGTTTACGATTGTTCAAACATGAAAAAATAAACAAATTGACCACCCAGTGGCGGATCTATGCAATTGTTTTAATACTCCAACTATCACAAGACTCTGTTTAGTTCTTCCAAGGGCATTAAATAATGAAAAATGTACCACTCAAAAATTACAAGGTTACATTGAACTTTAACGCGTTTCACCACGTATTAGTATAATGCAACGTACAGAACTTCCAAACGTACCAACATGAGAAGTGATCATTTAAAAAATTGGAAATCAATAATGTAACCGATCGTAAGATTTATGAGTTTCCCAAGCCGTCTAATTGCGCCCAATGTCGATGACGGTATTTAGCTGTGCGTGTACACGCGCCAACGCCGTAGATAATAGTAAACGCCTCGATAGAACTCGATCTGAGACGACATTCCCCCGTTCCCGTCCGGTCAGTTTGCCGGAGCGGAAGGTCATCGTTATATTAATGCGTCTTGGCGGTTGCTCCCACTGATTAAAACAAGAATTAGAGGAGTGAAAAAAAAAACTTTACATATTTTTTACGCTCCTTCGCTTGATATCTTACTTGATAGCCGATTGATAAACGAGCAACGTGTTTCGCCGTAGGAGCGGAGCACGTGGTAGAGGCCAATGTTTTCCAGCTTCCAGCGGAGTCATAGTGGCAGCAAACCCATTCGGGTTGGGTACACCACGATCGTTAGCCGGCGGATGTTCATTAAAATGTACTCTACATCGAGTGGCTGGTCGAGAACAAAGCGAGAAAAAAAAGGAACACAATCACACGTGTTTTTAGAGGTGTTTAAAACGATGGGCCATTGTGGACCCACGCCCCGGGTCGATATGTGCTAGGCCGTGCAGAATTAGCTGAACGTTGGACCATTTTATCCGCCGGCGATCGGCGATGGACATGTTGCCAATTTAGTACGACTAAATTGATCGCTAATTACGAAGCCATTAATTAAACACCTCCAATCCGTGGGTGGTTACCGTCCGCGTCCAGCAGGTGATGGATTTTCGTGCATAATTTATCATAACTTACACGCGCCGCCGTTCGGCCTCGGTTCTTCTCCGGCGAGCTGGCCACCGCCGAGTCGAGAGCTCTCATTTACTGACGGCGACGCCAAGCTTTGGGGTTAAAGGTTAGAGACTGTGTTTTGTTGACGTTGTCGCAAGCCTTCCATTCTAAGTAAGGTGCGCACGGTCGATGTGAGGTACGCTGATTGCTGATGGCTTAGATCAGCGCATTAGTATCCCCCCAGCCATTAGAGTGATCGAAAGGTAATTTGATGATTGTACAAAACGTTCGCGATCGCGTGCGTACCAGCGTCGAACGCGGATGTCTTTGATTGCATACCTTCCAAGCTGGGCTGGGCGGAAGTTTTATTACGTGCTGGTTTATCACACGTCACATGATTCCCGGAATGGCTCGTGTTACATATTGTCTTGACGATACGCACGATTGCTGCTTAGAGCGCCATTGTCGTCGGTACGGTGGTGTAGCACGTTCACTACTAGCCCTTTGTTTTATGGGCTTAATCTTAGGGACAACTTCCAAGGAAGTGGCACTGGTAACGTAGGCAAAAGTGAAAGTCAACCCGGGAAGGAACGGACCAAGTCCAGGGTCGTTCATGGTCATTGCCAGGTTGTTTCGTACAGTCTGGAATGTTTCTTGGCGAACGTTTTCTTCCTGGATGCAAGAGCAACGAAACGGCACACAGGAGCAATATACTCATTCGCACTTGGTTGAGACTTTTTGTCGGTACACATGAGCATGCAGATTCCAGACTCTGAAAGATCATTGCACCGTGCCTCTGAATGTTGGAGTTCAATAATATTTCATTATGATTGAAGTGAAAACACGAATTTGGTTCGTAACTTTGAGTGACGTTGCGGCATTGACTGTTGAAGTTGGAGGTCTTTTTTGTTGTATGCAAATCAATTGGCAATTGAATTGAAGTGAAGAGCAAATGACTCATATATATTTACATAGGCTCTTTAGCAGTTGTGAAACACAAACACAACAGGCCTGAAGGTTTTTTTTCCTTTTTTTTTATTCAGTTTGTTCCTGTAGAATGTCATACTTTTCTATGACAAAGGAATTCACTTTCAGCAATACGGCCAGATCGTCCTTTATAAATAAAGTCCCTAATAAAAACTGGTCTATTCATGCGCCAACGGTTTCCTGTTCTCAATACAAGTGTTATTTATATTATCATAAATACAAGTTAACACTAAAATTTAAATAATAAATAATTTAAGTAATGAGAATAATACATTTTAGAAACCTTTAAAAAAGCACAAAACTGGTGCGTCATAGATAAGCAACAAGATTAACCATTAAACATCATTTTTCAACATACACAAAGTTTGTTGTTGCTTCATATGAAGATTTATACTGTAATTGCAAGCATTTCGAAAAACTGTAACATTGATGTACGGGACGTTTATTAACGGGAAGTTCATAGACGAACACATCATTCAATCAGCGAGTTCATTTTAGTAATAAAAGGATGAAACTAATATGTTTTTACAGTATTTATGTTCTTTTTTATTTATTTCAATATTATTACGGTTAAATGTTTCTGTCAGCTTATGAGACTCTTGGTTTTATTTTAAATTTATATTAAAAATACAGGCATATGGGACTAGCAAGATGTTTACTTGCTTTGGCAAATGCTTTTTTTCTATTTCTTGCGAGCAATACCAATCGCTTGTCTTACAATGCATAGTTGCAATGTCTGCGTGCGAGTGCTTTATTTTCGTACCGATATTCGACACAACGTATTTCATCTGCTCGCATCAGCATTTTGGTTGCAGATGTGTAAGATTTTCGGTAAACATTTCCCCCACCTCCCGCAGCACCCGATTTCCCGCTGCGACGAGATCGCCAAGAATGCGCACCCAATTTTGCACCCGCAACTCCCGTCGAGACGGAGTTCGGCGAACAAACAAAAACAAACCGTGGCGTAGCGTGCCGAAAAACATATTTTTACCCTCCAGCCGCATGGCGCCGCCAATAAGACTCAACCAGCAAGACCGGTTTTGGAGGATTGTTTCGGTTTGCTTGCGAAAAGCAGCGTGCTCCAGAAGAGGAACAAAAAACAAAAAAAAAACCAAAAAAAAAAACGGGGGTTTGCACAATTTCCAGGATAGCCCGGGCTTCTAACCGTAATATGCAGTGCGTAAAATTTGAGAAGGGAATAACAGGGAGTGATCACCGTGGCTTGCTGCGATGGATGTTTTCTGCAATCTCATCGGCTTTGTTTTGCTTTCCGAATGATTGATTGTGCTTGGAGACTTAGCTAGGGATGAAAAAAGAGTTATGATAGCGTCGAAGATAAATGGTCGCCGTGAGCAAGTGAGAAACTTAAATTCTTCTTGAGTGTTATAGCTCGGGGGCCCAATCAGTTAAAGAGATTCGTTGCAAATGACAACCTCTCTGTACAAAGTACCCATAGAACTTTAAAAAAAACATGTATTTTTTCATGCAGTGAGCGGAAAACTGCATCTGTGTGCGGTGTGCCAGATTCCAGAAAACCACAATCACTGCACAACGGCGAGCAGCACAACAGTTAGCACACCGTCGATCGAACCCACGCCTGCCGAGCCGCCTAAGTTCTCGTGCGGTTTGTTTTTTTTTTTGCGCGTGCTAAAGGAGCTCTCGGCCTGAGTCGCGAAGGCTGAGAAAACACACGGCGCACACGGTCAGCTGTCGATCGGAACTGGCGCGGTTGCTCAGTTCTCGCGTAAACTCTAACCGGACGAGACGTCCGTTGCAGAGACCCCGCGGTCCGGTCCCGCTCTGTTGCCCACCCTTCCGCCGTTCGAAGAAGCGAGACGTAAGGCGAAGTCCGCGCAGAATCGTGTCGTCAGCGTATTTCGGTAATACACACCCTGCAGGTGGTACTTGCATCGCTGAAAGGGCAGTGAAGATGTGCAAGTGATGCGGTGATCGCGAGTGTATTTTTAGTAGTAGTGCAGGTAATCAGTCGGGCCCTGTGCTATCACTCTGTTCCAAGGCGGACTTCGCCAGCCAGTGCCATGAGAGCACGTTTCTAGTACGGCCCTTTCGGAGAGTGAGTGACAATGGGGATGAATGATGCGCGATCCGGCGGTGCTTAAGTGTCCCGATAGTGACTTCCACCGTGGGGTTGGAGAAGTCAGAACAATTTTGCCTAATTGAATTAAGCGCACCGCTTTAAAAGGTTGCGACACGCGAGATCGCATCATCATCATCACTAGTAGCAGCGGTAGCATGAGAAGTTCCCGGACTATCTGGGAACAGCGTGCACATGGAGAACGAATTGCCGCTGTGAGCTGGAGCAGCTATCAGAGCGACGTTTTTAAACCACGGAGTACGACGGTGTTTACTTCTGCATAGGCCGCTACGCATGATGAGTTTCAATTTCTTTTTATGGATTGTACGCGTCTACCCCCATTTGGCCTACATTGATAGGCAAACCCCTAAACGAAACCGGCACACGGATGATTCCTCCCGCTTCAAGAAGGCGCAGGCACTCAGGACCCACTTGCTCACAGCTGTTCCGGGCTCCACGCCGTAATCAATCGATAATGATGTGATGCCTGAATCTGCCCGGTTCCGAGTTCTCTCTTCGCTACGGTTGCCCTATTGGACTCCTTTTCTTGGGAACCAACGAGAATGACAGTGAATAATTAATTAGAACAAGTCGGGAGGTCGCGGTTGGAAACCACTTGCGTTGTTTGACTGCGGCACCGAGCACTGCACGGGAGCGAAACGAAGAACCAATATTGCCATAAGAAAGTGTGCAATGTGACCTCGATTCCCGTGCAGTTTTGATACTACCGCCGGTCGATAACGACACGCTCTTAGCCGATGGCGATGTGTGTGACCTACCCCAACGCGGGGCGGCTTTGGTGCTCGAACTCCCGTCGTTATCGCCCGTCCACGCATCCGGCGGAGTGTTGAAGAGAGCAGCCGAACGTCAATCTCCTTCCAACGTAACAGCAATCGTTCACGCACTGTGCCGGAAGTCCTGGCGTGTGCAGAGTCGCTTGAAGCATCTCGATGTTTCTCGATCGTGTTTTTTCCCCTTTCCGATCCGAGTCCCTTATCTCGTGGTGTACTTTCCGACAGTGACCTTGCGCAAATTGACAGCAGATCCCTAAGGACGGAGCTTAATCGACCGAGGACCGTGTCTCGTTCTTTTCTGCCGCGATGAGTCTTTCTGATGAGACGTTCTGACCTAGAACGGAGGTGTTGTTAATCCTATTAGAGCAGCTTTCGAGGTTGGGTGTCGAAAATTTGTTGATACACCGTCCGCGGCTTCGAGGACATCGCTAGAGTGATTCACGCTTGGGTGAAGTTTTGGCGTGTTTTCATTTTCGGACAAGGCCTTACGCGCTGGATTTAGTACCCATTTTCGTCGCTTGGTGACGGTGCTTGAGTTGTGCCATAGGAACCATAGTTTTCGTTCAGGTGGTGATGAAATTATTTAAATTTATAATTGGATTTACACCCAAGAAATAAGGAAAGTGTTTTGTATTGGTTCATTGGTTCTAATGAATTTGTGGAATTTGTCGTTAGATAAAACAAATTTTAATTTTGAAAGGAAGAGACGGATGGCAGCAGACTGTAATGATAACTCTCGATTAAGTGACTTCAATACGGTAGAAGAAAAAAAGTTATTATATAGCATGATCGTGATGGTAACGCGGTGGTAACGTCTTATATAGTCTCAGTCATAGTGTACAAAATGATAGAAGATAGTAAATTGGTTCCCATCGCAGCAGCCAGTAGGTTTTCATTACATGTTGTCATATAAAACAGTAGTCATCACGCCTAATCAATACATAATTAAAGGGCAGACTATCGGCTTGTGGGAGATGAGGTATGTCGTACGGAAGGGATCACCTTCGATCGGTCATGCAACCACAATCGATCTATACTCGCAGCCTATTAAACTCCTCGCCTAGCGCTCCATGTTGGACCTTGGAAAGTCTGGTTGTAGAGCCTCAGTCAAAGTAGATACCGATGTGTGTGTGTGTGATTTAAGAAGCGCCTGAGCGGGTTCTGGGGGTGCTATTGTGAACAGGTTGAACCGTTGTCAGCTGATAGCAACCGGCAGCAGCAGAGAACGTTGTTTTTTTTTTGATAGCGTTCTGATATGAAAATGATTTCCGCATTCATGAGGCACAACGCACGGTTTGAAAGCTTCCAAACGTTGTATATAGTCGCTTTAACGTGTTTTCTTGATGTTAGAATCATTGATCACTCTTGATGTTTTGTACGACAAAGCCGCACACTAGTAATATGGTGTAGGAATATCGAGCAATTTGTGTCCTGCTGCTACACCGAACCGCTTGTAATGAGCGATTTGATCGATTTCTACGCAGGCGTCCCGCGCTTTGGCGGGAATGAGGGCCACCCGTTTACGTAAAAGCTGTTTTCACTCGAACCGTAGATTGTTGCTAGTGGACCGTCTGGTACCCTGAATTTGTAGAACCTGTTCCACAAGCGTTTGAAAGCGATTGCAAGTGTTCTCGGATAATCGATGCAAGCTGAGCCTGTTTTTCGCTTCTGTGTCGCCAGATATGTTCCGCGGGTAGGCCATCTAATCGGGAGCCGGTGCTGTGTGAGCGGTTGAATTTCGCTGACTCATGACAACGGGCTCGAAATATGACGATATATAGTGAAACATATCAACCGACCGGTGAGTGCTAGTAAAGTGATACTAAGTATAAGTAACAATCGGTTTGATAATTGCAGCTAATCAGTATTCGCACAGAATGAACATTCCGTCCAGTGTTAAGACTTCAAGTATATTTTGCTTTGTGGTAGCAGAGACTCTGAAGTGATATATGCCAGTGATAGCCCATAAACACAGTGATAAGTGAGAACCAGCTTAAAAGGTATATTATTGCGATCTAGTTTGCTGCTCATCGAGCTGTCGTGCACCGAGACCGCTTGTTGCTGTGTTGCAGCCCATATACGTCCATAACCGACAGCTAAACCACATCGCAATGGATGTCACCTTTGACAACATCACCTATACGGTAACCACCGGTAAACGAGGTACGTTTTGCACGCCGCTTATTTGAACCCAACTGGGACCGAGTACATGTTTCTCTTATTTTGTGTTACGTTTTTGTTTGTTCGTCTTAACGTTTTTTTTTTCTTCTTGCGTTTTAACGCTGTTTTAACGTGCCTACTTATCTACTGGGCGAGAAAACCTTGCGGACGCCTGCAATTAATTAGCCTAAGTGGTTCTGAAGGTGCCCGAGGTCAGCGCCGTCGTATTTGGGGGGAAGTAGATTCGGCAGAGTTTGAAAAACAAAATGCTAAAATAACGTTTGGACCCCGGAATGAGGAAAAAAGGTCGCTCGCTTATCGTGTGACATTCGTGCGGTTTGTCTGTCAGGGTTCCGCTGAATGTGATGGGAGGGTTTTATTTATTGGTTAGAATACGATGAAGATAGATCGGTTCGCGCATCTCTAACCGCGAACTTGATTCGTGCGGCAGAACGAAGTCACCGGGTACCTTTTTTCTGCTAGTGGTGGCGAAACGTTATCTCAGGAGGTCGTTATCCTACGAGGATGAACAGCAAAGCAAAAAAGCGGAAGATAATTAATTTACCTGTTGTAGGATGTACTGCGTGCGTTCATTAGCGTAATAGTGCACACATATGCTATCCGCGAATTCTGTCAGGGGATTCCCAAGATTTGATGTAATCCGTGTTCGCGAAAAAAAACAAAGAAAAGTTAGCAAACCCACGAACACTGTGTGGCGCTGGCAGAATTATAATTAAAAGAAATAAACAAAGCCTTCCAAAACTGTATGAAAAAGACAGTTCGGTTTTTTTTGGTTCTTTAAATTTTTCAAGGCCTCTGATCAAGTATACAGGAAGGTTTTGGAGAAGAAAGATATAACCCAAATGAAATATTATGAATTGTTTTGCATTTTGTGTGTCTCGATTATGTCTTGAATCATCAATGGGATCTTTTTCAACCATGTTAAATTATAGCTTAATTTTAGCCTATTTTTTAAGAACTTGATTTTTTTTTATTTTTTTGTCATAAACAATAAAGTTAAAATGACTTTGAAGAAGATTTAAAAAATCATCTATTCCTTGAGATATTAATGTCTTGTTATTCGATTTCTCATTTAAATTGTGTTTTATAACTAAACGTAAAAAATAGCTTTTGTTTAAACAGCCTAACAATAAGTCTATCTTCGAAGTTATAATTTTTGGCCAAAATTTATAATTTTGCCCAGCACACACATGCCTCGAGTCATCGACTGATGCGTGGAACAGTGTGAAATTTTGCCTCGTTCGCCAAAAAATAACTTCATATATAATCCGCATTTACGCAAGCGCTTTGGCTGCTTCCGCCGGACAACAGCAAACCTTCGTCCGGTGCGATTTCGATTAAGCCACATAGCTAGTATCAGCCTATGTATAAGCAATTAAAAGCCTGCTGGGAACTTCGCTGGTAGGCAGCGAAGCAAATCAAAGCAGCTTTTGCGATGACCTTGAGGTGTTGACGAGTGAACGATAGGATGAAGAAGCTTTCGAGTGAACTGATGTTACATGTTCAAAATTCGTTCCGACTCGTTTGGCACACCGTTGGGCGTTAAAAATGTTGCAAAATAGCCGAAAAAGGGTTGGTCCAGAGATATTACCCTCTGTTTGGGACCTTTCGGCTCACTGCTCCTGGGAGCTACAAGCCATCGAAGGTCGTTGTGGAAACTTGAACTTGAAACCGCACGAGCATTATGATAGCGGTGTGAAGAAAACAAAATCCGCATCCCCTCTGCTGCTAAAAGCATCTCGGTCGACGTGTTGGCGTGTAGCTGTTAACCCGGCCCAACCATGCCTCCGATCGTTGTCGGCGGCCTTAGACTTGAGGCGGGCTTGCTTGTATGTGTTGATCTGCAAGTGACCGCTAGTGGGCTCGCCTGCCTGGGGTGGTAGGAAGAGAGGGGAGGGGACGCCCTCGTAGTATTTCAAAGTCAAGGTAACGTGTCTACGGGGCGTACCACCGAGAAGCCGGGCAGCGTCGATGAGGTATTGTAAACGCGGCTTCGAGCCGATTGAGCCCCGGATGCATTGCGGGGATGAAGTTTGACAGGTTGGTGACTTTCGTGAGAGAGGCTAATGACTGGTTCGTCGGGTATGCGGATCGTGGTGGAACAAATTTTCGCGGCCGGCGGTAACGGGTTCCTCTTTCTAGACTATGAAACGGATTAATTTTTTGTTTACGCCAATGCGCGATCGGCGAACGAGTTTTTGGTGCACAATTTTAGGCAGTGGTAATGGGTTTTTGTTGGCCGCCGAAAAAATGTGTTTCGTTGCTTCTTTAGTTTATATCGTGAATGCCGCACCATTATTGTAGCCACTGTGATACATTTTTTGGTGTGTGAGAAAAGGTAACAGCGAAATATTTACATAAAATCTTCGAAGAATAAGATTTCGCAGCGAAAGATTTGAGTTTGATTTTTTTAAATTTAAGTTGTGATGTTTTATTGGAAATAGTATTATGAACTAGGAATCGTTATGTATTCTACACATAATTGTAAAACGTGTAAAGAAAGCGAAATTACGTTTTGTTTAGTTATCAAAGTAATGTTCATAATTCCTGCTTTTTATATTCTATTTTATATTTTCCGTTGCAAAATATTCAAATTGTATATTGGGTAATTTTGAATTGAATTTGTATGATTTAATATCAATAAATAACGATATCACTATAATGAAACACGAAAGATAAAAAAGAGACAAGTTTTTATAAAAAAACAACAAAGACTGATTATAATTTATTAAAGTTTTACTTGAAGCTATAGCTCTTCTATTGGTGTTGATCTATACATTGTTTGAATTTATATGAAAATATTCGTAGCCATAATGTTTAAGCTATTTTTATTAAGCGTACCTAGGTTGGAACATTATAAATAATGCCTATACTTCAAGTAATAATTTTAATGTAAATATAACTATCCAATATTGCTGTTTGCTCTCTTCCGGCGGTGAAATCAATTCTAGGTCGCATTTAATTCGAACACCGTTTATCGAGGACCGATCGCACCAATGAGTGCGCCGCAGACTAAGGGGGTGAAGGATGCACTCGGTCCTCACACTTCGCAAGGGTTGGCCCAGAAAACGTCGATGCATTCGCTGCATTGCTGTACCGATCGCTCTGCTTGCGTTCCACTGCATCGAATTAATCTCGTTCGGTTCTGCTCGGTCGGTTCGACGGTTCTGTTGCACACGTGTTTGTTTGTCGCCGGAATTTCTGCAACCGTTGTACAGTATGCGAACGGAATGTGAGTGAGTCAACAGACCAGAGAAGGCTGGTAAAGTCTTGGTCCGAATGGACTGAGAACCGCGCCTGAAGTGGCCTGAACCACCCGGTCAGAGACTAATTCACTTAGACTTGACCGAGTAACCGAGGTGAGCAAACGCGGTGGCTTTCTATTAGGATCCGACCTTAGGTCAAGGTAGTCGCACGGCCGCTGACGGATTGCTGACAGACATTGGGTGCATTCTACTGGGCAAAAGCAGCTGCCGAATGGCCACGGCAACGGCGACGATTTCATTAGGATCGATTTGGGAGTAATTATGACAAGACAGGATTTAGGTTTTTAGGTTTCGCCACCTGCCAGACGGCACCCTCTCCGGAAGGTCGGCGCCGATGGTTTGCCCATGCGAAGCTTATTTACCTTTGCAGTCAGAGCAGCGTGAGCACGTGCAAAAAGGAGAAGGTGATGAAAAACGAAATAAAAAGACACGCATTTTAAGCAGCAGAGATTAGCGACGCGAAGGCAATTTAGCTGGCATTTTAAGGTGACGAAGCTGTCGACAGGTCGCACGCTGTGCCTCGACGCCAATCACCTGCCCAATGCGAACTTCAGCAACCAACATATTCCGTGTGTAAACACGACCCAACGTCTCCGGTGTTGAACAGTGTGCACCACACGAGTCAAGATTGATCGAGTAGGCCACGACAATTTATTATCGAACTGGTGCTGATTGGAACCGGTCCGCTGGGCGCTGGTATCATCCTCATTTCTTCCGGGAATGTGAAGGAGAAACGTTTGGGAGAGACGTGCAAATAGCACGAGCGTGTGTGTTTATGTTGACGAATTCCTGTAAATAGCTTCTGGAACATCAACAATACATAATGAAGAAAGAAAAAAAAACAATCAATTTTAGCTACCGAAATCAATTCTTGTGCGATGACACATGGTAGTGACGCAAAAACGGTTAGAGGAAGCTTCTATTTGTACGCGGCAACAGTCGGTGTCTGTGTGGATGACTGTGCTTCAAACTGATCCGCCATTCCGATCGGGCATGGTGGAGTAAATATTTGCTTTAAAAATATGTGGTTTGATGTGTTTTTGCATAGCACGATTTTTGTTCGATTTTTTTGTTGTGTCTGGCACATGTACCGAACGCGCGCACACTTTCAACATCTGTCGGCAGCCGGGAGTTTTCTGGAAGATTCTTCCGGAGCTCGGTTTTGGGGAGTTTCGAGGTTGTTGGTTTTAATCGCCTGCGGCACATAAGCGGCACAGGATTGGAGGATCTCCTTCGTAATGGGTGTAGGTGTCCGGTAGCGTTGATTTAAGGTCACACGCTTACCAAAGCACTCGCGGATTTAAGGCCTGAAAGTAGGAAGTACAATAACAAAATAAAAAATCAGCAAAACAAAACCACCTCCAAAGCGCGTGCTAGCAAATTGAACCGTTAAACATCGCCGACGGTGGTGGAAGATCTGACGCGGTTGCAAACTGCCTCGGGCAACATGGGGAAGTATGAGGCAGCGTTGTTTGCATCTTCGGTGTAGCTGGGTCAATATTTGTCAATCATTCGCTGTCGTTTGTCGATTTGTTGACCGTAATGCGCGCCCGTTTGCTGGGTGGAATTTGATGTCCACGCTGGTGCGTCGCTTCCCTCTCGAGCCTCGCCGAAACGGTTTGCTAGAACACCTGGGACGCTCCCGGTGGAAAGCATTCGCGAAAGATTACTTTTCGCAATTACTCACTATATTTAATCAAGCGACAAGTGGCTCTTCTACGATCGTTGAAAGACTTCGTCCGCCGGAGAATGCTACTAGACGTTCCGTGTTTGCGCGCTCAATCATCGATTGTAATGCAATTAATTATTCGATTACGCGCTCTTTTGCGTGAGTGTTTGAATTCTTTAAATCACGAACCAGCACGGCAAACAAAGCCGAGAACGATTATCTCCATACCGGGAGAAATCTATTATCTGACTCGACGGATGTACTTCATCTCATCTATGCTGTCGACGCAAATACACCAAAACTTGAACCATCGTACAACCGTTCCGTTCCCTTTGGAATTTAAAATTCTTGGTGTACATGATGCACCCAACATACCCGAAACATGCCGGAATTTACAAAGTTCCGCGTGCTGGAGCGAACTTTATGCGAAAATGAAGGAATTTATCGATGGCTCCCGTGCTCTATTTGATGTTTCGGTGTCTTCACGCACTTCCCGCACAAAGGTGCAGAACTTCCTGGCGCAAGGTATTGGAATTTTGGCTGCGTGACAGGAATTCCCGAGCACGACGTCTAAAACGTGGGCCCGTAGCGCATAAACTGGTTTACCTTGACATATTTACCGGTCGCGTGCCGATGTTCGGCAAACGTGACGAATAATAATTTAAGTTTTTTTTTCTGGAGAGAGCGTTCAGTTTTCTCCCGTCGTTCCTAGTGTGCTATTATTAACCTTGCACTAGATGTGGGAGATGATTCGCATGTGACAAACTTTAAGTTCACGATGTTGTGCGTGATTAGTGCGTCGTTACTCGATTTCGGTTTCAATTTCAAAAGACAGATCTTCTTCTTGTAGGCATCACCTCGGTAAAACTGCTCCATCATGGAGTCACAAAGGCGGTGTTCAAATTCGAAAATTCGTCCAATTTGTGAAACGATACGATTTGTGCTGCGGTAGGGAATAGTTTTTCGTCCACCTCGATCAACGAAACATCGTTTCCGTCGAGTCACGTTTTCACTCGCTTGCCATTTTCACGATTGATAGCTTCCCCCGTTTACCTGCACGTGCAACCGAGCAGTGAATTAAAGTCCGATCCGATGGCGGGTGTTTTTTAAAGCTCCTCATCAAGCCACAAAATCCCAACAAACCACCCCGGTGACCGGTGAGCCAATCGATCAGAATGCCGGCCAAAGCAGTCCGGCAGCATCCAGCGCCATAATTAAACTGCGCTCCATCGAGTGGATGGAGCTTTAGTGCAGCTATCAGCACATCGCAAGCGATCGGAGATTCGCGCGATGTGTCAACCGACACCGGAACATCGGAAAGCACCGATGGTGACCGGTGTGTGATTTAATAATTTGTTTAGTACGCGCGATACGTTGCGCGCCGGCCGGATATTAGTGGCGGAACTGGATGCTGTAGCGGCGAAAGCAATGGATTCCGAGGGTGCGACCACGGAGCGGGCGTATAAATAGCGAATTTTCACGCCATGCTGCACGGCATTCGTTCCACCGAAGTCATCGAAGTCACCGACAGAACAGGGCGAAAGGGCGCTTTTGGAGTGGAGTATTTTGGAAGCGCAACTTAGTAGGCTACGGTTGCATGTGCACGAAGCATCGGTGAAATCATGAAGTGCTGGGATGCTGGTTTGCTGCTTATCAGCAGCGCCTTGCTGTTGAGTCAAGTGAGTTTGACGTGTGTTTGCATTGTGCCTCATAGTACACACATTGTTTTATGTCCCCCCCGGGTCGGCTTTAGGTAGTGGACGGACTTTCGGTTCGACCACGGCGTGACATTTTGGAGGCGGGCAAGACGATCGCTTTGCAAGGTGTGGCCAAGCTGAAGGAGGCCCTCGACCACGGTGTTAACGTGAAATCGGAAGGAAAGCGTTCTATCGGTCAGTATCTTTGTTTTGTTCCGAAGTGAGCTGGATGTGAAGATACAGTCGATTGTCACATTTTTTCGCCTTTTCTCGGTTAGATCTGTTTGGGTTTAAATTTGGCGGTGGTACGAACGTTAACGCCGGGTTTGGAGATGCAGCTAACGAAGGAGCGTCCGAGGGCGATGACGAGCTGGTCCGCCGACGACGTGCGGTGGATGTGCTGGGAGCCGCCCGTGCGATCAGTCTTCTGCCCCAAACGCCCTTCGGTACAAACGTCAACATCGTGAAGGTTAGCTCGGTGTCGAATGTGAACAACTTCGAGCAGCCTGCAGCGATTCCAGCAGCGGGTACGACAGTGGCTGCACCGGCGGCAAGACGCAAACGTTCGCACAACATGCTGGAGTTGGGTATCTTTGAAAAGAAATCGTTCAAGGCGGAAAGTGAGCTGACGCCGGACAACAAGATGCGAATGCACGAGTCGCTGGAAATGGTTCGGGGAGGAAGTCGCGTGCTGGTGAAGGAAAGCGATGCCCGTAACAAACGATCGCCTCAGTCTTCTGATGAACCCGATGAAGAGAACACTTCTGGTGGACCGCCGAAAGGACCTCCACGGGGTGGTCCTCGGGGTGGTCACGGACCGCGCGGTCCATGCCGCGGTGGTCCACCACCGGATGGTTCCGAAAGTACAACCATGACTACGGCTGAGCGTCGAAAACGCGACACGATCGAGCTGTTGCAGGCGGACTCGCGTAACAAACGATCCCCGAAAGGACCCAAGGATGGTGCTTCCTGCCGTGGAGGTGGTGGTCAAAGTACTCCCGCTCCGGCCGGTGACGCAAAACGCCGGAAACGAGCTACGAGCGCTAGTGAAGACAGTGACTACAGCGAGCATAGTGCATCGGAAGAATCGAGCGAGATGCGATCGCAACGTAAAAGACGGCAGGCGTTGGGTGGTGGCGAAATATCCGGCAAGGTGGGCAGTTGGTTCGAACAGCTGGCCGGTGTGTTTGTCGACACGGTCAAGAAGGTGGTCGATGTGACGAAGAAGTCTTTCGGTAGAGGGCAGGCTCAACCTTAGGCTCCACTTTTCTGATCGATGCCTTTAGATGCTGCTTTCGCTTCTGTGCTGCGCTGCGGTGTGATTTGTTCCTACATGCTTTGGATAAGTTAAGACGTTTCACCAAGGTTATGAAAAGCAAATAAATAGTGGTATATTCTACAGAAATATCTTACAAAGAGAGAGTACTAATTTTTTATTTCCAAAACCTTATACTAAACGGTTCGTTTTCTGGTTTCTTCGCTTCGGCCAGTCTAACGTGTAACCTGAATGTAAATGTTTGTTTGGCATGAAAACGAATGTTCCACACGCAACCGATCGACATGTTAAGGTAATCAACAAGTTCAATCGTCGGCAACCGCACTGAGCATGTAGGAAGTGGATGTAGCTTATTAATTAGCAGAAACATAGGAAGAATAAATACACACTATGATCGACGCGTATTTCTGTCCGCTTCAATGTCCAACTATTGCGAGTGTACAACTTTTCAACTGGAGTGAGATCTCCATAAACTCATATTGGTACTGCGTCAATAATTAAATAAATAAGTTCATAGCGTCATCGTGATATGAAACTTGTACTATATGCTTATGAGAAGATCTACTGTGTACATACTGAAACAATTACAGGAGGGAGAAATGTTTTAGTAAACATGTCTTTATTTTCCTAACTCGTAGTAATTGTGTAATGTTGGTTTTATTGAATACTGTATATTTTTGTTTGGCTTGCCAAATTTGTCTTTTCGAATGAATCTTCGTTTGATTTAATAAAACCATCAACTGAACATCATTCGTAGATGAATTTAGTTTAAATATTGATCATATTCCTGTCTGAATAAGTCGTAAATAAATACGGAAAACACTTTGTCTGCAAATTGTTGGAAAATCTGTTAATTGTTGGAAAATGGATGAGTATAAAATTATATGAATTATATATATTATAGGACAATTATGAAAAATCCACTTTCAAAATTATATTACTTACATTACAAACTACTAGCAACATAATTGGTTGGAGACTTCCGAAATTTTAATGTATTGCAGGCTACCTTATATTTTTATGCCTAGCCGGAGGGTTGCAAAAAAAATAATTTAAATCTTAAATTAGTACACATCAAATAATGAACAACAAACAGTGCGCTTATACTTCGTCTATAATGTGAATAGTGTAAATAACAGATTTGTGGATCAGTACTTGAATGCGAAGGTATGGTATGGAATGCAAAGATCAGACCAAATACTATTTCATGAGTAAAAAAAATATTAAAATTATTTTGGAACTAATCGATTTTCCTCAGCAACCAGTTTTTACACCAGATATTTTATTCATTACCAAGTTTAAACTTGTATGAGTGTAATAACCTGTTACTCGTTCTTTGCGTAGTGGCTAGGGGTTTTTTGTAGATGAGTATTTAATTTTTCATGAAAAATATGGCCATCGACATAATTCCTCTCCGTGGAGTTAAAAAATTGCGTTAAAATCAAAATCGTTACTACAACATAATATCTAAATCACGCTACAACAATGATGAACGAGCTAGAAATGAATGTCTCGAATGGACATGTCCATCGGGCGATTGTAATGAGGGTGACCGAATAATTGTAGCTGCTTGATTTAATTATTCTCTTCAACGTAAAGACGTGCCGCACGCGAATTACCATCCCCGTTCAGCTGTGCCTGACATCTCCCGGAACCAGTTCGGTGCAGCCGCATGGTGCAGCCGGACCAAGTTCTTCGCGTTCGAGTGCTTTTTATGCATACAAACGAAGCCATCGAGAGGGAGAGCGCGATAGCTATGATTAGCAGCTGCACGTGTTTGCATATCATTGGATGAATAGCTCACTTCTAGCCCACGGGGGCTAAACCTATTCGAGGGTGTTGAGAATGAGCTACGATTGTCACTGCTACACTTGGTTCTCCTGGGTGTGAAACTGTTTTGGCTAATGAGATGAAACCAATTGCAGGGAGGGCCGGTAGCATCGGTTTTGTAAAGTGCGCACGGATAATTGTGAGAGAAATGTAAACAATAATGAACGGGGAAAAACAAGATGATTAGTACACGTCATCGTTTCGGCACGGCGGAGGAGATGGTGGAATCCCCGTTCGAGTGGTATGATTTACGCGAAAAAGAACCGCATGGACGGTACGGCGATGCTCGTTAGCACTATTCCCTCAGCGCTCGTTAATAGGCTGCCCTCTACTGCTAGAAGCGATTAAAGCGATAATCTCATAGCGATGAATGCTGCTTCCTTACATTTTTATGCCTATCCGGTCAGTTGTCTGATTGTTTGTGTTAAATTCGATTCGAAGTGTTGGTATACAATCGACACAATCGGTAGCAATTATTCGATTGCAAAAATGGGTTGCTATTACGTTCAGGTGCATTTTAGCCATATTGTGGTTCGTTAGAATTGAGCAAATTTTACTGGTATCAGGTTTAAAGTAAAACTGGAATTGGACTTATATAACTTATGCCGTCGTCCAAGTTTATTAATTTGAATAGTAGTCATAATTGTTCTAATCAGCCAGATGTTCTTTTGGATTCGCTGAGTTATTATTAGAAATAGTTACAAATTTCCTTTTTATAAAGCTGAAATAAAAAAGAACACACTAAATGTCCTGCAATAAAAAAAAACTTTGAAAGGTAAAGCAGAAGCAACCGTTAAATTTCATCTTTTAGCACAAAATCTACAGAATATTTGTTTATTTAATCTCATTTACAATATAACCTTAAATCACTCTCTCTTCTTTTGCCTTTCCAATAATTTTTTGAAAAATTATTCAATATGTTAATCCAAAATAAATTATTACATCAAGTACAACGAATATAAAATCAGAAAACCATAATTTGTTATTTATTTCGTTGGGTTGTAGTTTTTTTTTAATCCTCCGATAAATATATGTTAGAATATATATATTCCGTTTACATTCTATTTAAACAGTTTTCGTTTGCATACCTAAGGAAAATGTTAATGATTTTTCATTCAATGTACTCCATTTTAAGCTCGAAGCACCAAAAGTTGAAAGCAGTCTTAAACACAGGGAAAAATATTACTAGATAAATCTATGGTACATTTTAAAAAACAAAACACTACAGTTATGTATTTTAGTACTTTATTGCCCCTTCAAGTCTTTTTGTAGTTTACTTTTAACCTTCTAGATGACATCCACCCATCACAAGTCATTTGTCATTTCCTTAGAAAAGACTTCTGGGGTCAGGTATTCGTTTCATTTTTCAATAAAAAAACCCTTTTACTCTTTAATCCTTCAGCTTGTCGAAGTAAACCGTCGGTCATAATTCTATTTTATTCGTACCAACCAGTGAAAAGAAAGACATTCCATCAACGATTTCCTGTTGCGCCATCGCACCATTGCTGTCAAATGTCAAACCCTCACACCATAACGGTTACCGCGTGATTAACGATTACATTGATTATCTAGTTTTCCGTGCCCATGTTTGTTATTGCTGCATGCTGCGTGTAAGCTTGCGGTGGGAGAGAAGGTAGGAAATTGCAATGGCGACCATCGTCATCGTAGTCTCCTTTCGCTTGGGCTCACATTACAAATAGCGCCACGTGGCAATCGGGTCGATGCAAAAGTTTACCATTTGAATAATCCCTCGTCGACGTACGCAGGTGACCTTTTTCTGACCCGTGCTCGTCGTTGATCCGATGCGGAAACGTACCGGCAGTGTATGTGGACTGTTCTCGACTAGAGTGCCGCTTGACGCCGAGGAGTTCGGGGTGGAGGGTTGAGGAAAATAAAATATTAATTGTGATTTGTCTCCGGTTGTTTGGATGCATGCAGGGGAAGCAAGGAAGTACATCAGCGATGATATGTGTAGACATAAGGCCAACCGGAGCAAGGATACCAGGAAGACAGTTGATTAGTCTCAGTTGCTATTTGCAGCAAACCATTTCACCGCCCAACGGTTGTTGCGGCACAGAAGAATTGTTTGAAAATGGAATGAATTTGTTGAACCGGGAGAGGCTGTTGAATTTGCAGGTGGAGTGCAAGTTTGATGATTGATGAATTCAATTAAATCCGATATACTCTAAACACATCGTGCATAGGTTGTGCATATACAGCGTATGAATATGGGCACTTCGGCCAACCCGGCAGGACGCATCCCATCGTGGAGATGTAGAGGATGCATCAGCAGAAAATGGTTCGTGGTGCATCAGCAAAAATGCACTCGACGAGCGATGGTTTGCTTCTGGTGCTGAGTAGCCGTACACCGTAAACGATCCTAGCCATCCCGTATCGTTGGCGTGGCAGTGTGTAATAATGCTGATGATGATACTTCCTCTGACCGGAAGGCAACAAAATCCGGAGTGTTCAATAGCTTCCCCGGGTTCAGGCAGCTTCCCCGGGGCCCTCACATACGCCCGGCTAAGGGAGGTGTGCGAATTTCTCATCACTTCCGAATGAGATGATGAAGCTAAGTGGTCGGTTCTTGGCACTCTACGACGCTTGTTACTGTTCGAGTGGTTTGATCCAGGGGTTTGTCCGAGTACTCGCCCGAGTGACGGAGACCGATCATCATTCTGCAATAAGTGCGAGACTCACCGCGCGCTTCGGGTTATGTACCGGCGAATTTTGGAAGCATAAACTTGAAGAGGATAAAAGGGGTATGTGTGTGGGCGGGTTGGGCGGCATGGCAACGAGTCGATGTTTTCCAAGAGCTAATTAGTGCAATATGTGTTCAGCAATTTCGGTACCGTCACCATCCAACCGTTGCATCGGACGATTAACTACAGTGTGGACATGGGTACACCGGTGAAGCATTTGGTTCTGACTCATTCGCTCAGTCAGTGCAATCACATGAATGAATCATATCGAAAGAGTTTCTCTAAATTGGAAATCCATTATCGTAACCAGTTGCAGTAGCAGAAGCAGCTCGGAACAGGAGCAATAATCCAATTATAGAGGGCAAATGAATCAAGCCGTAGGTGTAGTTTAAAGCTCTGCCATCGGTTACATTCTCTGGTTACATTCTCTGGTTTAGCAAACATTTACCACACACTGTAGATTTGCGTGAAGGATGCTTGGACTTGTGCTTGTTCTGGTCGTTCTGTTAGGGAAGGTTTCTCGCCTCCTAAGTGTCGGTCAAGTGTCATTGTGGTGTTATGAGAGTAATTGTGAGAAGTTGCTAACCACCATTCTCACACTTCCTGCTCCAGCAAGGCTTTTGCAGTAGTTGCATACTCATACTTTTTTTCACGGTAGCGCAAACTGATGATTTTTAATCTTCACCATGCTAATTTGAATCCTCTTGCCAAGATTTGATTAGCATTGCTGATTAATTTTTTTCAATACGATTCAGGGTGCTATTTAACAGGGTCAGGATCTGGACGGGGAGTTTCGAACTCTACGAGGATGTGATTGTACTCTCACTCTATTTATATGATAAAAAAGAACAACAGTATGCAATGTTTAAAAATATAACAACGACTGTAATAGATAAAATTAAAGTTCCTGTAACGAAATAATGTATAGTACGTATGGAGAATTTTCGGAAACGAAAAGGATTGCTCTAGAAATTTAATTTATGATATTTGAATCTAATTTTCGAAGAAACAATTGCGTATATTTGCTTATACACAAAACCATGTATCAATTAATTAAATAACATGTGTATAATGTTAAATATTAATTCTCGTCTTCCCTGCAATGTTGTTGTCACATACATTGAGGTTAAAATATGAAACTATTAAGATATTTAAAAAACTGATTTTACTAATCTTTCAGATTGTATTGGTTTATAATCTTAGGTGATTGAAAAATAGAAGAGATTTTTTTAGAAATAAATCCTTGTATCTACCCCAATGCTTACTGAAATTTAAAACCTAGTTTGTGGAAACTTTTAAACGTCTTAATGGTTCTTAAGCATCTTAAAAAAACTTAGTTTTCGTTGCTTTACTTTGTAACATTCATGAAGGGTTTTGTTGTATCACTCATTGTAGTTAAGTGAAAAATAAACAATAGATTATTTGAATTTGAAAAAATAAAGTAAATAAAATATGTACATTAAAATAATATAAAGTTTTTAAAAATTATATTCAATTTCAGTAAAGAAAACCGTCCTAAATGGTGTGTCGGGACGGTTCCAGTCGGGTGAGCTAACCGCCATCATGGGTCCGTCCGGTGCTGGCAAATCTTCGCTGCTCAACATCCTAACTGGCTACACGTGAGTGCATTTTGGTCACCGTTTTCGTAACTGTCAATCCTGCGCCACACTTTGATCGACCCTTAAATCTGAGTCTCTTGTTTAACTCCCGCTTTCCTTCCGCCAGAACCCACGGTGTGAAGGGAACGCTCGCTTTCGGCAGTAGCGGCAGCACTAATCGGAAGTTGTGCAGCTACATCCTACAGGAGGACTACCTACAGCCGCTTTTTACCGTGCACGAGATAATGCTGATGGCTTGCGATCTAAAGGTTTCGTCCGATAGTCTTAACCGCAGCGAAAAGCTTCGACTGGTAAGTTCGACTGGTATTTTTGTCCGTATGGTGTGTTCCATCGATTGCGTTTGATAACCCACAGCATACGAGGGTTTGATTGTTTGTGTGCATTGTTATGCAAGTCCTACCCCTTTTCCCTTTGTTTCAGGTTGACAAAATTCTAGAAACGTTACAGTTGAGCTACTGCAAGCAGACGCGCTGCGCTAGCCTATCCGGTGGCCAACGGAAGCGTCTATCAATCGCGTTGGAGCTTATCGATAATCCGCCCATCCTATTTCTAGATGAACCTACGACGTAAGAAGTTTTTTTTTATCTCTATCGGAAGTTGGAATTTGTGGTTTTTTGAGAATTTCGTGCCCGAGAGGTTACAGTATTTGAAAGATGCCTAGTTTAAGGTGTTCTTTTTTTTGAAAATGTCAGGAAAAGAGAGCGAGGAAGACCACACGAATGAAAAAGCGTATTTAGATGAGATTGATCAAGACCGGCTTAAACGAACTGGGAAAACGTAAACCAATGTCGACATTCGCTTTTGCTTTCAGAGAGCATTTTGCGCCTGGCAGGTATGCAATCGTAGAGCATTGCATACCTTTAGCGTACTTTACAGATTCTTTGTGGTATACTTTTTCATTCAAAATTTGATAAAACCAAAGGGAGTTTCCCCTAATCTATTATTTGTTAAATTGCGTGTATGAACATATTAAATTAGTAACAGTTCAGTACGGCGAGGTTATTCGGAAGTTTCTCTCTGAATGAGATAGCCCACAGAGCACAATTACATTAGTTTAATGAGCTCCCCAGCAATTGGGATTGCCAACAGTACCGTCAGCGCTAGCCCGTCACGTGCAGTTTGTTCTCATTTCTCACCATATCGTTTCTATCTTTACTTTTTCTGCTCATTTAAACTTCATCCCCTCGGGATGCGCTGTGAATGGCCGGCGTCTGCGTGCCATGTTGTTCCCGTTATCTCGTCCGGACGAACTTTGCAACAATTGTGTCGCATTGCAATCCTATCGCAACCGAACTTTCGGTACGTTCGGCGGCTGCTATGGTAACACGGCAACGGTGACGACCATGGTGACGGCGATGAAATCAACGCTTTCGCGCTTTGATCGACATGCAACACAGCGGGCTGGACAGCTCGTCATCGCTGTACACCATCAAACTGCTGCAGGGTTTGGCGCGCGAAGGGCGCACCATCGTCTGCACGATCCACCAGCCATCTGCGACGGTTTACGAAATGTTTGACCACGTGTACGTGCTTGCCGAGGGCCACTGCGTCTATCAGGGCTCGGCCCTGAACACCGTCCCGTACCTGAGCTCGGTCGGGCTCCACTGTCCAGCGTATCACAATGCGGCCGATTACTGTGAGTTTCCCTTGCCGCGTTCAACGTGACCGAATTTCGCCGCTCACTGGCAGCATTTCCCGTCGATTTTCCCATCCATTTCAGTGCTGGAGGTCACAAACAAGGAGTACGGCAACTTCACCAAAGCGCTGGCAAAGGCCGCGACGGATCCAAGCTGGCGACACAGTCCGCTGGCTCCCGTGGTGGATCGGCTAGCGGCGGTAGTGCCGGTACCGGCGGCACTCGTTTGTCCACCGGCCTACGACAGCAATCACAACGATGCCATCTACCAGGGCCACCGGAAGGAAGTGGAACCGTTGACCGTGACGGTGGAGCAGCAGCTGCCGGCAAAGATGAACCAGCAGCAGCGCAAACCGTCCGAGCTTGCCAAACTGTTGATCCTGATGAAGCGCTCCAACATCCAGCTGTACCGCGACTGGGTAGGGAGCACCTGCGCGACGGGCGAAATGAACACTGTGCCTAAAAATCGAATCCCTCTCCCACAGACGGTGACGCATCTGAAACTGTTTGTCCACATCGTGTGTGCCGTCGTGATTGGATTGCTGTTCGGCGATTCGGGAATTAACGCGACGAAATCGATCTCGAACGTGGCCTCGTTTATGGTGCACATACTGTACCTCTGGTACACGACACTCATGCCAGGCGTGCTGAAGTGTGCGTATCGGCGCCAGGATGCGCCCCAGGAACGGGGTGCCGAACAGGAACGGGGTGCAATTAATTGATTTTCTATCCCATTTCTTGCGCAGATCCGTACGAAATGAATATCTTGAAGAAGGAATCCTTTAATCGGTGGTACAAAATACGGACGTACTTTGTAGCTTCCATGCTGACCTCCCTTCCAGTACAGGTAAGATGAGCGTGATAGGAAGGGGAATTATGTTGTAGTGAATATTCAAATGTATGCAAAAGTATTGGTGCATGTTCCATGGGAAATGAGCCATGCCTGCGTAATGTAGTGCGTTTGTATGAACCGTATGAACTATAAATAGTTCAACATGACTTTATTGTTTTTCTGAGTCAATAGGGTTATTTTTTGAAGCATTTAAACGTGATCAATATACCATGAAATCACTAGTTTTTTATGTTTTTTCTAACTTTGAAATTTAAACAACAATAATACTAATAAATAGTTATAATAATAATAATAATTCTACTATAGTCCGTAACACAACTATACGACCTCCTGTTTCTTGAGAATAAAATGAAGCTTGTAATTTAATACATATTTCTGTGATTTTTGTAAAATTTTATAACTACTGTAACTATTTGTTTAACAATGGTCAAAATCGCTCCCTGTAACAGAAGCGTTTGTAAGTACTAAAACAGAATAATATATGCATGTTACGAAAGGTTATTTCACCAGCATTTAGACAAAAAATAACTAAAAAAGTTTCTCTCGCTCTCTAAAAATCTAAATACCCAAACACTCAAAATAACTAATTTTGAAACCCTACAGCATGGGTTCGTTGAACTTTTTCAAAATCGTTGGAAAATATCTGTATACTGCTTTTGTACTTTTTTTTATAAAAATAAATGTTCATAACTACAGGTAATTTTTAAACGAATTTTAAACCGATTATTTTTATCGAAAAACTCAAATATTCCTAGGTGATCGTACAGTTGTGTTACAGGGAGCGATTGTAACCATTGTTTAAAAAAATAGTTAAAGAAGATTTAAAATTTTACAAAAATCATAAAAATATGTATTAAATTACAAGCTTTATTTTGATTATGTTAGAGGAAACAAAGTAAAATAACGTAATATATTTATAATTATAGAAAACTTGACAAAAAGTATAAGCATTCCTAGTCATAATGTTTAGTGGTTGATTTTTTTGATAACTGAATGATAAAGTAAACATGAAAAAATGACCCATAAAAGGGTAGTAGCAATGTTTACAGACTAGATTACATTATGCCAGGTTGCTGACTGCATACCTGCTGATTAGGAAAAATTCAGCCCTCTGTCTATTGACTTTTAGTTGGAAAAAGCACACTGCTCGGTTTCTTACCGAGTCACTGAAAGCTCTCTTACTCAATAACCACGCAGCAGCGGTGGAGCGTATGATGAAGCTGACAGATGTTTATTAGTAGAAAGGCTGTACTAACATTTACCTATCTCTCCTGTCAACTTCGGTAGATCTTCTTTTCGATTGTATACGCCTCGATTGTCTACGCGATGACGTCGCAACCGTGCGAGCTGGAGCGATATCTCATGTTTACGGCCGTGCTGGTGCTCAACACCATCGTGGCCGACGGGTTCGGTCTGTTCCTGGGCACGTTCCTGAACGAAATCGTAAGTCGGATTCAGAGGTCGCTCGAGTCAGCCTCATTAGCCGCCCTCTTCACCACCACCCTGGGCACCACTCTCGTTGGTTGTGGCTGGCTTTGAGGATTTGGCTTCGAGCGTCCTCTGTATTGTTTGTGTTTGCTGCGTTCTTCCTAGAGATGGATTGTCTTAACGGTTTTGCTGTTTATGTATGTTTGCGCCTTGGCGTCGTCGGCTTGGACGGCAAATCGTGCCTGTGCCGGACCAACCGCCACCACCAACAGAATGGAACGTTCATCGGTGCCATCATGACCTGCTTCATGTTTGTGTTCTGCGGTTTCCTCATCATGTTCAGCCACATGTCGGATGCGATGCGGGGCGTCAGCTACCTATCGTCCCATCGCTACAGCTTTGAGGCCCTGGTGCTGACCGCTTACGACGACAGCCGGAGCGACCTGGTGTGTCCCAAGGACGAAATGTACTGTCACTACGTGTAAGTAGCTTCTTCCTGCTGCCTGGACCGAGCCGGTCACGTGTGATGGGGGAAGTGCTCCGCCGACCCCCTCACCAATGTCATAATAAATCATGGCAATCACGGTTTTGATTCGTCGCCGCTTCCTTTCGTTTACCGTTTGCAGGAAAGCCAACACGATACTGCGGGAGCTCGGCATAGTGTCCGGTAACTATCTGTTCAACGTGGTAACGCTGGTCGTGCATTTCGTTGCAATTAAGGTGGTTGGATTCTGGACGCTCAAGCGCAAGCTGAAGATGGGATGAACGGACAGGCGAGGCGACTGGCGAGGGCACATATACACAGAACTATACAAATATACACCTACACATGACTTAAGCACGGAAAAGTCACTCATCCCGGTGACTGATCCGGGCGGGTGGGGAGGGTGGAGAACGCAGCAGCAACGCACTAGTGAACCCTTAAGCGGAATGGATTGTGATTAATACTTCGTGGTACATGTTTAGTACTTTAAAGTTTTACTATGTTTCATATTTTGGAGGATTTTGAAGAAGCGTTCAGTTTAATTCCGTTGCCAAACCAGCGAACAGAGCAAATGCAGTAAAGTGGTACAAATGGAAATAATCTAACGCCTGCTTTGAGTTGGTTTTTCATTACGGTTTAGTAAATATTGAGAATGCTGTATCGATTTTTGTCCCAGATAAGTTAAGGCTGTCAAAAGGCATTTGTTGCTCAAAAAGTACCATAATATTGAAAAAATTCATTTGTTTGTTTAAATTGATTTTTTTAGATTCAATTCATTATTTCATTTTTATATTCAATTTATTTTTATTTTTATTTTCAAAAAATTCATTTTTAAATTTAATTTAAAATATTCCTGCTCCTTTCTTCAGTGCATTTATCCTAGTCCAACTGTATTGCTCTAATAAAATTAGTATACTTGCTTTATTGAAATAATAATTCCAATAAGTTTGTTTAAATTTTAAAAAATCATTATTATATCTTGTAAACCATTCGTAAGCGTTATTAACTATATTAACTATACCAAATTTATTTAATATCGTTAATATTAAATTCTAGCACCTAAAATAGTCTTGGCGCTATTTTGTCACTCAGTGGTACAATATATGCTATAAATAGGCTAAACGTTGTCATTTTTTTCTGGATGTAGTATGTTCACATTTTCTTTTCTAGCAACAAATATCATAAAGTTTTAATAAAAATCACTAGTGAGGCTACCGACAAGTTAAATAATTTACACACTTTGAGTGCCTTTAAATGAATGCTTTTATAGGTGCTTTTATAGTAAAATGTTGGCTGTGAATGGCCAATAACCCCGAACAGCACCATTTTAATACTTTATCGCCATCTCTTGAACGCGGGTTGAACGAATATTCAATCATCGTGCAGAAAAAAAGCACACACACACACACACACACCAACTAAGCCACGAAACCACGAAGAGCATTTTCCGGTACAAGAGGGCGTGCATGATGGCCGGGCCAGAGTTTGCATTGCAAAGCGCCAATCGCGAAGCGTATCTAAGCATATTCCATTAAAATATTGTAAATGCTTTTACTGATATTGCACGAGATATGCATATTTGCTGATGCGCTGACGAGGCAACGAGGCAAAACCTAGGGCCGTCCGGCCTGACCCGATCTCACATTCCAGCTCACATGCGCTTGCCTTTGCAATGTGTACCAATGTGTGTCTGATCTCGTGCTGGCGTCCGAGAGCGTGGGTGGGTTCGCTAATGGCGTGATTTTCGTCGTGACCGACAGCGTCACTTTGGGTGTGGGTGATGAAATGCTTGTTAACTTGTGCACTGCAACTCGATCCCGATCAACCTCATCTCAGCGCATCAGAGTTTGATGTGCATGACGACTCGGGTGACCGAGATAGGTGGCATCCGGGCGTGCATTATATAAGCTCTTCGGACCGATGATGGTTTGCACTCGCTCACACACACTCACACAGACACACCAACGCACATAGATAGACGGATATGCTAAGAAGTAGAAGTGCAGTGCGGACGTTCCTGAAGTTCTAGTTCGATTTATTTGAATGCAGTGCAAAGAAAAAGAGTGTTTTAGAGTTGGATAAGTCACTTTCCCAACAACTTTAGTGTGAAGTTCGTCCCCCAATTGGGGATTCGCGAGTGTTAGCGACGTGGCGTAATTTACCAGCCAAAGAAGTTGG
>KI915059.1:522796-585511 GCA_000473445.2 Anopheles farauti | reverse complement strand
AAAAAAAAAAAAAAAAAAAAAAAAAACATAGATAGACGGTCACGCATCGTTCCGCCAACAACGTCCCCATCGGCGTTACTCGTCGCATGGACAGTGGACTATCCCAAATCTCTGCATATCAAAACATGCCCAAACAGGCGCACTGGAACGGGGCATGTTGCTTCAGGCGATGGAAACCGGCCGTAGGACGCGTTGACTAGGCGTCGGATGTTTAAAACCGGGTCGATGGTTTCCGTCGGGTTATCATATTTTTCCCCGCCGATGAATTCACATTTGCCTATCTAAACTTTTCGCTCCCTACTTTTCGCCCACCAGGAAGCCAAACACGATCGTCAGTGTCAGGTGCATCGATAGAGTGCTACGGAAAGGCGGTATGGAATTCCGAGAAATTGAAACGCGTTTGGCCCACCCATTCTGTGCTGGAATGTTGCGGTTTCGGGCGAGGTGGTTTATGCTAGGGAGTTTTGAAGTAATATTCCATTTCCGTGCTCCAGTGCTTCCGAAGCGTGTGAGCGGAAATGTATGTATTAAAGCCTACTAAGCAATATGTTTCTGTAACGGTGTGTTCCACCAAAATAAGAACAAGTTTATCTTTGTTATTTATATGTGCACTTGGTATAACATTTTACACTATCCAAAAAGCATCTCGAAGGTGTAACGATGTGTTAGAAAAGGTGAGCGATTGTTAAAAACGTTATTCCTGTTAGTGCTTCAAAATACAAAAATAGGCATGATTTGTATTGAGGATGTTACACAAAAAGAAAAGAAAAATATCAGTGTAAGTATAGAAGGAATAAACTTTAATTTTATGTTTCTCTAAACATTCCTGTTAGTCTCATTTTGCTACAGTCAAATGCAATGCAGCTAGCATGCACTATCATTATTTTTGATTATTTGTAAAATAATTAAGTTTGCTTGCAGTTTTATTAAAAATTCGATACGAGAGATGAATAAATTGTTGCTGTAGTAATATTGAAACATTTTTAAGCCAATAAACCTTACAATCGGAAAGTGCATGTAAAAGTAAATACTCAACGAATGGCGTGAGCTCAAAAAATTCAATTATGGGCTTCAAAAACAAATTCATGGAATGGAATAAAACAGACAGCCGTTACAATCTCGTCTGAGCCAACGGTGGCATTGCCTTCTCTAAAAGTTCTCCATCATTTCGCTCGATTTCGTGGAAATACTCGTGCTTATAATGAATCAGCAATAAGCAAGCGTTGCAGTGCATCGTTTGCAGAAAGAGTGCATGCAACTGCAAACGATCTGTTGAGAACGTTGTATTTAATATTTGTGCTTCACGAAGCTGTACACAAATTGGTGGCGGTAAATGACCTGAATAGTGTGTTATGTCTGGATGCAATTAAATTAAGTTTGAACTTTGTATCTTCGTTTTGTGATGAATTTATAACAAGAATTTGAAGCCTTCAAATGACGAATCAATTGATTTATCGCTTTTATAAGTCTGGAACATGAGAATGATAATGTTGAGATTAATTAGGAAGCTACTTGTAGGTTTCTAAAATTCTTATTCAATTGCTCAGTTAGCTAGTGATCAAACGAATTTTTAGCGACATGTACTGAAAAATCCCCATTAGTTTGAATAATCGTCCAACACTTGAAAGTAGTGAACAGAATAAGAAAATTCCCCAAAATACTGTAAAAACTATCATGGTGGTAAAATGATGTTTTAAAATATGCTGAATACTTTTAATTGCATTTCAAATTAAAATGCGTTAAATAAATAACTGTTTATTTTCCAAATTGAAACAAGTTACGATATTTATATTAATTATAGATTTTTGTAAGTTTTCTTTAATTAGAATCAATTTATCGAACGTTGAGATTTCTTCGGTTTTATGTCACAATCAAAGAGCTCCTTATGAAACAATGATTCATATGAGAATTTAACAAAGCAAGTAAGTAGCAATGATTATATAAAGATGTCTAGAACACCTATCTTTGTTATATAAACATGGTTAAAAAATATTGTGACCTAAAGTTCTATTACTAATAGAATTAGTATTTCCTTAGTATTTCCTAGTATTTCCTATAAAATTTAATCCTAGCTTAAAGTGATTCGAATTACGAGCCAAAAGTTTCATTCAGCAGCTAGTTGAGTATACTGATGTATTTTATATGTTAAGTTTAAACTAATAGCTAGCAAATTATAAAAAATTTTCAAAGCGAGTATAGTCATCACTCTGGAAACTCAACAAGTGGAAACAAGTGAATCTGGAAACACTCTGGAAACAAGTGAATTTATTCAAAACAACAAAAATAACTATTTTGTAGAACATTTTGTCGCAAAAGCTATAGGTGCTTCTATCCCGGAACTTGAAAATGCATATTAATCTGTTAGAAACCGTTTAATAAAAGCAGCTGTAATGTAAATCAAGCAAAATGTGAAACACTTCCTGTAACAGCTCAACCCACCTGCACGGGAATATTTACGTGTCCTATTCATAATCCGAAAACACACTGGCCACTGCCTTGAAGTAGCCACTAGTGAATTCCCCGTTTCCCGTCGTCGTTTGCGTCCAATTGTGAAGGGTTATAAAAGCTGACAAGCTTCTCATAAATGGAATAGCTGAAAAATTCATCACCACCAAACCTTTTGCTAGCGTCCGAAACAGCGCGAGACATTTTGCACCCTTACAGGATTGCACTATACCCTCCCTCCGTGTGGGGATGCTTTTCAAGGATTTAACACACACGTACACACGTACACACGTACACACCTACCAAGACCGAAAGGCGATTGGGACGTTGCGAAATAGAGAGAAAGTGAGAAACTAAAGAACCAAGACTGGGACTGGGTGTCCAAAATACGGCAACGTTTGCTTATGAATAATTTCTTCTAGACAGGGCGCATCAAGGTGTCCGTGTTGCCACCATGTCTCTTGCATGGGAACCGCGTGGTGCTGAGCCATGAAAGATTCAGACACGTTCGTTTCGACGGATGAACGAGCAGCTGTGAATTCGGTTCGTGAGTTCGTGACAGGGGTGCTTGAAGAAGATCTATAGTAGAACAAAGCCCCAAAAAAAGATCATTCGTTTGGGAGTGAGATTGTGCGAAAGCGTTGATTCTGAGGGTTTGATAATGAGCCGGCGAATTTGCTAGTGCCCCGTTTCAAATTACTCACCATGGGGGTTCGATTTTTGTTCCAGTTCCGTTTATTACTATTCACTCAAAATCCAACCCGAAACGCTTTTCAATGCAACCCCCGGTTGGCATGCAGAAAGATGCACCTTGCACGGGGCATGCATAATACGGTCGCATTTCGGACACGAAGACCATGGCGTACGGTGTTGAAGATGAGCGAGCGCTCGAAGAATTAATTCTACCAGCATTCTAGCACCAGGATCCGGGAGCTCCACGATGCAGGAGCGGGAGGTGAGCGGTACCCGTTTGCAGTGCTTAAAATTTATAGCCCTCGCCTCGTGAGTGTGACAGTAATTTTAAGTTATTTCTGACATATTGGCACCGCACGAATCTGCGCTCCGTCATCCGGTTCGGTAAGCCGATTTTCCACCCCTTTGCAGCCACGAAGAACGAAGCGGGGTGCGGGAAATCCTTTTTTTATCCCGCTCAAAGGATACCAACTGCCACCGAATGTTACCGGTCGGAAGGCAAAAGTTCGAGACAGTCGGCTTTCGGTAGCTTTTTATGGTGAATGGGAATGGGACGCCCGCTCAGCCCGCTTGTTTCCATCCGGGTTTGGGGGTGGTTGTTTCGCATGTTTCAGGAATAATTTCTGCTGTCGACAGCTTCCCCAGCGGAGCCGAGCGCAGTTAAGTATCGCCGTCCCGGTGCCGGAGCGATGCATTCGTGGAGTTTGCGGTTGATTTATACGTCACGCTTGGCGTGGTTGGGCATGGGGTGGTGTCCGATGGTGGAAGGGATCGCTCTCGTGGCTCGGATATGCTGCACACCACGGCGAGGTGCAAAATATTGCCGGCTGCAAGTTTTTCAATCTTGCCTCGGTGGGAAGCGTTTATGTTGGCGAGCGAAATTATGCACATACGACGCACAGGAGGCAGCACGGCTGGGCCGGATGTTCGGTCGAAACGCAAATGTAAATGGCCGCAAGATGTACTGACAACTTTGGCAATTTTGCAGCCCCGTGCTCTGTCGGCACATGAAGGTGTTTGAGGGAGCGCACAGTTCTCGCTGGTTAGCCGGTTTTGGAGTGTTTTCATAAAGATGAGCGTATTTTAATTTGAACGCCGCTGATTTTGAGAAACTCATTTAACAAAACTTTTCTTTATCAATTGCTTGATGTGCCGAATGCGGCCAACATGCCGTGTGCATCTTTGCTTGAATTTGCCTAATGTCGTATGGTAAAAGTGAAGAGAGCTTATGTAGTTCACGGTAACAAGGTGGATATGGGAGTTATGAGGCAATGGATAGTGAGTTTGCAGTTTGTAGTTGAATATGATAATAAATATTGAGTGAAAACTGCACAATTTTAGTGATTATATAAAAATCTGTAAATATTTTTCTTTTCCCGATCAAGCTCTATGATCCTGTTTATTGGTTATTGACTGGTCTGGTTATTGGAAACAATTTATCCTGGATACTTTATTATTGCTGATAAATACGAAAAATTACAGTTCCAGAAAAATAATGTTCAAGTACAAACAAAGTATCTGTAGTTTACTAAATAAATAAATAAATAAATAGAGGTTTCAGCGCAAAAGGCTGGATTTCTGTTTAATTAATTTCTATTTATTTTCACATACGCAATGTTTCAAAACAGTATGCAATGAAGTGGATTAGAATAGTGTGGAACAATAAAAAAGCTGCTCCACACTGTGCGTAACTATCATGTTGCGTGAATCAATTGCTATTGATCTGCCTCAGTACGTTCCCTCGCGAAGTCGTTTGATAACATCGTTTAAGAATGCCGGCTGGAACCAACAATTATCCATCTCCAACTATCACAAAAAACGTTGTTGAAAAGAGGTACCATATTTCCTTGATATAGAACAGATCAGGAAAAACGCTTGTTTGTTCTTCAAACGACAAAAGTGATATACATTTTAACACATATACAATTCCCGGAGTCATCTGACAGTTTAAACGCGTCCAGAAGGAGTTGAAATTTAGGAATCCAGTTTAGTTGCCGAATAATAATTGTGCTTACTATATTAATACCATCAAAAGCCTTACATACTTTTAATTTGAGATAAAACATGCATGTTAAAATGGAAAATTTTGATAATTTACAAATTATTAGAGAAGGCTCATAGACAAAAAAAAACTTTCGAACACGATTATAAGATAACTGTTGAAATCAAGTATTTGTAAACTCTTGTGAATTATAAAAATAATACATACCTGCTAACTATGGATTTATATAATAGCACATAAACTGTGTTTTTAAAGATATTTGATTAGATATTTTTAAAACTATCTTCTATTAGTTCACCTTTTTCAATACAACATGGCGCTCCAGGTCAACGAAAACAAAACTAGTATACATTTGCATTAAATATTCAACACACGGCAGTCAGTTATGTTCATTTCATCATTGAAAAATCAGTTAATCGTTTCCTTCGTTTCCAATAACTTCGACTGCCAATCAAGCGTGCAGGAAAACAGCAATAACAACAGTAGTTCATAGCAATGTTTGTCCCTGCTGCAAATCTGCATATTCTGCATAATGCAGCGCAAATCCACCCAGCGAAGGGAAACGCTTTATTATTCAACAACACGCCACATTCGCTCTTAAATTCGATTACGTTCCATTAACGCTCCCGGTTTTGTGGATACGGTAGCTGCTGCTGCTGCTGCTGTCGGCACTGCCCTTGCTTTGAACCGCTCCTGCCGCTCTGCTGAAGTACAACGCACAAAAAAAAAAAAAACGTTGCTCGCGCGCGTGACTGAAACCGAAACGGGCTTCAAGGAGCTGTTGTAGTAGCTTTCTTTTTATCTAAATCAAAGGCAATCAAAGAAAAGATAGCGTCTTTCGGTGAAGGCCACGCTGTTCGGATAAGGGCGCCAGTAACGGATACACGGCCGGAAAAGCGCAATCGAGAACGCATGAAGGCACGATATCCCGGCATCAGCCCCACAAAGCAGAGGACATCCGTCAAAGAAAGTTCGCACGATTGGTGTGCGAGCACCAGGTCCTGTTTTTTTTTCTATCTCGAAATATTTATTTATTCTTGTGACATCGGATCAGGTTGAGGGGCACGATTAGCTAAATTGGGTTGCCCAGGAAGGTGGTCGGTTGAAAAGAAGGGCAAAAATCTCAGCTGGCTGAGCGAGGCAAGCTTATCTGGACTGTCGATGAATGACGCGCCGGGCACGAACGAGGCGCACGGGAAAGGAAGGAAAAACGGGGTGTTTGAAAATCAAAATGGAACATGATCGAGAATGGACCCTCGAGTGGGCGATAGTGGCAGAATCGCAAAGGCTCACGAAGGCCGGCGGTTGGAGCGAGGGGGGGCGTTGGGAGGATTTTTCGTATAAAAGCGGTAAATTTGTGCTCAAAAATTCTGCTCACGATCGTTGTAAGACTGGGCAAACTATACGTATCCCTCCCTCGCAACCCATCGCCGGCGCTCGTGACGGTGTGAGAACTGTTGTTGATGGTGTTGCCCGGGCGATGGAAACTATTTCCGGATGTGCGGTTGTAAAACAGGATTTGACAGCACAGGCGAACGAGCGCAGAATGATAAGGGGGCCTGTGGAGGGGTACGAAGGTGCACTTGCCAGCCTTGCCATGCAACAAATATCCTCTCGCTATCGAATCGTACAGTAAGTGTTGTAAGTAAATGAAAAAAAGCTTGCGAAGTATTGGTGTCCTATTTAAAATGTTTATTAATGGTTTTATTCATTGTTACTAAAGCCACTAATGCTATCTGATTAATCTATTATCTATGTTTTTAAACATTCCTAACGGTTTCAGACCAGAAAACAGTTAATATTGAGCGTGAAAGAGTGTGCAACGTAATGCATAAATATAGCATTAATTACAATTATCATCTAACGCTCAGTATTGTTAATCTTTAATACTATAAAATAAAACAAGAGACAACAACAACAGTATCATTTGAAGCTAGTTTTTTTATATACATGTATTTATTGATTATTACTATTATTAGTATTATTATTTTCATCTATGCAAGGCCTGTTTTATTTATCCTGTTTTAAAGATACGAAATATAGTCATATGCTCTAGAATCTGCCAAATAAGGAAATAAATAATTAATATTTTAACCACAATATACAAAATTTGTTCACCAAATGAGTAAACGATGAAAATTAAAAGTATTTTAGTTAACTCAATAAAATCATAAATTCAGTTTTTTTAGGTACAAAACTGTTCATGAAACGATTGAACAGTGGATGAAAATGTTAAAATCTTGAATTAAACATATTTTAAACATCATTCCTCTATCTCTAAAGCACGCACTGTAAAAATTTGTCTTCGATGTCCAAATCCAATACCCTGACGGAAGTAAAGCACGTAAGGTTATCACTGAAGAATCGGCTGGAGTAGGGGAAACAGAAAGCTGCGGTACCTAGGTGGTAAGGCACGGTGTGTCGCCTCTGTCTTTTATGTTAGCTGCGCTCGATTTTCAATGCTTATCTCGATTCAATTTATGTGAATGGAAGAAAACTCGGAGGCTAGATGGAAGCGATACGCAGCGATCTCGGAGCCGCGTCTTGCGAGTTTCCACTTTCCCACTCCCGGTGACAATGTTCATCGAGTTTGGTCCTGTGCAACCCGCATGATGCTGGTGTGCCAGCGAATGCTACAGGATCAATCGCTCCAATCTTCGGCATCCTCGGCACTGATTGAATGATGAATGTGTGCCACGGTCGTTTGTGCAGTTTGCGGCTGTAAGCTTCAGCGATCGGTGGGCAGGACTTTTCAACTTCCGGACACGCTGTCGTAGGTAAAAAGCCGGCATCCGTACATGTGACGCCCGTGCGCTAAGTTTGATTCGGTGAGAAAGTTGAAATTAATATTTCCAATCACTTTTCCCTTACGTGTATTTTATTCCGCTTACTTTACCGCTGCCGAGCAAGTGGAATGTCGTAGAAAGACTGACGAAGAAAGTGTGCAGAGGGGCCGCTTGTTTGTCAGTCGGTGAGGGTCCATTGGGGACAAGAAGCACCTACAGGTAAGAGAAAGTAGGACCATCCATAGGGGAATCGGTAGATTATTGTGGCAGCTAACTAGCTAACTGAAGAGAGACAGAGCGAGTTACAATCGCGATCCACGAAATCGCGGACACGGCGCCGGAATCAGAATCCTTAAAGCCGCCAGCAAGTTCACCGGAGTTGCACGAACCTGGGGATTATAATCTCTGATTGAATCGGATCATTCCCGTCGACTCGATCCGTAGCCGTCGCCGGTGGAAAAGCGGATTAGAAATCTTCTCACCACCATGTACGGTGCAATCGTTTGGCTCCAAAATGAAGATGGTAGTGAATGGCCGCAGTTTATTGGTGTTCTGCGTGGTACATATCAACTCGGGCGCTGATTAGAGTCTACCAAAAGGGAAAGAAGTTCATCGTGCTCGCGAAGAATCCTGCGGGTACGTAGTTACGGCTCAGTCAAAGGGGTTATTGCTGCATCAAGTCGATTGGGAATTCGGATAGTGTCTTTCTTCTGTTGGAAGAGGTTCCATTAGGTAAGAATACTGGTAATACCTTGTTTTAATCATCTATTCACAAGAGGCGTATTACAACTTATCTAAGCGGGTTATAGCAAAGTGAGATATTGATTTGTCATGAGAAATAAGTGTCCTGGTTGTGTGATTTAAGAGTGAATATATATTTCAAATTAAGTTTAGATTACTAATTAATTTTTCAAACTTTATGTGCTATACGATTAGACATGGCATATTGTGTATTATCAACTAATGTATTTTGAAATCAAATCTACAATAACTTTATCTCCGTAATTTTCATATATTACATAAATATTAAAAAGTTAATAAAATTTATTTAAAAAAGAAAACAGTCAAGGAGAGAATTGTACATGTCCTATCCTGTTTATTAATGTTCTGATGAAATATCGTAAAATTATGGAGAAAAATTATGTTAAAATTTCATCTTAGGATCCAAATGCTATATTTTTGTTTGTTTTCTCATAACTTTTAAGTTTAAAATTCAAATGTTTTGTCTTATAGTTTTTATAATGTGGTTTATAATATTTATTTAAATCTGCATGTTCCAGTTTTACTAAATGATATTTTTCTGGTGAAATAAAAAGAAACAAATCAAAAATAAAATTGAAATTGTGAGTAAGAAATTTAATTGCTAATCTTTTCTTTGTATTAAATAATCACTATTCAAGTGCTGCAAAAATGCATTGGTGTGAGGCGAACAAACAGACAAAGGTTCAAAAGTTTCAAAATTATGCTCCGTAACAATTCATCCAGCAGGTGAAACGCAAGCGTCGTAATTTAAGGTTTCAACTAGCTTGAAAATTGCTCGAAAGACCACTGCAGGACGTGCTTAGATGGCTTTTGTTTCAAGCGTCGCGTAATATTTATATCCCAGCATACCTCTTTTTTCTTGATTTTTTTTGGCTCTCCTGCACGTCGGTTTTCACACGAATGTTTCTCGTGTTGCCTGCATACCTGAGAGGTGCAATCCGCTAGCTATGGTCCATCATCAACCCTGTCACGAGAGAGCCTTCTAAAAAATGACCTCCTAAGCTCACGCGGGCATACGGCATGCCGTGAGCGTGCTTTGTGGGCCGAATTTATTGGCGAATTTATTGAGTAACTTTTCAAATCTCACTTTCACGTGAACCAAGCGACCGGCAGCCCATCTCGAACCGTTTGCCAAGGGTGAGTTTTATGTGTGTGTGTGTGTGGGGTGGCTCACGGATCAGATATGATATAATTTTGAGTGCAAGTAGGAAGTTGAAACTGAACGTGTAAAAACGGTTATAAGAAAAAAAACACATTCGCGAACGAACTGCAAGGATATGTGCAGATGCCCGGTAAGCCGGTTTCGGGCAGCCAGCTCGTTTCGTTATTTGAATAGATAAATCAAGCTAGTTGTGTGCAGTCGTTTCACACGCTACCAAAACGGATAGTATGCCGAATAGTTTTTTTTGTGGATGGCGCTCGAGAAGCTTACGACGAAACGTATTTCGGACACTTGAGATCGTTTAATGAAGAAAAATGAAGATTGATGCGCGGTGGAATATGAACGACTGTCGCAAAGGGATGTGTGCGAGTGTTCTGCGAGCAGATTCTTTCCTTGTGCTCTTTGCACAAGGTCATAATCCACCCGCCATTGCAACTTTATTTTTAGTAAGGGGTGAAATGTTCATAAATATGTCGGGCGATTTAAATGGGTTTTTACGACCTTTAAGCGGCACAAAAATAAGGTCAAAAGTCACCATCTTGGGAATGATATTGTTTGATTTAAATTTTAAAAGAAGTCATGAAATCGGAAAAATTCATAAAACCAAAAAGGTGCTATAGATAAGATTTACTCTAAAACATAACATAAAATGTTAAGTTATTTTTATATAAATGAAAATATAACACAGTGTGAAAAAACAGCACAATTGATCAATTTGTATTATTGTTTTTAAGCAAAAACATGAATTTGATAAATTAAACCTAGCATTAGACCATGTAAAATGTAAGTAAGTATAATGTAGCAAAATATGTATATGATTGATCGTTAATTATCTTCAATTGCATAGCGTTATGGCGGTTTCATATTTCATGCTATAAAAAAATATTGTATCGTAACACGCAATTCAAGAATATTAGTTATTAAATAAATACTATGTTATCAAACGACGGCATGAGCTATCGTTCCGTATGTGATTTATCTGGTTCCTAATTTAACTACGTGGCTGAGTAGTTTTGAATTTGAAATTTCACATAAATTGTAAGGATACATTGTGCTTAGACACACAAGACATTGTACTTAGACTTATCTACTTAAGTACTCTGTACTTAGATTTATATAAGCTTAAGTACGAATGTTAATAATATTATTAACGGTGGTGTCGGTTTCGGTAGCGTCAGAATAAATTACACAGCTCACCGAGAGAGGGCGTAAACATCAAGACTACCGATCGGGTAATAAAGATAGAACGATTACACAAACTTGAGTAACCCGATCGGTAGGACAATGACCGCAAAGCCGGACAAGACTGGGGAATCGGAAAAGCAGTATGAGAAGTGCGAGAAGTGCGAAAACAGACGGAGTATGAGCACTGAATTTGTAACACTGACTGATTGACCGACAAAATTGATAAAGAAAGTGTTTATGAAAAGTTTTCAAACGCCAGATATTCTCTTTCACACGATAAAGCTGTTGCTGTTGCAGCAACGGATTAAATAAATAAAAAAAAAAAAAAAAAAAATATAAAAAACATCAATGCTTTTACAGACCTTCCAGCGTCGCACTTGGATAAAATTCAAAAAAATATATATATATATATATATATATATATATATATATATATATATATATATATATATATATGCATTTGAATAATGTTTCGGTGTTGTAGTTAATTGAACTGATTTCAAATTAACAAAAACATTCAAACATGTCTAGTATGAGAACCCCTGTCAAGGGCCACAGGCTTTTAGGGGTATGTAAAAAGAAATCGCCAGTACGAAATTGCAAAGTTAATTTTTTCTTTAGACGTTGAACAATGTTTACATATTGTAGATCCGAGATCCGATCGCTTACGAGCCACGGAGCGTATTCTACCGCTGCTCTTTACCTTCCGCACAGACACTTCTCCAACAAATTGGAAGGGTTGTGTTCAATATTTTGCAAACTTTATAATCGAATTCATTGGTTCACCCAAACAGTTTCGATGGACAAAACCTACGAATTATTTCCCGCGATATGAATTGGACTTAGGTGGCTTTAACCAGGATTTCGTATTCTTGGAGTAATGAACCGAAGTGAGCATTACTGTAAAAATATACTTTAGTATCGAGTTTTCACTACATGGTGAATTTTGGATTGCTTAAATACTCATGAATGTAAAAGTGAAAATTGTCTTATCTGCTCGTTTATACTTCGATCATTACAAACTATGTTGATCTGATCTTTAACATCAATTGAATTGTCAATTTTTTGCACACTTCATTCATAACTGCTAAGATTTTCCTTTTTTATGGATCACTTTGCTCGGCTCCGAGGGAAACACCTTGTAATTTAATAAACCTTGGACATGTACGGGATAGTGTACTATTTGTGCAGAAATGCAAAGCAAATGCCTAGAATCGGTGTTTGCGGTACGCAAAACTGTGACCTAAAAGGTAGACTATAATTCACCGTGATGACGAGTTCTCTATAAATGATCACTCGATCACTTTCATTCTCTCTCCCTCACTGTCTCCTACAATTTAAGAGTGTGTATAATGATATAGTAACCTTTCTAACGTAGGTTATTTGCAGCTTCGTCTCAAATTATGCAATAAATTTTCGCAAGGCAAACAGCTGGGTGTACGGCAATGCGTTTGAAAGTAAAAAAAGAGTACAATCACAACATACATTTTTCATTCTCGAGCAAACGACTGTTTGTGCAGAAGAATGTTGATAACACTTTCGCTGTCACCGACGTGGAGCATAACATGCACAATTGCGAAGCTCGTTTCAATGAACCTTTCATCGACGCCGTATACCTTCCGCTGGTGCCTTTGTCCACCCCCCTCATGCTGCTGGAAAATATCGAGACCGAGACCGAGTGTACCATAAAATTTGAAAACTTTCCCATCGAATGCATGCACCGGAGCTGGCAGCGGTAGTGAACTTTTCGGTTTTTCTGATTGAACATTCTTCGTCGGTTGGTTGCGCTTCGAAGCCAACCGACGGGGGTTGGTCGTGGGCCCACGGTGAGCTACGATGCTTGGGGCGTGCGGCAGAGCGACCGGTTAACAACGATGTAAAATCTGACTCATAACTTGCATTGCTTAATGAAGTTGAAATGTGTTAATTTGGAAAGTTTGTCCCCATGGCTCCGAGGGAGATACCACCGAGCACAATCGATTGCTCGTGGGAAATCGGAACTGAGGATGCGCCCGTTGCGTGTGGCAGAGAAACCGTGCGCTTAACAATTCCGATGGTGCACGGTGAATAAGTTCGGTGACATGGAGAGAGAGGAAGAAAAAAAATCTGAAAGGCTTGTACCGCACTTGCGTATTTGCCGGTTGATAAGTGCGTGCCGTTCCGACTGTTTCCAGTGGCAAACGTTTTACGTCTTCTTCTCTTCCCCAAAACCACGAACGTTTCATTCGAGTGCAAATGCGGAATGGAATGTGAGGTACAAAAATTACGCGACCGAAAGTTTGCTGTGTCTGTGATTAGAATTTTCAATTTCAAACTCTTTACGCTCGCTGGGAGGTAGCACTTCGCGGTTTCTTATCCTGCCGCACGCCCTTCATCGTTTTACAACCGCAACGGCGGCGGCAGTACTCAGCCAGATGGGAGGTATCAGCTACCAGGCGTCTCCACTGAAGAAACAATTGCAAACTATTGCGATCACGCGCTGCTCCGTCCCTGTTTGCAGGTTTCTGTTGAGCGGAGAAGTTTTGCAATGAAATGTTCATCGCTGGCTGCAGTAAGTTTCTCAATGTTATTGCCTAACATTGATACGGTTGGGGTGGTAAGACACTACATTCCACATACCGAGACGTGTACTGCGGAGGGCAAATTGTTTGGTTGATTCTTGTGTGAAAGATGCTATTGCTTGTGGATGTTTTCATATTGCTGTCTTTTGTGATTGATTTTATTGTTGATTTAACGAGTGGAATCGAATCGGTGTTTAAACATACTAATCGAATAATGATAGTGCATTTGTTATTATTTGATGATAGTGGTATTTTTTATGCAGTACAACTTTATTCCGTTTCGGTTTATCGCCCCTTGTAGTGTTACAGATTAATTAATTTGGAAATATTCTACGATACTTAATTCATAGACCAATGTGCAAAAATTTTGTTTAAATCACAAAAATTATTCTGCTCAAACTAGTGAACAAAAATTTAAGAAATCCACGATGAGAAGTAATGTTTTAATAATCGGCCCTTACCTAATCAGTACCTACGCGTAGCTACCTTACTGATCTGTTTCTTAATTTACAACTATACAAAGATTTTCAAAGGCTAAAACATAAGATAAAGTCAACTTTAACCCCATTCATAACTTACTCACTTCTTTATACCGTAACTATTGTACTAGGTTTCGAATAGTGTTAATAGAGCTTCGGCGGTTTCTATTAAAGAAATTGCTATCCGTCTTACAAATAAACTCATCTAGTCTAGAAATATTGAATCTTTTATGTAATAAATAAGTTCTAAACCAAGGTGGAACGTTCAAGATCAATTTTAATATTTTGTTTCGCTTAACTAGGAATCGTTTTTGGTGTGTACGTGCACAAGAACTCCTTATTTTTTTGTCGAGTCATTTTTTCTACCTAGTTGTGATTTTTTATTTAAAAGTGGATGCAATACTTTCAGTAATTTATCTATTCTTTCTATCACGTTTACTACGTGTGTTTTGAACGTTAAATGTGTTTCTAAATGTACTCTAACATATTAGATTCTATTTTCCTGTTCGACATTTCCTTGTTGAAAAAGCAGATTATGTTGGGGTTGTTTACGATGGCATATTTTTCTTGTAAAATAGATTACTTCTGATTTTTCGAAGTTTATCTTAAGTTTCCATCCAACGCAGTATTTGCCGTACACTTTTAGAGCCGTGTTTAACGAACAATGTATAGATTTAGGATTTTTGCTGCTGACGAGATGGCAACATCGTGTGCATACAGATAAATGGTGCATTTTTGTGTTGTGGGAATATCGTTAACGTAGATTGTAAATAACATTGGCGAAAGAATACTTACCTGAGAAACACCGGTCAGGGGTTCATAATATTCAGATTTTAATAAAAATTACCAAACATTAATTAATGCTGGTTAGTGTTTCAATATTAAACTTTATTTAAAACATGAAAACAGATTTAATAATGCAAATTGTATTTAAATATTTCTATTAATTGCATTTACACGGTAAAGTATAATATGTTCTACGTATTTATACAAAATGATTAAATAACTATGTCTAAGTTTAAAATTAACAAATGACTTTAAGCGTTTGAAAAACATCCATGCGTTAGGATTCATATGGTTCACGCGTTTGGTATGTTTCTGACAGCTTTCCACGCCACGGCTGGCAATTCTGTTCACATCAACTACACGACGTTCCATTCATCTCACGCGCTCAAATTCCGTTGCACGTTCCCCATGTCGAACGTCAAACATTTATGCGTCATTGTGTTTGCCGTCGGTTTTTCGTATGCTTCGTATGTCCTAGACGTACAGGACACGGTACGGTAAAGGAAAACGTCGCAGTGATTGGCGAAGCTAGCAGGTGAGACCGGGAGCAACAGTGAAGGCAAAGTTGCTCATAAAATATAATTGGATTGTAAAACAAATTTGTCGTGGAATACGGTGGGATAGCTTTTAATTAAAAATCAATAAGTTAATTAAAGAGCCACACCAACCGTTCATTCCTTTCATTCGCTCCCGCTTGTGCACACCTGTATCGAAGGAGTGGGAGTGGTGTTTTTTTTTTTCAGGTTTGGCACAAACCGTGTTGCCGTGGCCGGAGGCTTAGCTTTTGTAGCGTTTTTAGCCGTGCACCAACTTTCTGGAATGACCGAGGATTTAAACGAAAAAAAAAAATGTTAAAGTTTTCGCCGAGTGAAAGGACCAAGCGGAAACATCCGCTTCATCATGTTCTTATCTAGTCGCGGTGCATTTACAACCCGACTGATCGGATGATCTTTCCACTTTGCTTGGGCAAAGAGAGAAGTGAGCTGGCTGCGCGGTGCTTTCGAGTTCGAGTTCGATTTCAAACGACGGAACTTTCTTTGCTTCACAACGGGAAACGGATCTGACGCCGGCCAGCCGGTTGACCGTTCTACCGGTAGGCGGGAGGTGTCTGGAGTGATATTAAATTTAATGATCCCACGACTGTTCGCCAGCACCGAGCTGCCAGCGAACGGGAACGAATGGATGGGACGAGTGGCTGAAGCGGAAAGGGGCATGAAATGAAGCGTTTTCGTTTTAATGATGGTGTGCTCTTTTGATGGGATTAAAAAGTCGTAAAATTTAATATTCCAATTGAACGCCTGAAACTATTCCGGAAGTCGAGCGATTCGTGGTAGCAAATGGAAAGGGGAGACTGAGAGGATGAATCGGACTAGAAACATTTCGCTTCTCCAGTGCTTTTGCTTCCGGCTCCACCCCCCAGGGGGATGACTCCTGAACGGTCAGCTGAGGATTATAATTAATCCATGGAGAAGGTAGGGAAACAGAATGGTCGTTATAGCTTCGAAACATGCGGAGATGAACGGATGCCGGCTTAGAGCTTGATAAATTGGAACAATGATAAGTATTCCGTTCGATTTGATCATAATAAGGAAAAATAAAAGAAAACGTTTGATTGGTTTGTAAGAGCTTTTCATTATTCTTACACAACCAGGTGGATTTCTTTGAGTATAAATGCAGTGTCTAATTCACGCTCGAAGCAGGATCATTAAATTACGGTAATGAGCATTAAAATGCTACTTCACTGAGGTCACGGAATGTTCATCATGGATTGCTAGGTTCGTTCGATCGCCTTTATTGCCGCCGTTAGCCGATAATGTGAAGGATGGCTATTAAAATTTTATTTCCGATGAACATTTGATGCGAACAAATCATAGCAATTAATTATTCTAATACAATTGCATCTTCAGATGGCTATGATCTCATCATTTTACAAAGTTTTTTGCAAATAAGAGAGCTTGCGTAACTATAATTAAAGAATGTCTTTTTTCAAATAACATTCATACTTTTATATGATAGTAATATTTAGATGCATTATCAGTAGATTTTAATTTTGAATGTTTACAATTTTTTAACGATAAAATGGTGTTAAAATAGCTAAAGTTGTTGCTATATGGCATCAATGAAGAATATTTTTAAAATTAATTCTTCCATTGTTTTTTTTTCTTTCAAAATGCAAATACAAAAAAAAATCTCCATATCGTGGCACCGTTTTACCGAAGCTGGCAAAGTCACATACGGCTCGCTCAAAACCAGCTAGCACATAGGTCGTCGCCACGTAAGTGAATAGAATCTCGTGCTAGACGTGGCTTACGTACCGTTCGTTTTTTTTTTTTTTTTTTCTATCTGCCCTTTGTCGACCATCGTGCACATATCCCAACCGGTTATGGGACCGAGTGAAAATGGAAAAGGCAAATGAAGGGAAGCGGCCGGTGCTGGAAGGGACGAGGGTCGAGGGTGCGCTAAGATTTATTTCCAAACTTCCGGTCTTTCATGTGAAATTCATTCAGGCTGAAAATTAAACTCAACACGCCAGAAAACTTAATTCATCGCTCGGATCGCGCTGGATCGAACGCTGTTTCTGGCAAGCGAATCGGGGCACCGGCTTCGTGTTTGTGTGGGTGTATGTGTGCCTGGCGATGGCGTATGTGTGACGACGAAACCCGTTCCGGGTACGGGCGCAAGACATGCAATCCCCACGAACAGTGACACAGTGCGGCGCGTTAATCCACTGTTGAGATAGGCATTATTCTTTTCATTCCACTTGATTACTGTTTGCTTTAACAGTTTCTGTTTTGGTTCTGCAAGTGTTTAATCAATTTTAAGGTTCTTTACCTTGTGGAAGAAAACGATGATTTTATTTATTTGAGGTACGCTAGAACGCGAACATCGCGTTCTGAGATATAGAAATTTTGAATCTTTTTTTTTTAGATTGAACGTTTAATGGAAAATGGGAGAAAATACATTTTGCATTAACAAACTTGCAGCTAAGTATAACTATATATAACTACCTTTACGTTGATAGAAAATAAAGTTATATTAGAATGACAAATTATTGTTCTATTATAAATTTTGAAAGTTATTTGTAATAAACTCTAACAGACAAATCTTTGCACTCTTTCTCTTAAAAAATTAAAGTTATCTCTTTTAAAAAGAAGATTTAGATGTTGCCACGAAATGCATAAGTTTGTTTTCAAAAATGCTTGCAAAAAAACAAGTACATTTTTATTCACTTCCTGAGTTTACACATTATTAAAAATGTAATATTTGTTGTAAACACAATAAAAACATGTTTAGTGTAAAGTTTCTTTAGTTGGCTTTCTGATAGCGATGGAAATTGTTTTAATGAATATAAAAATTGAATTATACACAGCAAACTTTGTAGTTTTGTTCTTTTCCATCAGTTTACCACATACAAACAAATGCGATCCAGCACACTCCAGAGGATTGGTGAATTTTTGCTTCACCACGGGAACGAGTGATTTTTTTTTGCCCATCGTAGAGAATGCGTTTCCGTTCCAGCTGCCGTGCAATTGCCTTGGATTGGAGATGCGTCGCCCTGGTGGCCATTGTCTCCAGCTGTGCCACTGGAATAGTAAGCAGTTGAACTGGAGTAAAGCAAACAACTATTCGTAGGAAAGTAGATGAGCAAGGAAGAAAGAATAAAACAAACTCCAAACGGATCTTTTACTGCAGGTTTTTTCGAAACTGTCGCTGTGGAGCACGCTCCCGGCGCAAAAAGTGAAATTCATTCCTGTTAATCTTATTTATTCTGGTGGATCTCCATAAATACGGATGCCCATCCTCCCGCCCAGCGGGGAGGGGATGTGCACCATCTTCCATTGTGTGTCGGATTTTGAGGATTGTGGATGAACTTTCCGGTCCGTCATACGCTGAATGGACGATTCATTCCCATACACGATGTTATTTTGCGCTTAAATCCGTTGACTGCTTTATTTATCTTCCTTCGCGTGGATGTATGTGTGGGCCAGCTTTTTTTTTGTTGTATTCGACTGCTAGGGAAATGATTTTGTAGAACTATTGCTCTGGCCGATTGCAACGAACAGGCCGATTGAAATGATCCGGACTGGACGTTTCCCGTTGCACCATCGTCACCATCGTCACTTCCCGGAATGGGACGTAAAGTTTTGCACACTTTCTTCCTCTTCGGTGGGTCCAATTTTGTGCTCCCAGCAGTATGTAGGACATCCCAGAGGATCTTCCGGACCCTCGAGTGTCCGGAGCTCTCGTTTAAACTTCTTGTCACCGATGGGAGCGTGCGAAGGGGTGATGAGCAGGTTTCTGTAAAAAACTTTCCCTGCGTTTCCCATTCAGTTGATGGTTTGAAGGCGTTTGTGTGAATCTTGTTTAGTTTTTCCGTCTAGTTGGTTGTTTTTTGTTGGTTAACTACCGCATTTATGTCATGTGCCATATACACAATTATGCTCGGCGTGGCGCAGGCATGTCATGATGGAGCGCGAGGAATAAAGTTTGCGCAGAAAAGTTTCACCAACCATCGGTGGAGTAACGAGAGTGGAGATGCTAGCAGAGTTTTAGTGATGTTGTTTTGCCGCTACGCGGTGAGTTTTGTGAATTCGTTCGCAAACAACTGCATCATCCCGGATGTTGCACATAACACCGGATGCGACAGGACGCACGTTGATGTGAACACCCGGTGAGGGAGATAGGATAAATTCGTTCTTAAAGTTTGCCAGTGGGAAACATAGTGCCACAAATCTACGCTTCATGTTCAAGGAGTAATTATGATATTTAACGTACGGTGGAACGGTTGTGATGGAGAGAACGCTTTCAAATTTCACTTTAATTAACTTGAAAACATTTGGTCAATATCAAACTTTAGGTTTATCAAAAACAGCTAACACAGATATCGGTAAAAAGAGAGTGCATATTTGATTACACATATTTTATTCTTGACCATTCGAATTGATCAGGGTAGTGCAAGAATTGTACTCCATTTTTGTAAAGGGTTTTATAAATTTATTTGTAAGTCATAGAAGTATAGGAAAAATATGAAGTTTCATTCTTTAAATGATGGAGCACTACCACTGCAAATCAGAAAAGATTAATTAAAAGTGATTGTGTTAATTTTCTTCACATTCCTTTTTGCGAACTTTCAAAATTAAACATGATAGAGCATATTTATTTTATGATAAGTATATATTATGTTTTTTGTGTTTTATGATTCAGTTCTCTGAGTTTTTTTTCTCGACAACAGTACCTTGGTAAGATTTTTGTTTACTCGATTGCAAAATTCGGTGCTAAATTATCATGAGATCTTTAATAACTAAAAATGTAAACAGCTTTTCAACAAGTTGAAATCCATTTCTAACATTTATTTGGGGATCAAATGAATGTGCATTTGACTACTCATTGATGTCATACAGAATTCCGATAAAATACCATTAGTATTCGTTATACCATCGAAAAACGGTTAATTTGATGGGTAAAAATTATTGTTTTTCTCAATTTACATTTTAAAATCTTTGTCAATAATAAAATTAACATGACAAATGCAAAAATCGAAGAACTATCTCTAACTTTTAGGTAAAAGACATAATAACAGCTATGTTACGCTACAGCAAGGAGAAAAATGAGAGCAACTTAGCATTAATTTTAAATAAGTTCATTTCAACAGTTCATTTCCTAAAATTTTAGCAAAAACAAGTTTTGAGATCAAGTCAAAAACAACAAATGGCATTTAATTGATGCATTGATGAGCCCTGCATTAACAAATAATATTACCAGCTTGAAAACGTAGATATTAATACGAATAAATATAAAAAATAACACAGCACTCCAGCACAGAGTGGGAAAAGCACATCCCTGTCTAGATTATTATTTTACTTTCTCAAAATAATACGATCCGCTCTGCTTGTTAAGCAACGCGCCAATCGTAAATAAAAACTTGATGGCACAGTAGTTAATATTTATCTTTTTGTTTTGCCCGGCACTCCTTTGTGTCGGCGCGATTGCGATTGCTAGCCATCGATTTTTATTATCCGTCCCCCAGCAGCATCAGTGGCGCTCAGCATCCTCGTCCTGCCGGCTGCCAGCCGCTGAGACTGACACTATCGCCAAGGCCTGAGAGCAATAAATTCTAATAAACGAGCGCGATGGCATACGAATTCCCGCGAGCGGACAATTGAAAACGCAGGCAATTCACCGGAGGGAGCGCTAGAAGCCGTGCCAACTCGGGACCGGGTTCTAACGAACGGTTCTGGGAGCAGGTGGAATCTCAACGCCAATGGCTGCCGGGCTGAAAGCATCATGCCCCTTGTTTCATGCCCCAAGGCTATCGTGGGGAGAGTTTGATGGGAGTGTGACAAAAAAAGACGTAAAAACGAAAGCTCTCATACACATACACACACTCACACAAGCGAAAACATCACACCAGGCAATAAATCAATTTTTTCCACCACTACTTGACACCTAGCCGGCTAGGCAATTGGCAGCGTGGGAACGTTCCTTGGGCGCTGCTGTAAGCGTGGGGGAGGTAATCCACACCCCAACGGGCCAATCGCGATCGGTACCGGAGAACCGGTACGATGCCGCGGGAACGGGACGACGCACACGGCATTGATGAAGACGATAATAAATGGACAGTGTCAGTTGATCCTGGTCCGTCGGTTCCCGGGAAACGTGAAGCGCGGTCGTTTCCATCGGTGGCTTCGTTTTGGTTGACTTCTTTAGGATGTTTTTTTTTTTGTTGGCACATCGTACGTGTATGTGTGTCTCCGGCACGTCTTTCGTTGTCGTTGAGCACGTGGACACCGCACCGGGACAGTAAATTACCGAGCCTTGTCACATCCTCCCGACAGTGATTCCGATGGGCAAACGGTGTTCGAATACAGCCAGTGCGTCCACCTTGGCGTACCTGGCTGGAAAGGTCCGTTTGGCGCCCCTGATTCCCATCGACGTGATGAAAAAAGGCCGTTTCTACCGACCGCTTGCTTTCGCTTCCAGTTGTGAATGATTTATTGAATATTTATGACTACTGCTGGGTGGGTGGGTGGTGGTGGTGATGGGAAGGGGACTAACAGCCGGGACTAACAAATCCCGATTGACAGTGAAAAGAGCCACTAAATTCAATGCGTCGTTCTATTGGTTTCTTTCGCATGTTGCAAACAACAGTGCGGCAAGAAAGATATAATTAAATTTTACCTCACGGATTAGAGCTTCGTTTGCGCTAAAAGAATTAAATATGTAGCGATTACAGTGCAGGTGCATGTATTACCAACGGAACCGGATGGTTTCATTCACATACTTCGCAGCTCGGTTCACGGGTTCACGGAGCCGAACACTTTCAAATTGTTTAAATTTTCAATTGTTCCCGATTGGTTTTTTGAACCAGCCGTTAACGAGCTAATTCACTCGAACGCGTTTAAATAATCATGAGCCTGCATAGCATCAAACAGTGCACAGCATAAAACAAAGTAGCACGGTTTGGTGGAAGCTACTGCTAAGATACGACCGAATTTCCAAGAGATCCTGCAAGCGAAGCGTGATCTTCGTACTTTAGATGCCATAGGCAAGTATTCAATATAAATGCGAACGGGGTAGAGCTGTTACCAATTTCCCCGTTTCTCGTCGCCATGGCTGCATGACGCCGTGTGACTGGTGTTTCGTTACGGTTTATTTCACGTTAGTTTCGCATTTTTGTGTCAGCTTTTCTTCACCCATCAAACAGTTTTTCTTTTTGTTGAATAAATTGCTCGCTAGATCCCTCGCCCTGTGCTGTGAAAGAAATTGAGGATTCAGGGTATTAAATATCGTTTGTGGTTTGATGTGAAACGTATTTTAGTTGTTTTTCACGCACAGAAAGGGTTGCTTGAAATTTTCTACAATAGGCGTCATCTAAGAATTTTTCCTCGACGGATATGCTGCGATCAGGAGATTTCTGCAATGACAGCCGATATTTATCCTCCGTAACGCCGATATTTATCCTCCAAGAACTTAGTTAGTTGGCAATTACTAAGTTTATATTGCTTTGTGTACAAAATTTCGTTATAGTTTGACTTGTGTATTAAATATCGTAAGAAGTATCACCAAATTTTTTAATTTTTTAATTTTTTTCAGTTCAGCGGTATTTGAATAAACAAACAACTAAAACAAAATATCAGTATTGTGTTATACCAGCACATTGGATCCCAATTTTCAATTGGTCTTATAATAAAAGTAAAAAGAGCCTAATTTCAACTACCTCATTCAGCAAATGGAGGTAACTGGTTTTCATTTTCTTCAAAAACATGCCACTCGTTTTTTGAGCATATATTTTTTCATTATTTGCTATCTCATTCTCGCTTCCATGTATCGATCCAATCAAATATTCGATAGGTTGAAAGAAAATTAGTTTTGAATGTTTTATTCTCATCATCTCTCTCATTTTTTTTTGACTCAAAATTCATGGCATTACCTTCGCTAGCGTTCATCGTTCATTTCTTCGCCGCATAAAATCTAACGTGCCCGCGCATGCCACGGGGCCGGAATGTAGCTGATTGAAAATTAGTGCCGCCCCAATAGGTTCAGTTCAGCATTTGGTTCTGTATGCAGACTCGTTCACCAGTTGCATCGGAAACTGTTCGATCGCATTGGCTGAGCACTGGACAAAGTTTTTTTTAAATCTACGTTCAACCGCATCTGCCACTGTGCTTGTTGATTGGTACATCGGATCGAGCAGAACTCCATTCGATTCCGGATATCGAAAATAACTTTCCTATAGCCTTTACGATGCCTTGCGGTGGTCCTGCTCCCTTTGTTGCCAGATCGAAAGTAATCTTTCATCAGACCGATACTAAATATGGGGTTTTTTGGATTTAATTTTCCGTGCTAGGGAAAATTGAACCCAGCGAAATCTGCGCGGTGGCTTACATCGAAACCGAACACAAACTTTCACTAATTCCCTGCGGACATCGAACGGAACAATTACTATTAGTGTACCGGGTATTGGGTCTGACCCACCACCTGAACTCTATGGAGAATGAAACAACTCGCATTGGCTCGGTTCAACGGGTCACATCGGTTCATAAAGTGCACACAAATGCGAGCTAACACAAATAATTTTTTGTTAGTAAGACCAAACATAGTTCAGTTTCAATTGATTGATGGCGTTCTGGATAAATAAGCATACAATTCAGCTTGGAAGTTTAGTTTTTTTTTTTAAATGAATTTTCATGTTTATTTGCGTGTTACGTTAATAAGTTTTGTATAAAAAAATTAAAATACTAAATGAAAATGTTTGTTTCAAGTTTCTGTTTTCAATTGTCAGTGTCTAAAAAGGGAATCTTCGACCCAACTTGACAAAGATTTTAAAATGTATAGCAAATAGTAAGCAATACGGCCAGGCCGTTATTTCTTAAAATAAATAAAATAAGTATAGCAAATAGTGAAATTAATACATGCATACCCGGTGTAAGAGCAATTTAGATGAACCACTTTTGGAAAAATCTCTGAATTGCAGTGGAAAAATCTGGTTAGTTTATATTGTACATGTCAAATACATAAATGCTACCCCAACAAAACTACCAAAATATCAAAGGATTAAAAATTACAAAATGCAATTGTCTGCAGTTGTTTTTTTTTAATATTAATATGTATTGCAATTTACATAAATCTTGTATGAAAAGAGCGTTAAAAACGTCGAAGCATAACATTCTTCTAAACCGGAGGGTATCATTAAGAAATGGGTTTAATCGAATTTTATCAAAAGTACATTAAGAGTAGACATTTGTTACTCGTGATGCTTTCAAAATTTTACATTACACTTAGCATTGAACACCAACTAGACGAACTGGTACGTATATTGTTGCCGATTGTACGATAAATACCAAACTCTACGACGTATGGTAAAACTTTATTTTCTCTAAAGTTATCGCAATAAGATTTTGCATTTTTTATATAATAACATACAATAACACAAATACTGAACTAAACCATAAATTCCAAATTGTTTTTAAAAAGGATCGTTGATGGATACAATAAATGTAAAGATTTGTGTTTCGTATTTTTTCGGTTTTATATATATAAATTTTGCAAAGCTAAAAAATCAAATAAAATTTTAAAATATGTCTCTTCGTAACTAAAAAACCTTGCAACAAACATTGTTCGTTCATCCGTCGTTCGGTAAAACACAATAAAAGAACCATTACATTTCCATTGATCCAGAAAACCGAAACACGACCGATCGGTATCGAATTCGAATGTTACTGGATGCACAGAGAGCGGAAGAGAGTGAGAGAGACAAAAATGCAAACACAATCGCATACTATTCGGCCGCCATTGTCACCAAAGGCATGTTCGAGCTTATAGGGCTTCTCGCAAATGGGGTTTAGCAAAATGTCCTTCCTATGCTCTGGCACTGCTGTGCTGGTTGTTTCAAAAGCCTGTAGTGAAATGAAAATTTGTTGAGCTTTTAGCACCGAGATCGAGTCTTTAACACGGCAAGACGTGTCTGCAAGTGACCGAAACACCGTGCACAATGGGCTACAACCGTGTGTTTGTGTGTGTGTGTGTGCTTGTTGGGATTATGTTTCGAATGTACGGCAGCATGTGGTATGGATGTGATGCTTTTCTTTCGCTTTCCGTTTGTGGCTTCGTTGCGATAATTATCGTTGGTGGTAGTTGCAGTTCAAAAATGGAGGTTGTACCGTTGTGCTTAGGTTGCTAGTAATCGCTTTCGAGTCGAGCAAACATACAACAGGAGATTAAATGTAGGTTCTACTCTAGAGTCCTCTTTCAACGTTGCCAGTTTTCTATTGATATTTGATACCTGCAGCTGGAAGGTAAATCCAGTACCACCGGCCACCAGTTCGATGCATAGCGATTTTGCGAGAAGTATATAATTATTTACGGTTGTAAATAAAACGAGACAGCCAGAGAAACAACAATGCTAACACGTCGTTTCAATGTGGTTAATTTTTTTTTACATTTTAACGAAATTATAACCTTACGCATGTCGAACACATGTTTTTGTCCCTGGAAACGGAGAGCTCCAAAGTGCGGGCTGTGCATACTGTACGTCATTGGCATAAGCCCTCGAAAATCCGAAACAACGGATGAGCGCATGGGTAGTTGCCACCGGAACCGGTGCATCCGGAAGCCGCCCAAAAACCGAAAATGGCCACCCAATAACGATTAACATATATTGATATTGGGGTCATCATCATCGCCACCGGGCGAACGGTGCTGGGAATTTTAGCGTTAAATTAAGTTATAGTTTATTGCACAAATTATGCTAATTTCAATAACAATAACGATTGATACCGGGGCAACCGTATGCGGACAGTGCCGAAACGTGCGATAGTATTTATGAATGAGTAGGTTTAATTAGGAGCAATATTTGAGTTAAGTGACCAGATAGTTGGTGCGTTATTGGGCAGAGCGGAAACGACCGCAAATTCCGGAGGGAAGGAAGTGCTAGATCATGTGCAGGAATACGGGCTTTTGCATAATGGACACAATTTAGTTTGCCGCACGATTTGGCTAACCCGTGCCAAGAATTAAATAGGCAAGTAGTTTCCCTGATGTGGAGAGTTCCGCTGTCGTTCAGTTTTGGGTGATGTGGAAAGATTCGTCACAGGGCTAAAGATAAAACTGAGCGAGATCAGGTCGTAACCGTTTAGGAAATATTCAGAATTTTATCGATATTGTTATTAGACCCAGTTTGTACCTAAATATACGTGTTTTATGTACCCAACATTTGAACAGGGCGTTATGATAATTGTTGATTGACAATAACATTTGCTTGCAATAAATGCAGATTCTCAAAGCAAGCTTTAACTAATGGGAAACGTAAAATATACTATTCAACAAGCTATAGGTTCATTCCTCTCGCCTACTACAATTGCAAATTTCCACACTCTACCGTGTACAGAGGTGTAACATTTTTGCACTAAACCATTTTTGCAATTTTATCAATGTCTGCAACATTTTATGAACAACGACGTTACTTACAACGCCAAGTGCAAAAAAAATCAATTATAAATTTTGTTTAATAAATCTTTTGCCATACTTCTAAATACATCGAAATAAAATTCGGCTACTCAGTGATGCAGTGAAAGATGAATCTACTCGATATTTATTTTTTGTTTTTAACCAGACTTTTATCTATTTTGTTTTCATTTTTTTTAAATTCGGGTTTTTTTAAGTTGTTCCTGATCTATGTTCCTGTTTTGTATACCAGGTTTGTATAAATTTCACAGTAAAATTTTAGTTAGTAGTTAGTGTCGTATTCAAACTCGCTAAGAAAACACAGAGAGGAATTTACGAAATCAAACGAAACCTAGCATGGAACTAAAGAAGATACTTAAAATTGTAGTACTTGTTCTAAAAGAAGATGATAAAAGGAATTGACTTTCAGGTTTTATATCTATTAATAAAACAGTAATTATGTTTCCCTAAATCTCTTCTTCTCTTCCGTAACATTATCACACTTTAACAAATGTATAATTTAAAACAACGAAAGCAAACAAAATATCACTAGCTAAAGCATTGGATTGCATTGCACTTGGTAGTTAAAGTGCTTTTAGTTGTAATAATATTTTAAATAATGCGATAACATTTAAAATGGGTTCTTTACTTGAACATCTCAAGTGAAGTGGATGTAGAGATATGGTGAAAAACTTGCACTCAACAGGTGAACAAAATTGTTTAAATTATTTCTTGCAACAACTTTTTCCACTGCAGCTGATGATTAGATGGACATGAATATTTTGATAACATTCCTATACATATTTTAAAGTATAGGTCATATGATAATGTTTGCTTCAAACCAATCTAATGACCATTCTCATGGAAGAAATTATTACATTAATTAAGTGCTTTCATGTAAATTTCCAATAGAAGTTGTTTTAACTCACAAATATTTTAACCTAAGCATAGAGGAAAACCGCTAATTTACCCCTGATACTTAATGCCGTTTTAACCGGGAGTTTTACCTTTAGAATCTTTCATAAAAACTTTAATAAACCCCAAACTTTTATATTCCTGTAAAAACAATATCTTATGCGTTATAGTATTTCATCGTAAAACAACTTAATAATCTAACAACATCAGCTTTTCATATGCGGTAAACTCGTTACATTTTCTACGGAATTTAATTGAAATTGGCAAGAATTCCAGTGAAAAGCAAGAAAATAATGACTATAACTACCAAGAATCAACAATCATATCTTGCAGTTCGGACCCTGTGCCAAGCATCTGGTATTCCATTCGTAAATTAGCTTCGGGTATCGGAAGAAGTCCATAAAAAACACTGGACCGACCAAAAAGAAATAAAAAAAAATGTTTGTATCAACAACGACGGCAGTTTCGCTCTCAGCATGTCCTCATTTCAGCTAACTTTCTGTTTATGTTGGCTGCCCGGTTCCACTGTTACGACATCGCTCTAGTAGTAGATTTAATTACCGGCAGAAGAAATTAGGTTTCGAAGCCGTGAGCGTGAACACTTCCGTTTGAAGTTTGATCGGCCCCGTTTATCGGATTACTAAGATCGCGGCATCGTAGTGTGTGATGCTTCCGGTGTTTGGAAGAGAGCGAGAGAGCGAGTGCGCAAGGGAGGTGTGCGATAAGAAAATGGTGTGGAAAATTGTGACTGGGGAGGCGGCTTTTCGTCCGGCCCTAGAGGAGGTACCCCGTAGGGCGTGGTGCGTGTGCGAGTTAATTAGCACTTTGCGTAATGAATTCGCACCCTGCGCTTTCGGCAGCCGGAGTGGAAAGGAGAAGGAAGCGAGGAATATGGTTGAGTAACGGAACAATATTTGCACACCACCACCAGGAGGTACTTGAACTTGAGGCGAACTAATTTGCCCGTGCGCCATAGACCATCGCAAAAATGGTTGCCATTTTTCATCGAACGACGACGCCCGGTGGTGGCTGTTTTACTAAACACACAAAACTAACCATTGTCTCGCTACATGTGCAAACAGTACGGAAAATTAAAACAAGGCACACCAACAATTAGTGGCGGTCAGGTGAAACCGATCGTCACTCGATGTTTATTGTAGTATTTAGGTAGCATATAACAATCCAACATGGATGAAATGACATTTCGAACGGACTAGAGCAGCCGGTTCATCGACATCGCTCATACCTTCGTCGCCTTGGCAACGACCAGCTTGTGCGGGCTTTTCTTCACCCGATTGGCAGTGGGTTTCTGATGCTGCTGCTGCACCTTCTGCTTGACGAAGATTGGTTTCTTGATGTAGACGGGGTACGGTTTTGGGACGTGCACTGGGTATGGTTTGGGAACCTCGACGGCCACCTTGTGGAAGACGGGAATCTCCACTGGCAGTGCGTACGGAACCGGACGATCGACCTGAACCGGAATCGGTTTCTCAACATACACCGGGATCTTGCGTTCGACCACGATCGGCACCTTGTTGTGGATTGCTATCGGGATGGGTATCTTCACCGGGACGGCCACATGAGGTTCAACCTTGATCGGGTACGGCACGGGAACGTTCTTCGTGATGGTAATTTCCTTGAACTGTTTGTTTCCCCACGGTTCCGGGTTCTTAGTGTCGAACGTGTGGGCCGATATGACGTGTTCGGTTGTACCCAGAGGGATGAACCGTTTTGTTGGGCCTCCCCGTTGGGACGTTATTTCACTCGATGCTTGCTGAATCACCACCACCACCAGCGCGATACTAAACACAACGTTCTAAAATAGAGGATGAGAGTTCCGAACAAAGATGTTACTTCTTGATCACAATTCACATGCACAGGCGCTACTTACTTTCATGCTGTCCTCTGCCGATCGTTCCGATGTTTCACACTGGAATGGTTGAGGAACCACCCACGACTGGCATATTTATATGTGCCGGCACGCTTCACTTCGATGCGTGTGGAAACCGCCACCAGCTTACACACGGGATCGGAACTGCTTACTCGGAATCGCATCGCCCAGAAATCCTCATTAGGGCTCGAAAGTTTGTAGCGGCACCCTTGTACTATAACTTAAAACTAAAATGAACTCCACAGACGGCGCTGAAAGTGTATGCACACCGAGCTGTATACTGCTGATTTGTTTGATCATTAGTAAAATAACGTAGAAGGAAAAGAAATGGTAACAAAATAATGTGGAGCGCTGCTTGGAATGTTTGGTGTAGATGTAACGCTGCCGTGTAAGATGTTTGACATGCAAAACTCGGAGCGATCCAGTGCGCTTTGTTTCTTGTTTTGTCGATCGGTTCAGCTACATTACGATCAGCTATGCGCTGTGTCATTGGCAAGCAAAAATGTATTAATTGAAGGATTAAATACATGACACAACAATTACTTTGCCAATAGTAATGCATGATATTGTCGGTGGAAAACAGCTCTTGTCTTCTAATAATTAATTTATTCTAATAAAAACACCAACTAGGGTATTAAATAGATTATGAATAATATACACTATGTATATTCAATTTCTGTATTATACTTAGCGACATTTTTATAATGGGTTTCAAAATCAACATATGTTTAAGTTGATTTTTACCTACACGAAGTAGGTTTATTATGGTCGGTTATATAATTGGAAGCTCTCGTTGAAGTATTTTATTTTAGTATTATTGAAAACAATCACCACATGTTTAGCCCATGGTCATTCTTAGAGTCGTAATATTATGGGCATAAATGTGTCTTACTCATAATTGAACGAAGTGAATACTTTAACTTTCAATATAAAGGTGACTATATTGTCATGAAACATTCAGTTACAAAATGAGGATTTTTCAATCTTTTACCGACTTTTGTTTGTTGACATAAACTCGTAAAGTATATCAGTCCTAGGTAGGTGAGACGGTACCATTTTTCCATAAGAAGATCAACCTCGCTAAATGTACACCATTCCTCATCCACTTGGGATATTTAGAAAGAAAATGTTAGAGATGTATAATCATTCAACAGATGTCAAAAATGTTCCTCTAAGTAATGCAACAGTCGAATTTCCGACGAATTGAAACCTGAAATTAATAAGGCCATGCTAGTTATAGAATTATTAGTATGCCAAAAACGATTTAATTCAATGTTCTACGGATACGAATTTTAACGCTATTCAATGAACAGCTATTCAATTAAAAAATTGAATTAACCGTAGAAATTGAATTGAACGTCGACATTAAGATGCTTATTCTTTGAGTTAGTTAAAATCATTCCTACAACAAAATGGACTACAGGGACTCTTCGTGCTCTCACTATTATTTATAGAACAATTTACAAACTCACTCCTTTGATATCTGCTCACCAACCACACCTCACTGCAGTAAAACTTTTCCAAAACACGGTCCCCTGTCGGGAAAACCCAAGGGTCAAATCAAATCGACTTCAATTCAATCATTCGATCCCGGCGACCAAACCCCGGTACAAACTCATCAACTTATTACAAACATTTTCTCCTCGCACATAAAATATGCGCTTCCATTGAGCCGTATCTGTTGATCCGAAATATGCTTCATTAATTCGTAATTTACAATTCCATCGCATCGTCGGGCACACCGGACCAAAGCGAACGCGTAGTAGCGCGCTTGCGTTCCTGTCGGCGGTGGCAATTCCAGTGACTTCAATCGCTTCCTTTCCCGCCCGGCTTATCGCTACCGGGCCACCTCGAAATACGGCGATTAATTCGCTGCACAGGAAAATTTATTATCCCTTCCCGGCCGCCGCTGCCAGCGTTGACCCCAAATATGATTGTTCCCTTTACTGCACGTACTGCACTGTTCGGTTGGTGTGTTGTCTTCGGCGGGACCGGCGGCCCGTAGCGCACAGATATTCGCCGTCGGTAAACAAACCGTAAAGATATATCATCGATAAATGGGTTCCACTGCATTTATCGAGCTCGCGCGAAAGTCTACATCACCGCCGGGAGTAAGGACGTCTTCAAGGACGGGCCGAACACTCGTGGACGATGGCCCACTAATTCATTACGCTTTAATTGGAATGCCTTGCCCACTGCCTTGTCGGTCCCGTTCTCTCTCTCTCTCTCTCACACAAACGCCAGCTCGATGGAGGAGACGAAAAACGGTAGAACCACTCAACCTCACCCGAGGGAGGCCAAAGTACATGCAATGAAGTCATTGTTTCCAACGACCCTCCTGCTTCCGGAGCGGGACTCCTTTCTTGAAGACCACCAAACCGCCCTCCCCCGGGGCCGTCAGTGGAAGCAAGCGTACAAACTTTCACGTCTGCATGAATGGTGCAGTCGGGCCGGCGTAGTTTGTGTGTGTGTGTGTGGCCGAAGATAGTTTTGCCTGCGGTGGACGATATGTCCTTGCCAAGCGGTTACTAACCGCGTGCGTCCTAATACGAGCCGTGCTCCTAATCAAATCCTCTTTGACCCAGACTCTACCGCTGATCGAGCAGATCGGAGGCATTGTTTTTGCGGACGCTAAGGGCAAATTGCTTCCACCACCGGAGCCGTTATTGTGCACCGCACCACAATGGAAATTAATAATCCACAAAGCTCCGCCCGCTTTCCACCGCACCCGTCCACACCGCCCCCGTTCACTTCACCGGCAGGTGGCTCGGCTACGAATAATGGCTTGTACTTACATCGATGGAAGCGTCTCCGGAATTTGCAGCCCGAAGCTTCCTTATCGTGCGGCCATCATCTTGAATGAATCGGCGCTCGCGTTCGGTGCTGCTCGGTGAGGAAAATGAGCTTATTTCTAATTTCGTGAACGTGAATTAAAATAACGAGCTGCGGAAAGGAATCGAAAGCACTATTTCAACCGTTTTATCTGATGCCGATATGCTAATGGCTCATTCGTCGGGCCCGCACAATCGCGCGGAGGTAAAATCTCCGTGCATGCCTCACTTGGCGGAACGTGTTCAAGCGCTGCTTCAAACTTCGTGCCTCTGGTTCGACGTCATTGTAAGGACACGGATCGCATAGACCAAGGCATCTTCAACGTGGGAGGGAGGAGGATATCGCTTCCCTCCGGGGCAAGCGATTGGCTATGAAATACGTGCAGTTAGCATGAAAACTCGTGTTTACAGTGTTTTGGGTTTATCCTAGCTCGGTACGCTCGAAACAGATGAGTTGCTAGGTTATCTTACACTCTACGTTTCTCGGTGTCGTGTTTTCACACGGGCACCGCCTCAAAACAGGCGGATACGGAACAAAATATCGATACAATAAAAATTGGCGTAAAACGGTTGAGTTCCGCCGAGCACCCGGTTGAGGAAGATTGGGAGCGTCTTGCCCAAAAATCGGCCAATGTGTGTTTTTCCCCGAAAAAGGGTGGTATAGGTAAAGATCGTACAGAAGGAATTGTCTACATCGTTGTCAATAAATGTAACTCATAAGCGTGACGGAAGATCGGAAGTAATAAGCACGTAATCGGTTAGCAATAGATTCGCTATATTAATAAGAGCTCTACGACATTATCAGTTTTTCTCGTCTGTAAGAATCTTGGAAATATTGTCTACAATTTCGTTTCAAAGGCTACGTTTTTCATAACACAGAAATGTCACTTAAATTTGCACCACCTTTTTTTTACACGAAAGTTTAACAATAAAAAGTGCCGCACGCATTTTTCAACAGTCCAAAATTCTACTTTTAGCAATAAAGGTTGTAAATACCGGCTTAATAGGGGTTGTTATAAAACTTGTGTTACATTGATAAAAAATAAGTTTAATTCTGAAACCTTTTTACCCTTCAAAATCTTGAAGAATTACTTTCTATACGAAATTGAAATCATCTTGAATTATGTCATCTGAACATTCCAGTTGTTACACCAACCAGCAGCAGGTTAGACGTAGAAGGTATTAAAATATCGTCCGGTAGTAAATGTTTATAACATCACTTAATATGTCGTGACCAGTTCGCCGCAATCAATTTTAGCTATATTAAACTATCGATTAGTCGCTAGCGAACTAACACACCAGACGGAGTTACCAGACGGAGCAAAGAATTATGCACACGAATCGGAAGTGGCCTGTGTCAGGCGATCCGTGCAGGGACGGAAAGAATCGACCGTCCGTGCAAGCTGCAATATCCGAGAACCGCACCGTGCAGCTTCGAAGTTATTGCAGCCGTTTATTGAATTGTCGCGCACCATCGGTGCACCTTCTCGAACAACGCGGTAATTTATCCATAAACATTATCTGGCCACTTGCACCAGGCACCATTACGGGCATATGTTGGGGGAGTTTTGCCGGATTTTGCACACGGAATAGATTTTGTCATAACCAGGCTACGGGTAAACGGCATTTCAACACTTATCCACAACTGGGTTGACGAGTCTCAGTCTCACCCAACCCAGGTGAATTCAAGACAAATGTGGCTGAAATATGCTCACGAGACACCCGAGGCACAGTCGTCAGTTTGGCTCCATAAATAATAATATTGGCATAGAGAGACAGACCTGATGGTTTGGATATAGACGTCCGCAACAGTCCTTTCGGAAAGCGGCCACCGTTGCAAAAGAACGATCCAACAATCGTTAAAAAATAGAAGAAGAAAAAAGCGGATTCTCAGGATAAAGAGGCACCATAAAATGGACGAAACTCAATAAGCGCACACAGGACATAAATGCACCAATTCACGACAAAAACGGTTGGTGGAATGGGTTTGAAAAAGTGAGCATCGCGGTTAAAGCGCGCAGGATCTAGTCGTCCTTGGAAACAGCGGGCCGAGTTTGGTAGAATTTATCGTATCCTCGTACCGGTATCGTTGGCTTGTTTGTTTGACACTAGAAGGCACTAGGCACTCCGCCCGAGTGGCGTCTATTGCATCAGTGCATTTCATATTCACCATACTCACCGACGGACGGACCTTCCGCTTCACATAACTCCGGAGAGTAAGAAAAATGGCATCAGATTGAAAATAGAAATAAACTAACCCATTCGTTCGAACTCCAAATCGTTTTTAGTGACGTGCTCCGATCTCCTTCTACCCATTCCCATCTGGGGACAAACCAAGGAAGAAACCCGTCCCCAAGTGTCCTGTGTCCCACGTGTGTGGATGGTCACGTGTAGTCGAACTTCCGTGTCAGGTAGAAAAACGTGCAGAAAATCACTCCTCTGAGGGGTACACAGATCAGAACATGGAACTGTAAAACAAAACGTAACTTCAGTTATCCGGTTGATGCGTTTCTTCCACCGTCTTCTCGTGCTCACATGTGTGTTGGTGCCGTTAAAACAAGTGGCCTGGTCGTTCCGGTTGATTGAAATAATACCATCGAAGAATTAGTTCGTCCAGCCGATGGCGAGATTGTAGTCCCAAACGGAAGGAGGGAACTAGTAGACGATGGCCCGGCATGGAACCCATGCATTGTGGCGTTATGTGGGCTGTCAGATGAAATCGAAAGAAAATGACAGGAGCATGTGCGAAGTATGTGAATGTGGTGGTGGTGGGAACCAATCCCATCGACCTTAAGCTGCTTGTATAACCGGGGAAAATCGGGCACAGTTCACAAATCCGTCCCGAACACTTATCCCATTGCCATAGTCGGGCCGGTTTCTCTTTGCGCCTCATTTCGGTCTCTTTCGCTGTATTGTGAGCGACCATGGTTGAGCATGTAGAATTGAGGTACACGCTTAGGAAACTGTTTGCGGCAGGTACGCTTTTGTTTGATGGTTTTTTTCCCTCTGAATTCTGAGGGGTTTACCGTAACCGATCGTATCGTTTTTTCCATTTCATTCCTGTTTTTCCACGATTAAAACTGGCGAACTGGAGATGCTGGAGTGTTCAAAAGTTGCTCCGAGCGATGGAGCGCCGGTAAATGCACTTTCTTTGCCATCCGGATGTAAGGGAGCACACCTGATGATAATTTATTTATTGCTTCCCTTCGTCCGGTGCACACAGCCACAGGTTCGACGTTCTGGGTTCGTCCGTGCAGAGGAACGTGAGACAACTGCCGTGTGTTACCTCTACATCAGCTGCCTGGCTCATACCGGGCGCATTTTAAATGCTTGAAAAACAAGGGCAACGTGCACCAAGGGAGCCGTTCGTTGCATTCCGTTCCATTTGGTTCCGTAACGGAAAGGAACGGTTCTTCATTTCATTGCCCGTTGAGAAGTTTGCACAACCAGTGACAAAACCATCGGACAGCAAACAAGATATCCATCCATCGACGCTGCATTCCGGCTGTTTCGCACTCTGCCGTCGCTGTTTGGAAAACACTTACGGTATTAGGGAGACTTGCACAGTGCACTTGATGGCATTAGCTCGGAACTCGGTATACTTACAGTTGTTTTCCGAGCACATACACGCGGAGGCACACACACATTGAACTTCGAACAGCCTTAGAAGAGTTCGGGTTGTACGTAAAACAGTGGAGTTGTTTCTTAAAACCCATCCAAACTATACAAAACAATGTTACCTCCCTCCACACGTTTTACGCTTTCCCGGAGATTGGGCAAGGTTTGACCCTCACGTCGGCCAGCATTGTACGGTGGCAGTGAAGTTCGAGGTTTTTCTGGGGAGAGGATCGATTGCGATTTTTTGTATATACAACCTGCATCTACACTGACCGAAGCGGAAGCTGCTGGATAAATGCCATATGGAGAGGCTGTCGAATTATGTCTACTGTTTTTGGCTTTTAGACGAACACCAAAGTTAGGTATTTAAAAAAAAATATGCATACATGGATACATCGTACCACTTTCATAACAATATACGATCATTCAGAAATCGAAGCGCTTATTTCGCTAATCCGTAGGAGGATTCGACTCTCTCAGTAATTTTTCATAAATTTCAGATCTCATAACCAAACATAGAACAAAGTATTATTTAAAAATTCGGTTAAAAACATACGCAAAATAAACGCAAATAAACTGTTTATGAAACATCATTGCTTTAAATATCACAATCCATGCGTGAATCCGTAAAAATTATATCAAAGAAAAAGTAAACGGAGGATTCTCGACTAACTCATAGCGCATCAAATTACACAAATGATTCTATGTATCAAAAATCTTTACATAAAATCAAGATACATGTATTCGTCTCCTGTTACGAAAATTATTACTACCCAGTACTCGAAATAACGCATTTTGTATTTCATAAAAATAAATGTAGATTAAACTAGTTAACAATAGCTTTAATTATTGTTCATCTTGCTACTAAAAAAAGATCAATTACCTTAAATAGATTATGTACAATCTGGAGGAAAGTTCGAATTCGATTAACAAATGTCCAAAATACGTAACAAATGTCCAAAATACGTAACAAATGTTCAAATTTTCAGTGCGAAATGATTCCAATATTTGACTTGTTACTTTCGTCGTTTTGTTTCGCGTAATTTTCAACATTTCAGATCGATTGCGTATGTATAAAATCTAAAACAAAAAGAATTAATCAGTCTTTTTACTCCATGAAAAGAGATAAATAGTTTTAAGTTTAGTCTCTACCAAACAGCGAAAAATTTTTGGTATTAATATCCTACATAAATAAAAACTACCTTTTCATTCAATTCAAGCCAAACCACCGCTCAACTGTTGCAATTACTCAATAATGTGTACCATTACAAAGTAATAGTCACTGTAGTGTATGCAGTTAAATCGATTTCCAAATTAATCCCCTCCTATCTGCCAATAACGTTCAATCGATCAAAGCATCAAAGCCATGCGAAGCAATGAAAGCGGAGGAAAAATGCAAAACTCCAGCTGTGATTTCGGCGCAAGAAATTAACGCCTTCGCTCTCTAATTAAACCCTCCTGCGGCAGACCAGCCGGGTGGGGCCGGGTAGTCACATTTGATTAAAATGTCCTGTTTTCCATTCCGTTCGGCTTTCAACACTGTTCGTCCACGTAATTGACATCCCTATCGGTGGTGCCCGACACGCCACGATGCGAGAGCGATACGTGCAAAAGCGATGCCTTTTGGTGTGCACAGTTGCACATAATTTGATGCAGTTGCACTGATTTCTTCTAACATTCGGTCCCGGTAGGGGAGGGGTTGGTGCCACAGGCTGTTATAATACCATGCCCACAGCTGTTGCCAGCGGGAGAAAACGTACGCAGAGCGTCAATTCGTCACCGTTCGGTTTTTGTCGGAATTCACTACGCACCCCAGAGCTGTTCGCTTGTTGGTAAATGAAGGGAAAGGGAAAGGGCGCATGGAGACGTGGTAGGTGGCACACTTTTAATTACGAATGCATTCATAAAATCACTCTAATTTTGAGCAACTATCGTTCGCCGTTCGGTTCGGATCCCGTCCCGTGAGAGATGGAGCCGCCCATTCCTGACAACATAGTGGAAAACAATATTTGCAATATTTCCCTTCCAATTTCCACCGAAACTGGCAGCACGCTGCCCAGAATCCGACGAACCCTCCCTTTCTCTCATGGCGTGGTGGAACCATGTGCCGGCAGCCAAACCGGCGGGTGATGCTGCTGGGAAAATAAATTATCCGATTATCAAAAGGCTGTAGGTGTATGTGTGTGTGCGGATGATTGATTTCGATATCACAAACTAAAGCGAGATACTTTGAGAGCATAATTTCTATACGGTCTCACGGGAGCCAGTGGTCAACTGTGCGCCCGTTGTTGTGTGGCACACACTTGTGCCGGATGATTGAATTATTTTAATTCATATCGGCTGTCGATATTGAAATCACATCGAGCGGTGCGCTGTGGCGAGATATTGGATTTGGTCATGCCCTACTTCGCAGTGATTAAGGGCTGGGGCATTTGATTGCGTAGCATTATCGAACAGCGATTATTACACGAGACTTTGGCATCTAATCAAAACAGCACTGTCGAATGAAATCAAATTAAAATTATTACTAAATCCAATTCGCTTTCAAATATTCAATATACTACAGAAAAAAATCGCTTTTTTCACAACGAATTATTGAAAAAATAATAATAATCTGCTATCATAATTTTCTCGTAATTTTAAAATAAATCACAGTTTGATTTTTTTCCTCAACTCACGCATAGGATTAAAATGTATGGATTAAATGCACGAAACATATTACTCAATAATGGTACAGTTAAACCAATACTCATACCCAACTAACAGAAACACTAATCGCCTAACATTCATCCCTCTCAATCGAACAAAAACACCGCAAATCACAACCTACTTCGATCGTTTTCATTGCGCTCGCTCCTCTCACGCTTCATTCGGCCGCATCGTCTTTCTCTATGCTCCCAACAGCATGAATAATTTATAGTGATAATTGTAAAGCTTGCCGCAGTCGTAACCTTCGCGTCCAAATAATAGTGACGAGACGAGTCATAAATCCTCACGCCACTACGGGCTTCACAGGGTACCCTCCTGACCCGCGCTGGCCGCAAGTGGAACCGAACGCGTGATGTAACATAGTAACAGAAAATGTATGCTTTGCGCATCAAAAGCTCATCCGAACGAGAAAGTTCATCTGCGCGAAGCGCTCCGTCGCTACGTTTCGAGTCATTCGTGTAAGGGAAATGCGCAATGGGGCGTACAATTTGTGGCAATGCGTGCGAGATGCAAATGCTCTTCTCGCTCGCAGCACACAGAGGGCGGCTGCTCGCCACCAGATGGAGGGTCGTGCGATATGCTACGGAAAACGGAAGATGGCCTGGCACACACTCACACACGTAATGGAAACGTTTGTTTTGTTCGGATCCGGTCGCAGGCGGTGCTTGCGAAGATGAAGTTATAAAACTATCCGAGAGAAAGATGCGCACGGTCAGTGTTGTATGATCGGTTCCGGTGGTTGGACGGTCGTGGCAGGTTGCTAGAAAGCTACAAACAAAAAAAAAACGAACATGGAAGTAAGTACTCTTGACGCGATCGATTGATGTGCATTACCTTACCGACTGCTCTCCCATCTGATTTCATTCGTTACCGGGGCACTCCGTTGGGAAGATTTGTTCTTCACTTTTGCTCGAACCTATAGCAATTCTGGTGTGTGGAGGTCCACTACCGAAGCGAACACGGTACGCACGGGAACTACTGCTGAGTCGTTGCTGTTTGTTTGTGTTGATGATCTTCTGCTGGCAACAAACAACAGCACAACCTGGCTCCTGGGCCGATACAGCCAAAGCGTACGAATCGGAAGAAAGTTACGATGATGCGGATGGCGACTACGACGAGAACGAAGAGGGAGTACAACAACATCATATTACAGAGGCATTGAAACACGGTGTATTCCATCCTCACGCCGGTGACGAATCGGAGGAGTTTGAATACGAAGAACAGCACCGTCACATACCAAACGCGGTGCCGGATTCCGACGAATCGAGCGAAGACCATTCGGATTCGTTCGGTCATTCGGATCTGTTCGCTCAGATTGCGGCAGCCCAGCTGGCACACGGCAAGAAGCAAAAGAAGGGTAAGCAGGCTAATGTTCCACCGGTTACGATCACCGTCCCGTACCCGGTGCACGTCGAACGGAAGGTGCCCGTATTCATCGAAAAGAAGGTGCCGGTGTACATCGAGAAGAAGGTGGAGGTGCCCGTTGACCGGCCGTATGAAGTGCCCGTTCCGGTGAAAGTGCCCGTGATTGAGAAGGAGGTGATACACGTACCGAAGCCGATTGTCTTTAACGTCGATCGACCGTATCCGGTGTACGTGCAGCGGACGGTCTTCGTGGACAAGTATCGCCCGTTCAAAGTGCTGATAAAATCAAGAACTCGCTACTAAATGATGTGCGTCCGTCGTGACAGAGTGCTTCAAGCGTATAACCTACACTACCGAAAGTGTGATCATAGCACACTATTTGAGCAGACATTGCACACTATTTGCAAGCGCTAGTGTGGTAGTGGTTCTTTTGAATCCGATAGACGTCAATGAACTGTGCGCGGGTGAATGTTGTGGAGTGTAATTGGACACGATCTTGTCGGCGGGCTGCGCGTCTAATTCGTTTGCCAATTTTCGGGGAAAACTACCTTAGGTAATGGTCAGCAGTGTATACGTTTACGTTTCCCCTTCTTCGTGGCGGCAGCGGACGAATAAATTCAGCAAAACGCACGAGACTCTCGAGTCCACCGTGGTGGTGTGGAACTGAAACACACTACTGTCTTCTTCGCCGTGGCTCTTCACGTAACCTCAAAAAGCAACAACAACAACAACAACACCAACAAAACACCAAAGCTTTAGCAGCTCGCACGGCCAATCCTTTCGAGCCTATTATGCCTTTACACGCTCGTTTCGTTTCGTGTTTCGGTACGGTTGACGGATCGATGGATTTTGCGGCGAGCGGTGTTATTTTTTTTTTGGACTACAAATTTGGAGCTGCAACGCCAGCCCACGGCGGAATCATCGACAATAATCCATGCAAATTAATCCACCACTCGAGGGAGAGAAAAAAAGCTGGCACTTATTAGTCAACTGTTAGCTTGGTGGACTTGGTGTTATCTCATCGTGGCGTGTATAAGAGACCAATGAAAGCTAACAAGTGGTAACGAGGTGTAAGCTGACGGACGGTTTTGTCTAATATGAAGGGTTGTTATCGCAGCCGCAATAGTATGTACATGAAAAATGTCGTTTCATTGTGTAGTTAGAAATTCTCGACATTGACAACGAGAGTTATGCAATTAATCAATTTGAAGATGTTTGCGTACTGCATTAGTTTAGCGCGAGGTGCGAATCAGAACAAAGCTCGTTTAGAAGTGAGAATAAGAAATAGTAGGAAAATAAATAGTGAAAACATCTAACGGATGCAATCAATCAATCAAGAAAAATACACAAATGATGTTAAACCTCGTACCAGATCACTCTTTTTCCTCAGTAAAGGTAAAAGTTGTTTAAAAAATTTCGTAAAATAACTTTGTGAAATCAGCTAAACCTGAAATGGCTTTATTTATTTTATAAGTAACGATCTGGCCGTATTGCTGTAAACAAGATTTTATACTGGCAAAAGAATTTGAAATTGTCACGATTTCATAAAGAAAATTCTTTATAGCCATGCCTTGCAGCCCAATAGCTTCGATGTGCCTTATGTTTCTCTTAGGACTCTCATACAATAACATGTATTCAACAAGCATTTATAAAATATCTGTCCTTTTTTCCCATGGATGGGACAGGGTATCTCAATTTTTGTGGTTTAAAAATTTTAAAACAATTTACGAACGCTTTTCATCTACCATTCTTTTAAGCCATCCTCCATCGAAATGCAAAAACAGAAAATAATGTGACCATTTATTTCCAGACAAACAGCGAGTACATTGTAGCAAAATTTATGTATTTCGAATAACATGTACAATTTTCAAATTATTTTTCGAACAAAACTGTGTAAACGGCACTACATTTGACTTTAACTCCCGTGATCTTTTCATGGTAAAAGTTTAATGCGGGATATCTTATAAGTTGTAAAAATAGTATTCTTCATTAAATTTGATCAAACAATCAAAATACACAGCTCGCGTAGGCAATAAAAGGATGAAAAGAAAATGTGGAAAATTAATGTTGCTATCAATTGTTGAATGATAATCAATACATGGTTCGAATACGTTTTTTGTTATAATTTTTTGTGAATTGTTTTGGTAGGCAATATGTAACAAACGTGTATCGAAGTAGATTCTTAATTCGCTTGCTCGTAGGCATGTGAATCTTTTGTTTTACTCTTCGCTGAACGAGTTGCAGCTTAAGAACAATATAATCTAATGCCGGTAGACTTAATAAAAACCAAACCTTTATAGTTATTTTGTACTAAAATGGAGTAAAATGGAGAAACAAGCGAAAACATTGTAACGGAATCGGAATGGCTTATCGTAGATTTCAAACGGTACACGATTGTTTTGTAAAATCAATGGAATAAAGCGAATTTAAAACCTCGTACAGCAATAAATCCGAAATTTCATTTGATTTCAAATGTTCACAGCAGCTATAAGATGACATTATACTTTTGCGTATTCTATATTATTATTTGTTGAGTCCTGTAATTTTTTATGCTACCCCTAAAATTCATTGCATAAGTAAATTACTATTTCATTTTCTAACAAAAAAAGGAGAATCATCCTTTGAATGATTCTTTAACTGTTGCCCTATACACTGAATTCAGGCAGACGTGCTCTAATTTACCATGAAATTTAAATGCATCTTTAATCATCAACGTGGTGCCCATGTTCCATACCAATTCCATTAAAAGAACAAGCCTGTCAACCTCGAACCTAAACCCGAATAAATTGAGTACATCAAGGCAACATGATCTCGCTGGTGGGTGTGTGGATTGCAGTTCATAACTCTCCTTCCGGTAGTTTGAGAACCTGGTCGAGGGCCTCACTCACTGACTCAGTCCATTGTTCCATTTAGCACGAATCCATTGTGCGGTTTACTTGTCTGTCAGAGCGCGGCGGAGGAGGGTTTGGGAAAGGTGTAAGCCTCAGAATGAGCAAACCTATTTCATCCGCACACAATGGAGACTCAATACTGCCGATGGCCTGTCCTAACTGTTATGATTTGCTGCAGCGGGAGCAACCTTCGGCACGTGCAGCACGCAGCCAACTTGCGCTCCTTTATTTCGTATTAGATAAAGTGCATCCATCGAGTGAGGTGCATGGCCCGAGGATCCCCCGGAGCAAGGGGAACCGTAACGAACATGCAATTTGAAGATGAAACCATAACCTGAAAGTGAGCAGCGGTGTAAAAAAAATGCTGAGAGAACAGCAACATCACATCACCAAGAAAGTAATACCCCGTGGTCTCACGTCCTGCGAGCGAACGAAACAAACGAAACAAAAAAAGGACACGAGGACGAAACACACTCTTTCTAACACATACGAACATACAAATCTCGTGACCGTTTATTGACGATATTATCGCTTAGTGTAGGACGAGCGATGCTGAACGATGTTGGGCACATTGGGTTCGTTTTATGGGCTAGAACGAGGGCACGGTTCCGTCTCCTTACACGCCCGATGCCCGAGAGAGGCGTAGCCGTAGTGAAAAGAGGATTCTAAATCCCGCACTCAGGAAAGGGGAGTTGCAGCTGTGTTTCCTTGTGTTTTGCGCCGCTCCAACCCTCAGGGGCCGATGAGGATCATGCAATCTACACATGGTATCTATAAACATGGAACTATGATGAGTTTATGATTCGCTCCGGGGCGATGGTGATGCTTTCGTGAAGCATTACAAAGAATCGCTGTCGTTTGCAACGACGACGAGGACGACGATGCAACGATGTCACTATTACGACCACTACCGGGAGGAAAAACAGTGGATTGCAAAGAGTACTGCAGAAAAATGGGAACGAACTGACGGTAAGGTATCCGATGGTCGAATGAACAATGGAACGGCAACCGAAACGCAAATCCGACATATAAAGGATTCAATTTGCAGTGATTCTGTTATGAAGCGTGTGGTTCATTTTAAATTGCTTATTGTGTTTGTTTAAGTGTATCGCATCGTGCTATATGATGTTTAAACATGTTTAAATATCAAGCTGCTAATTTCATTATATTTATAGGTATTTTGATGTTATATTTCTTCACTGCATTTATGATAACTTATGAATATTTTTTATCATTTTGCTAATTCTATACACTTTTCATGCAGTTAGTAATTTCAAGCCCTCGTTAAAAATTTTCAATTTGGATTTAAAACTGTGGTTTAGTTATACAACGGCCTACTTATACTTTGAATTCTATGTTAAAAATTATTCTTTTGATTGAAGATACTTATAATAATAATTTTTCAAATTAATATCAGCAAAACCGAAAAATAGTTTAAAGTTACACATAATATCTTGGCAAATAAAAACATGTTTTCTATGGATACTTAACAAAATACGCAGATAAGGCTTGTAATTGTATTATGAAGCCCTAAATTCTTTGGTTTAGATAATCGTTTTGTGATAAAGTTAAACAAAACAAATCCGGATAGTAACTTATAAAAAGAATCGAAAAGCTAAGCTGAAAATTTAACAATCACATTTAAAAATAATATTTCTTAAATCTTTACATACATTATAACGACAAATATTTCTATAATTATTAGATATATTTGACATTGAGACGAGATAAACAGTCTACCTCCATTGTATGTAATTACCATTGCTTTATCACAGCTTTTTTAAAATTGATACCTATTCTAGAAATCTATTCGAGAAATATTTTAGAAAATTGGAAAAAACATAGAAATTCACATAATAGTTTGTAAAATTCAAGATACTTCTTCCATCAATTTAAATATTTGGTATTAGTCTTTTTTTTTGAAAAATAAAATAAATAAGCAAGTATATAAACATATTTTATGCAAGACAGTTACAGAACAGTTTATCTACCTAAATTTGAAAATGGTCGGCATTTTAAACCCACTATCGTTGGAAAGTTTAATTTTACACGACTTTATTAGACATAATGATGACGTTATTGCAATTAGTAGCACTAAGTACTATTTTTTGCTTTCGGTAATTTTCCAACCATCGAAGAAAGTTCCTTGCAGCCCGAGACTCTTTCAGTTATGCTCGTTAAAATAGAATACGTCAGTGCAGTGAATAGATTCCTTCCGCGAAGCCATCAAAAGATGCGCACTATTCGTCGAGCAAGTTTGCAGCCATGCGAAGGAAACCCATATTCTGCGGTTCCATGCTGCGGGTGTAATGCAAAGTTGCATCCCTGCATTATTGGGTCGCTTTTTTTAGTGTCAGGTGTCAAAATTCAATTTGAAACAACACCAATAGGCTTCGTTTGTACGTGCTGCATGGTTCCTGTTTCAGCCCACTCGGTCATCTTGATTGGCTTCCGCATCATGATTCGAGATTAGCAAGGAAGCCAATCTTATTGCCACAGTTTATTCATCACACCGTCAAAATGGAACATGAAAACCATGCTACCTTGAGTAGACAGGTTAGTTTCCATGCCTGGCAAGCTCACGAGCGTGAGTAATCGAACTGAGCATCCCCGTTTGGTCGACACCAGCCGAGGAGGTAGAAACTTTTCAACCTCACATCCGGATCGTGGTGCAGTTGTCTCGAACATTCGGAGAACATAGCTGCCTGGGCCCGGATGATGAACATGATATTTCCACTTTCTGCGACGATATGACCACCAGCCTTAATGCTGTCATTGAACCGCACCGCACACAATGGGTAAGTGAAGCTGCCAGCTCGTACTTCTTTACGGAAAAGCCGAACTTAAATCGACAATATCAGCACAATGAATGGGTGGCGGGCAACGCCTCGCTATGTGAAAATGTGCTTTTGTGCGAGGGAATCGAGGTCGTTCCTGTGCTGTGTGTGTGTGTGCTCGAGTGAAAGGAGGGCCCTTGCCGCTTCTTACACCGTTGTCGGACGACATGCAATATTAAATCGACGCATGATGAGTCCTATCCCATCCAAACGGAAGGCGCAGGGGAGGATTCTGCTCGCAAGCTAACATTTGCCGTAATATCGGTAACTATTGCTCACCGAGTGGCACACGGAGTGTGTTCGGACATAACATTCTGTAACCACAAAGCTGAATAATGCGCCAGAAGCAGGATACTGAGCACGGAGGGTTTCGGAAAATAAAACGAAAGACTTCATCTAAATGAAGTGCTTTCCCGCAGCAAAGCCACGGCTACTCCTATCTTCTGCTCAACTAGGATATACACAGATTATTAGTACTTTTCTAGAAAGCCGCACAAAAAAAATTAATATGACTGAGATCATGTGCGGCGGTTAACCGAGCTTTGAAACGAAACGGACCTTTTCAGGCATAGTTCCAGTCCAAGGACTTGAGCCCACCTCCGGACAAAACAGACGCAAAAGCAGATGCTCTCATCTTCCGGAATGTTTGCGTTATTAAATTGCCCATCCTCATTACCGACATTTGCAATCACGCGTCCCCTCGACTGGTGGGTTCTTTTCCAGCATCCTGACTTCATTCGAAGCGTGCACTGGTTTGCACTGGAAAGATAAAGAATTTTCGACGAGAATTTGATTGCCATAATTCAACCACGGTGGAGATCGTACGGAGGGTGTGGCGATGAAAACGGTGCTGGCATAAAAGTCGAATCCATCACCATGATTGATCGATGAGTTTTATGGCTTTTGACGAGCGGAACGTGCTGACGGTGAGCCATCACCGGGCACAGATGCTGGCTGCTCCAATGGGCGAAGCAGCAAAAACAAAAAACAAATTCGGCGAGAGGCATGTTGTGCTGTTTTGTGGTAGCTTTACCTGGGTGGAAACTTTTCGTTTCGTTCCCATCCCCGTCCCATTAGACCATTGTTAATCGCCTTGTACGAACTGTGGTTTGGTGTTCCATAGCACGAGGATGGAGAAACAGTAGTAGGCTATGCTAACCAACCGTGGATGAACAAGTTTTTGAAAAATACGGCTTTGAACTTGTAGTTTCTGTATAATACCGACATGCGAGATTTTTTTCATTTCGTCCGCCGAATCGGTACGGAAAATTTGTAATGATTTTCGATCCACCCGCAATGCAATTATGTAATGAATTTTAAAAGTACAGTTGAATTCAAATCTGCCATCGGTATTGCTTGCGGAACAATTTTAAACGTTTCACATGTCAGGAAAAATCAGAATTGGTTCATGCTATGATATAATTCAAAATTGTGAACAAATTTTACGGTGTTATAATTAGAAAACATTTCATGTTTTATAAATACTCTCTTAGTCCGTAAACGGTTGGCTAACAAATAAAATAAAATAAATCCACCGATTGTCAAAGATATGAAGCCCCAAGCCAACCATGTTCAATCATGCTAAACTCCAATTGATCAATCCGACAATTGCACGCATACTTACTTGCACTTTCAAGCTAACAACAGCAGTGTTTATCACTTTCGTCTCCGTCACGCGTGAAAATGCAACCACAACCACTACCCCCCTACGCGTGTTTCCTTCACCACCCTTTTGGAAAAGACGTGTTACGCAAGAGTCACCTATTTTTCTATGCCACCGAGCAGCACCTTTTAGCCGAAACAGCAAAACCATCGTAACGGTTGGACGGTTTTGAGAGCCTCCAAGCTCACGCTGAGCACCGAGCTGATAAGCTCCATTTCGGGTGACGACCCACCAGCACCCGGTCTGGCCCTGTTTCATTCGGTGTGCAGTGCCACGAGTTGCCACGATCGGTTTCGATGGTGATTGCTAATAAGATTTAATCACACCCTCTCCATCGGATAGCGCCTAATTGGTGCGGTTGGGTTCGGAATTGGCTGCAGTTTGAGATGAGCGGCTCGAAGCTGGTTCCAGTTCGTCTTTCACGTTCAAACGTATTTCGGGTGCGTGATTTCGCGACCGTATCGTACTCGAACAGTGAATTCACTGGAAATTGGAGGCGGTTGTGGGGTTGTGTTGTTTGATTTAATTTAGCGCAACTTTCACGCTCCGTAGTCGTAAGTAAGCTTTTGGAATTCATTTGCGTTACTAACCGGTACAGGGGAGCTATTTGTACACAAATTTGAAACAGGTAACGTTTACTTGAATTTTTAAAACTATCAGCTTCATAACTGGTAAAAAAGAAAATGCTTTTCTCGTTACGATTCATTGTTTTGACTACGTTGTAAAATGTTTGAACACTCGTTGTATTACGATTTTTATTTGTGTACCGTGGATTAACTTTATATTTTTTTCATTCATGGTTCTTATAGTTTTCATCTATGCAACCGTTCAACCGTTGTGGTTAAGAATAGTTGGAACGGTAGATCGGTTGTAATGGTCCCAGAATTACACATTAAACGTCGTGTTAACCAAACTCATTTATTTATGCTGTGGCAACACTATTTTAACGATACTTCCGGTACACTTCGGTATGGGAATGAGCCACCACAGTACCAGGAATGGTTGCAACTGACACTGGAACTACGGGCACGATAGGCACAACAGGCACAACGCCAACCAATGCACTACGGCGATGCTGACCAATGTCAACTCGCGTATGCAACCGATCGATCGCTTGCATCGGACGGCGTGTAGGGAAGTGCAACACCTTTGCTGGTACCGGACTTGGTTGCACTTGTTTTAGGAGCTGATTTTGAAGATGCACTGAGGCAACTGGAAGCACCGGAGTCTTCTTGACACTGGCGAACTGATCCGTGCGGTACTGGTAGGCGTAAGCCACGTTGGGACGATAGCGTAGTTCCCGACGATCCCGATGTACCCGTTTTTCGGCAAGACAAACAGCCGTGAGAACAATAAGTAGACAAAAGCATGTCTGCAGGGCCTTGGAGTAAAGAATGGGAAATCGGCAACAAAAATCAAATTAATACAAAGTACACAAATCGCTTTCTGTGTGTTTTACCTTCATGGTGATGTTTAGCGTCGAATACCGTTGCTGGGTAGTGCAAAAGTGATACAAGTTTGCAGAATTGACAATAGGTTTTATACCATCTTTTGGCTCCCCGAACCCCCTATATCCAGCATGCTTTCCTCGATCCATGAGTGCTCAGTGACTGCACCGGTAAATTGGAGTGGATTTATAGATGGGGCTTTATTGATTTTATTGTACACATGAGGACATTTCCTGCATGCTCGCAGTTCACCTACTGACACGTTCGGTACAGGTTGCTCCAGTTACTGCTCAGTATAGACGCGGGTTTTTGCACAACCATGTGTTGCGGCACCTGTGATGAACTATTTTTTGCAAAGTTTTATAATTGCTCATGAACACAAGAAGCATTTCATCAATTGTTCAGGTATGGCAAAATGAATAAATATATAGGGAACTAATTTAAAACGAACCTTAAGTAAATAATTTCAGACGGTTTTTTTTAGAAATTTCAACGAATTTTATTTTATTTTTCAAATTTTCTTTTTTGCATCGAATATCGAGTTGTAGAAATGGTTAGTTCAAATCATCGCAAATCATTTTTCAAAAGGAAAATTTTGTACGTTTTTTAGTACCCAATTATAACACATTTCATACAACCTTATTCAGAGTGTTGTGCGTTTATAATATACAGAGACAGTATGAAATTGTAATTAAATTTAAATTGAAACATTTATTTAATTTAAAACAATTAATTTGCTTCTAGTCTCCGATTCTTGAAAGACCTCCATCTCAAAACAGAAGCAAGATTTTTGTCTTTGAGTCGCATGGTGTGGTAAACCTGTTCCACAATGAAATGAAATTGATTTTTTTTTCGTCATATTTTTTCACAACATCAATTTTCTCTATCGAGCGTTAAGAACATGTCTTCCTTCTTTGGAATATAATTTGATAGTTTTTGTTGCTAATCATAATAATTGGGATATCGCTTTCGGCACTTAGTAACCAGCGCCGGGGGAGACTGAGCGAACTTTCGATTCGATGTATTGGCCTGTCGGATTTCATGGAATTATCTGCTTCGTTCTGTTGCTTACAAACATAATATACTGTGATCACATTCGACATTTTTTTTTAGGTTTAGTTTTGCTGTTCAAAACATCAAAAGTAAAAAAATCCATTTAAATACTACAATCATGAAATGAGAACACCTAGATCAAAGGAGAAAGCGCAGAAGTTTGTAGAATTTGAGCAAAGGAGAAACATTAAAATGATCTTGAAGACATCACAGTGCATACTGCACCATTGCCTATTGATAAAATATATTAGATATTACTAAATTAGGAAACATAGTATGAATTCAACACTTCACTATCATATCAGATCTATCTAAGAGGGGCTATAATATATAACTTGTATTTATGTGATATTATATTTTGTTTTTTTTCTATACTTAATTTTATAAATAACAAGATATTGGTGACATTATGAAATATCCTTAGATTTTACCCAGAACTAAAAACTTGACATACTCGGTATCTAATCTGTTCCTTACCGTTCATTGAATATTGGTCTATTTAATTTAATCATTTTTTATTTTTCTGACTGAAGCAATAGTAACATATACGCTCGGGTGAAAACATAGATGAAATAACTCTAACCTCACAGCTTAAAAATCTATTAAATACAGTACTTAATTTATTCAATACTGGTACTCAATATATTGTATCCCTACTCCTTCCTTTCCCATTACCACCATTAACGGTTTTGCAAGCCAAAGTTCCACTTCATCCATGTGTTGATATCCTCCAACTTTCGTCGAACAACCGGCAAACACCTTCGAAAAGTAAGCCATGCACAATTTATCGAAATGTATGGCAGAGGATTTCGTCTGTAAATAACTGCTCGCTAGATCGAAGCAAGCGTGCGGACCGTTTCACGTACCGTTTATTACAACAAATCGGTTACTATGGCGTGCTCAGCACACCGTAGTCATTGGCACCGACCTTCAACGCGAACCTCAACACGTTGCTAGATTTCGGGAGGTGCTCGAGAAGGATCTGTGCCGCCTGGGCCGGTTTGTGGAAAAGATGAATGGTGTCGCTGTAAACTTTGGTGCTCTGTTGAAAACTGCTCCGAAGCGCCCTCGCTTAGGGTCTCGCCCAACACCACCGGCTGTAAATTGTGTTATCAAGACGTATAAATTTAGGATGTTTTGTAATTATTTAATGTGGTTTTCTCCATATCCTAATTTATGTGCGATATTAACTTTAATTGGTGTCTCTCGAGCCGTGATAATAATGGATGTACTGCTAATGTTTTCGCTTCTTGTGTTCGTTCGTTTGTGTGGCCACACTCTCCATACCACGAACGTACGTTTGGGCGGGGTGAAGGCGAACTAGCGTCTTCCAAACGAGCGTCTCCCATTACAGCACGGGCGAGCGGTTGAAATTGGGTCTCGTCTGGTGATGCTGTTGCCTCGGCTGCCGGCCATAGTTGTGGTTTGACTTCTTGACGTTTCATTTCTCGTAGCTAAACTTCCATTCGAACGGACGAGGTAACGAGCCGTCCTGCTGCATGTTGCACGGTTTTATCGTGCTCCTTCGCAGTACATTTACCGTGGTTGAGGTGCTTGTATGCTGATCAATTATGCCTTCCTTTCTTCTGCTAGCCGTCCATCGCTTTGCATTTACCTGGAACGTTGTCATTGTTTCCTCTCTCACAAAATGACATTCTGAAGTATTTAATCAGGAAAATGAAATGCATTTTATTCCTAACAGTTTTAATAAGTTATGTTCCTATCGTGTTAATTTTTTTATACACATTGTACGATCAGATGCATGTCGTTGGTAAATTTAATTCGTAAATTTAATTCGGCTGGAAAGGTGAGCAAACATAAATTAGTTTTTGCTGGATAAATTTTCAATACACAACGCAAATGCTAAATACTGTATAAAGCTACTACTAGCTATACTTTACTGTAACCACATTTCAACTAATTGATTGCATCGTTTCCTATAATTGAAAATAGTGAACAGATTACGAAGTTACAGCTTATAAACAAGGACTCGTGAAATGTATCAAGTATTATAGAAAAATTGTGATTTTTGTTCAGAGAATAATTTACCCCTGCTTGTAAACATATTACAAAAGACAGAAGCTCGCTGTTAGTTGTTAAAAAAAGTATTTCAGAATGGTTCGATGTACAAAACCGGCAGGAACTTGCAGAGAAACGAAAAGGAAATAACAAAAATGCTGTTTACAGAATAGTGAACAACATGAATGAACAAATCGACGAACCGAACCACCATCGAGAAGAAAGGGTAATGGATCAACAAAGCATTATTGCACGCTCACGTCTGGTGCAATTAAATGTAAACGATATACAAGATGTTAGTTTAGATTCATGCGTCTGAAAAGGATTGGGTCAAGCTCTATTAATTTACGTAATAGCAATATGAAGCCTATCGGCAATTTAACGTCTATAACTGTTCTTACAAAGTGCTTTAAATTTTACCAAGAATATTTATAATATTGTTGACTAAAATACATCCGACAAATTAGTATCTGCTGCAAAAATTTACGGCCTATTGATGCTAATAATTTGCGGTGCTCCGAAGCCTGCTTTGCTGGAACCAAAGACGTATCAAACACTTGAAAATATTGATTTTTTTATGCACCTTTGATCCGCTTTTCACTCTGTGGCAACAATTTGATGTGCATTGTCTGTGATTGTATTGAACCAAACGCTTTTATTTGCACAGGAAGTAGAATGTAGCGGCGATGGAAAGAGCGAAGAGAGAAACTGAACTATTCTAGTAATAATATCAACCAAGCAACAAGGTTTCGTATGGAAATATACCGCAATTTTGCATCTCGCAGGAAAAGCTGATAAAAAAAATCGCGAATGAACGCGAATGGGAAATGACGCTTTACATTCATTCAACCCGGCAGCAAAAAAAAAAGAAACAAGTTTCCAAGTCGGTAAAAAACGCACCCAAACAGCAAACCTGCAGCAAGAAACGGCCAATTAAACTGTTGCAAACCTCGAAACCTCTCACCCGCCGTGCCCAGCATGGTGCAGCCACATCCAATTTTAAGCATCTTTCCATCGGTGCTTTGTCGCACCGGATACAAAGTGAGTTCAGTGCGAATGGTGGTGGAATAGAACTGGGTATGGATATCAGTGCGCTTGTTACTTGCACGCGGTGCCCGTTGTCACACCGGTTGGAGCGAATAAAAATGATTTTCTAAGAATCGTTTACCGCTTACGAGTGGAGCGAAAGCATGGGTTTTGTAAAATAAAACAAATCACGCAAACAGCGAACAGAAAAAAATGTTCTTTCCCATTATTTAAAATCCAGCGAACAGAAAAATAATGGGAAAGAACTATCGACACACGCTGTCGCACGTGTCGCAAACCCTCGAAATGTATGTAAGTGAAAAAGAGAGCAAAAGAATAAATATCCAGGAACACTATCACAGCATACCATTTTTTAAGCATGTTTCCTTTCCATAGAAAACAAAACCGACCCACACAGTGAAACCGATCCATCCCCTGTTGGTTCCGCTTTGGTCAGTTGGTGGAGGAACATGTAACCACAAAACTAAATCCAAAACATGCAAACGGACACGCGGCACCGTGCAAGTAACAACCAAAGCAAAGCGAAAACAGGAACAACTCCAAGCGCCATCAATTTCGCGTTGTAATAAATTCATGAGAAAATTGGAAAAACTGCATGAAAAATGGACTAATAATAATTGCCAGCTATCCTGCGGAGCCGCGCTGCAGAACAGGGCGCGTGTGAAAAGGTAGGAACTGATGAAAATGAAACGCGAGCTGGGGGCCGCATGGCCGAAGAATGTGCCCCTACAAAGAACAATAACTGCGAGGGGAAAAGAGAAACACGGAGAGAGGGTCTGTGAGTGTGAGGGTTGGCACGCCAGGAAAAGTGGAAAAACATCCTTGTACATTCAAGATTTAGCGTCCAGCCGCTCGGCAGAACCATAGAATTCTGGGTTGTTTTGGGATGTCTTTTTTTTTTAGCGAAGCTTTTTGCTTCGTTTCGATACAAGGAACACCCCAAACAGACGCCATGAGCGCCACGGACAAACCCCAACCCAACCTAGCCGTGTATGAGTTGTGGTCAGTCGCATTGCAAGAATAGTAATAATAGTTTCCCGTTTCCATATCTACACACACACACACACACACACACACACACACACACACACACACAAAACACACACAGGCGAATACACAAGCCCATATCAGCAAAGGATCTGCGTCATCTGCGTGCGAAGTGTTCCTAAATGCGGACACCATGTTGGCAAAAGCGTCGGATTTGTGTGCGCGTTTTTATTTATTTTTTTTTATTTAAGGTTTGCAGGAGTACTCAGTTTTCAGTTCGCTTCGCTTTGGTGACAGCTAAATTGGTCGAAAGTTTCCGTGTCTTTTTCGGGCGGTTAATTGTGCTCGGACGGCACGGATAAACCGAGCCCGACGTGTTTTTGAAGTGTGAAAATTAATTTAATTCAAAGAGCGACTGTGTCGGTAAATAGTCGGTAAAGGCAATGTTGTACCGTTTGTCTGGTATATAATTTAGTAAAGCACACATTTAAATGTTAAATTATTTCAAATGTTTGCGAAACTTTTAGAGCAAAATGGATTAAATAATCTGATCTAAGTGTTCCAAATTAGTGAGAGTGTGTGTTTCTATAACAAACATCATCAATACAATATCAATCTTTAACAATATCGAATTTGGCAGCAAGCAAAAAAAAAGCAGGACGCTCAGTTCTAATGATTGTTTTAGCAAAACAAAATAAAATAATTATCATGCCATTATCATTATTTCTTCCTTATTTGATATGTATACAAGCAAGTCTTTATTTGTTTTGTTTATGTTGTGAATCTGTTATGATAAATGATGCTAAATTCAAGATTTAGATTTATCATTATCATATGTAGAACATGAACAACATTGCACTTTACAATTACAAGTAAAGACCCTTGGAAAATAGACACCCTTGGAAAAATTGTGTCCAGACAACCAAGAGTATTCTACTTTTACAAAAATCAAATAACTATTGCAAATAGGTTACCACCTTGGCTTATCGGTACCAGTACAACTATCCAACTTTTGCAAAAACCTCAAACACCCATTTACTACGAACCGTGTAAGGGGCTTTGAGCAAGGCACGAACGAAAAGAAAGGCAAACGCGTACACCAAAACATAGCAACCCATAAAACGCGACGCAATGAATCAAAATTTTTATTGGACAGCAAGGCCGAACCATTCGCGGACGGCTTTCGCCCCCGGACGATAATGCGGCCCGAAGAGTCTTTCACAATGGGCGAAGCTTTCCCCTTTCCCCTGGTCTCAATTGTTTTGCCCTGCTACCACCGTACGCTGTTGTTTTGGTTTCACGAGGCAGAGCTTTAAGCTCATGTCGGGTCGTTCTTTGCGTCCAATAGTTACATATTCCCATCAATTCCCGACGCCCATACGGGGTGACACCGTTCGCCACCTTCTCGCCATGGGTAATACCCTCTCTGTGTGTGTGTGGGGGGTTGAGGCATGATTTGCGATTTCAGGATTGCGGAATTGCGCCTCGCCAAACGAGCCGAACGGTAAGTTGTGGTCGTCGGCTCGCTCCTCGTACTCGTTGTTCGGTGACAGGATTTGTGTAAAGAGTTTTTACGACTTGTTTTGTATGTAGTTATAATCAAAACTCCCGTATGTGCCCGTGTATGTGTGAGTGTGAGAGAGAGAGAGAGAGTGAGAGAGAGTGAGTGTGAGAGAGAGAGAGAGAGAGAGAGAGAGAGAGAGAGAGAGAGAGTTTGTGTGTGTGTGTATGTGTGTCGCACACCTAATACCTTCCCCTTCCGATCATTCCTAGAAGCTTTCACGCCGGTGAAAGGATGTTCGGGTTGCATTGTTTCTGTGTTTTGTGGTGAACGATTTTTATGCACGGAATCCGTTTTCTCCGCGTCCTCCTCACACCGGTGCACATACGGGAGCAGGTTACGCTGGGTTCTTTGTTTCGTGGTCACGTTATTAGATTTTACCAGCGCCACGTGGTAAGTTGTGTGCTTCTCGCGAAAGCATCGCCTACTCCGATCCCACGGTTCAGCTTCATTCCTCCCCAACCTAACAATGAGCCACGCTGGAACGCATTCCTTTTGGCCACTGCTTTGGGGGAACACAACGCCTAGAGATTCTACGTGTGTGTGTGTGTTCACACCCGCCATTCATTCGCGTATAAATTATGGATGCATTGTTCGTGCGAGAAATAAAACTGTGCAAAACGGGAAGAGCATTTCGCGGCGTACATAAATATGGGCGTCCACGCGGGGAAACAAGGAAACAAAGGACCTCGGGCGGAACCGTTGGGGATCGGGATCAGGGGGCAACTGAAGCTCCAGCCCGCAGTAAGAAAAGTGCAATGAAAACTGACACCGCAAGAAAAAGGGCAGCCAGCGTTTTGAAAGAAAAGCATAGACGCACTCACAAACTCAAACACCGACACAAAAAGCTAACGCGAAACCCGTAGTGTCCGTTGAAAGCAACAAACCTACCTTAAAAAGGGGTCCAGAACTTGAGATTTTTATTGTTGCACTTTTGCATGCACCGGCTTCCAGCAACGGATGCCTTTCAGCAGCCGTGAAGAGAGCTGTGTTGCAAAGGGCGACGGAAAGTTATTTCAAAACATGAAACGAACGCTGCCGAAACAAAAAAAAAAACAAGCAAAAAAAAGAAGAAAAATAGCAAAAAACAAGCGCGTTCAGCATGATTTGAAATATGAATTTATGGGTCGCGCAAAAGGTACACCTTCCCGCAATTGCCTCCCCGACCCAACGGTCCCCTGATGCCTTTTGCCTCTCCGTTTCAGCAGGTTACGCTTAATTTTTGTTTACCTTGCACTCTGCATGCGTTTTCCCGCTTGCTCACTTTTTATGTTTTGTCTGCACATCTGAGGAAAAGAAAATGACAACTTTTGCGTTTCAAATTCAATAACACGAAAGCGAGACTGCGAATAGAAAAAGCTTTCCTTGTTCTTTTCCGTACCATCTATTCGTGGACTTAGGACAACGAAACACTACGGTGGGGAAAACAAAACGATTGCACTCATTACCTGCGCGTGATGTAAAGCTGCAAGAAATGCAATAAATTACTCTCAAAATGTCAGAAATAATCTATTAGCGGACCGGTCTTACGTTCCAACCCGCGAAGAGGTTAACGGGAAGAGCATCCTAATGGAGCCGCCTGGTGCTTTTAGCGAAACGCGTTTCGCACCTAACAAGCGAGATGGAATGGACGACTGTTTTAGGAAAAGATTAGTGTTGTATTTTTCATTTAAATAATATGTTTTGTTTTCTGCTTTCCGAGTTGTCATGAGCACAAATTGATGCTTTTAATTGTTTTTTATTTTATGTTTTTTTATATGTTAATATTGAAAATAAGTATTATGAAATTGAAACATTTCAACTAACTTATTTTCAAAATTATCATATTAAATCATCGTTAAAATTAAAAGCATCAATTTGTGCTCATAAGAATGAGCCCATTGATGAGCCCAATTTAACTTTTAATGTTTCAATTTCATAATACTTGTCTTCAAAATTATCATATTAAACCATCAGTAAAATGAAAAGCTTGTTTTCTCAACAACAACTTAAGAAACAAACACAATCAACGAATAATTTAATTTGTAGTCTCACCATTGCGGACGAGATTGACTGAGAGGTACATTTTGCTGCACCTGAGGCATTTTATTTCATTTTAACGGAGCTGACTTAATGGATCTAATCCACCATGATCACACGCTGACACCAAAAAACGGTGCCCCATGCCCAATGAACCAAATGGGGGGTTGATGTTTTAGTGGTGTTTCTTCACTTTCTTGATGTGCACACTAACCGGGACCGGTTTCTCGATGTACACCGGCTTTTTCACGTACACCGGGTACGGTTTCTCCACGTGGACCGGGTACGGTTTCGGCACCTCGACGTACTCCTTGTGAACGACCGGGACCTCATAGGGGACCTTCACCTCCACCGGCACAGGCCGATCAACGTGCACCGGGACCTTCTTCTCCACGTACACCGGCACCTTCTTCTCGATGTAGACCGGAACCTTCTTTTCCACGTGCACCGGGTACGGGATCTTCACCGGCACCGGAACATGCTTCTCAACCTCCACCGGGTACGGTACGGGCACCTTCTTCGTGATGGTGACATGCTTCACATGATGATGGTCCGATCGGCTCTCGAGGTGATCGATTCCCCGCTTCTCGATCGTTTTCTCGTCGGGCTCGGGAATGGCGGCACCGGCCACCAACGCCACCACAACCGAAAGCACAATGAACGTCTGGAAACCGGGGAAAAAAAGGTGATCAGAAACGAAATCACATTGGACACTTTCACTCGCTGGAACCGCGTCGGGCTGCGTTACCTTCATGTTTAAACGTTTGGCAATTTGTTTGAACTTTGACGAAAAGCACTGGAGCACTAGTTTACAACTGAACGGATCGCAACTAACTGATGTCTTTACCGGTGGCCCGCCCGTACTTTATATAGCTCTGCGTACACATTTGTTCGCCACCGAAACCGACACCCTAACCCCACGCCAAGATGGCGCCCCAGCCCCCCAGCAAAAGCAAACCTAACGAGTGTGCCAAATCGGCCCCTAAACCCAAACGCGACCGACCGACCGACCTGCAATTCAAATCACTCTCGTTCACGGTTAAGGCTCCACCAAACACCAAAACATGTATGACACACTGCACAATCCCTTTGCCTCCGCTGCTCGCGGCCCACCCTCGATCGTTAGCAATGCGCCAAAGCTCTGCTAATGCGAATTATGTCATCGCTTAGGCCGGCCAACTAAGCCCCACACTGAAAGAAAGGGATGGAAAAGACACACTGCAGCCGGTGGCCGGCGATTCCGACCAATTCCAATTGTTTGCCATTTGTTCTGTTTTTTTTTTACGCGCCAGTTTGTCCATCTGTGAAGGTAGGTTTTTATTGCAATGCTTCATGCACCTGAACGCTCCGCGTTACCGGGGCTGCAAGTGCGTTTCAGTTTGCCAGTAGACTTGGGAGGGTGGGTTTTCATTTTCTTTTAAACAAAGTTACCCGATTCTTTTTCCACCACCAGTCCGCGAGGAGAGGCCTTATCGCAAGGATGGCCATCCATACCGGTGCTTTGTGCTACATACGATCTCCACTTGCACCAACCCGAAACCGATGGTGATAACAGTGCACTAATCGGTCAGCTGAACAGCTTTTGCTAACCGAACCGGACCCGTTGTCAGCTGACCTCGGCATTTCAATGTGATGTTTCAACCAAACCGAAGTAGTGTTGTAATGTCTCACAGCGGTCGCACACACGACACGTCACGGGTCGTTGCATCCGTCTGCGTATCAGCTTTTGCACGGCTTTTCTCGGTTTGCATCACCGAAAGTGAAATGTAGCGCGAAGCGACGGTTGTGTTGGCAATAGTGGGTGGAAAATCGTCCGGTGAAACGCAGGAAGTGTGTCTGCGCAGCATCTATGTGCGTTCAGTTTCGACATCTATTTCCTCAGGATGCCATCGGTGTGATTTCATCTGATCATACACGGAGATAGAAACTTGGTGATGACTTTAGATCTTGAGCAAGAAATATAATTATGAGCCAGTTGTTGTTGCTTTTGAAAATTTCATTTCGACCTTTTTAATTAAAATGAATTTGTTGAATTTGATGAATTTTTGTTGTTTGAAAAAAATATTCTAATGCTCGATGGCAACTCTTTCGCGACTCTTTGGAGGAATGATACTAGTTTAGGTGATGGATATCACTGCATACGGTATAATTTTGATTGTAACTTCTATGGCAAATTGAGTAGTGAATTTACAAATGCACGGGTTTATGTTTCCCTCCATTTAAATTTCTCTTCTACGCACTAGTTGATCGTAGTAAGCTGTGGAATCTATTGTACATCTTATAATCAATAATAAAATGGATGCATACAAAAGAGGCAACGAATGTTATGTGTACGAATCGGAAATATTATCAGTTCAACCTGGAAAAGATATAGGAAAGAAGTTACTGCTAAAAAATAGCTCTAAAATGTAGTTAAGATTTTTGTGATTATGTTAAGTAATTCGTAAAAATGCAACACTTGATATCTGTCTGCGAGCTTTTATTAATTTTATTTAATTTTTGAAGAATTGTTGAACATTTTGATAGAATATTCTGAGTTTGAAATAATAAAAACAATATTTTTTTCGTTTTAGTCTTTTTCGATGCACATGAAATAATGAAACATGAAATAACTTATTGAACTAATTTTGAAAGAAAGTTATATGAAATTTAATAGAAATGCATCGGTTGATATAACTGAAGACATTTATTCTGTAGGAGCTGGGTTTTGCTGAAAGAGAAATTTTCTTGTCGAAGTTTCGTTAGATTGATCTCATTTTAGGCCGTCCTTGCAATTGAAGTTCAAGATGGTTTTTCAGCTGTGCAGTTAAGATTCAGTCGTAATTAAACACTATGGGATAGTTGAATTGCATTCTTGAAAAAAGTAAGTTCTATGCAATCTAATTTGTTTTTAATACTAGTATAATGTTTACTAATCTATTATGCAATCTAATGTTTTTTATTCATCTACCGGTTTTTATAACCGGATCAGTGAGAAAATTCTAATTCCGTTGCAGCATAGTATTAATTTTAAACAACTGTTAGCAAAGTGTTACCGACAGGTGTAGCATAAAATATTAAAAGCATAAAATAGAAAAAAAACAATCAAACTGTTACAAATGTTTCGGCTACCAGTACAAAAACGTATCAACAATTGTGGCACTATCGGATGAAACCCAACGAAGATGCAAGAAGAAAAAATTAATGACACGAAAAGTATTTGTAAAAAAACATAATATCTTACAACGTACGAACAACGAACCGGCAAAGTATTTCAATCAGCAAAGCTTTACCCAGTGTCCAGGCCCTTAATTGACCCTTGACCCTCATCACTCACTAGCCAATATTTTTCGTCCTCGAGACGGAACAAACCCAACGTCACTGAGTTAGCAGCGTCGATTGACAGCCACGAACCTTCCCCGGAAGCTTCCACTGTGGCAGGAGGCAAAAAACACTGGTAAGTTTGTACATCTTTTCCTGTAAGAATCTCTGCTTATTCTTAGCGGGTTATGACTGTTTTCGCTATTTTTTAAATCACTAACTGGAAGGAAATGGGAAGCAACTTAAACCAGACACAGGGCCCTCGGCATCGTAGCTGGCAATTACATTAAACGGATCTAGGGAAATGAAATTCCTGCCTTGATATCCGTTTCTTTTCATCCTAAGCGCCCCTCGAGAGCGCTCTTCAAGTGTCTTGAATTCTGGAAAACGCTTCTTTTGTAGCGAACGAAGCATTTAATTTCGCTTTCATAACGCCTAGGTCAGATCCATCCCACACAAAGAAGGTGTTGTAGCTTCACAAAAACACCTACTTACACCTTCTCGGCAGTGATCTTAGCACCGGTCGGCGAAGGATTCTGGGATCGGTTCCGTACTTGGCTTATTATTTCCGCGTTCATTCCGGGAAAATCTGGGAAAACATGGCCACTCGGGCCAATCGAAGTGAATTTAATTACGTTGCCTACCCTCATCCCACGCAGCAGCTGCTTCATGACTTCCGCAGCGGTGCCCTTTTATGTCCCGATTAATTTAACCGTTCTAAAACAACACCCAAGCCCAATTGATTATCTATCGCTATCAAAGAAAGATGTATTATTTTTCTTCTCTTTCGAGCCACCTTTCAGATGATTGAAGCCGCATAATGCGCTGCAGTATAGGCGTACGCGTAAGGTGAAAACGTAGCATCGCAAGTATGAAAATAAAAACGATTTGATTAGTCTAATCTGCGGCAACGCTTATGCCAAGCAATGATGCAATCAATTCGTACGTTTTAAACCACTGTCATGCAAGCGTAACTAAATGTGTGCCTAATATGTGCGACGCACCATCAGCCGCCACCAGCACCAGAAGATCAAACGAATGCCTTCGGCGGCCGGGCGATATGGTTTTGATAAATAATTAACTACCCGTACTGCCGCGGGACGATTGACCCGAAGAACCCGGAGAGCTGGGGTCAAATTGTTTGCATTATTCATTACAAAACGTCAAATCACGTGGCCAAGTGCGACTTTATACTGAGGAAGGCAGAAAAAAAAACAACAAAATGCAAATGCGAGCCACCGGGTGTCGTCGCATGCTGTGAAACCTGGTCCGAAGTGCCACGGTCTTAATAAGCGCTGTATTTTCATAGGCGAATTAGGTGACCTTTTGGCTTGAAATTAATATGTTTGTGTTATAAATTATAATCAATTTTCTCTTTGATTTCAAACAATAACGATTTCAAATACACCCGGTATGTTTATAGTAGGCTTTGCTTTTATAACAACGTTGATGGACAGTCATTTTTTATTATATGTGTTGGATTTTTTTGTTAATTTTTAACTACATGCATGTAGAATATGAAATGCTTTATTACGAAGCTGCCATAGTGTTTAATGTTCGTTAAATTTCGAGACCACATATCTCTAACATTCAAGAATCGATCAGGTAATGATCAGCAATGTGAAATATTAAATAAATTATTAAATTAATTGGAACGTTAATGGACTTCGTTACATTGGACGATCCGATGATCCTAATTTTATGATAGTATCATGATAGAATCAGTTTTAACTCCAGAAAATGTTATAATATATTTT